>CM019750.1:4128571-4728571 GCA_009761775.1 Ficus carica
CTCAGCCTGCATTGGCATCCAGAACTTGCAGCTTAATAACGTCGAGAATATAATTAAGTTGAGAATAGTTAGTTTCTAGAGTTGCTGCGAACCATATACTTTATACCTTGAATGAAACAAAGACCTCAAAATCGCTTGCTTGATGGTTCACCAGAAGAATATATTTCTCCTTCTCATACAGTTTCAGAAGTGACTTCAACTGTCGATCAAACAAGTGAATAGTAATGTGTTTAACAACAGGATAAAAGTCCAATCTGCTTCTTGAAGATGTGGCAACAATAAACTAAATATGGGAGAGAATAAAGTTGGGCCAGTAACGTAAGCACTTTGATATACCCAAAGAGATCTAATTGCATCATAAACATTTTTTTTTATTGAAAGAAAAAAACAGTGCTCTAAGCATAAATTCTAAACAAATAAAGTCTACACCACGTTTTGACCTTCACAAATGGAACGTAAATTTAAAAGACATCTCGATCATTATTAATATATATATATTTTTTAATTTTTCCTTTCCTTCCCTTTATATCCAATAAAATAAGGAATTTGATGGAATACCGTGGAAGCAGATCTCTCAGAACCCATAAACTCTTCCAAAGGCACTCCGAAAACAATTTGTGGCTTCATGAATCTTTGCCACAAATATATTTTCTTCCCTATTGCAATCAACATATCCTGAAATGAAGCTATCAAAAAGGTTGTTCATTGGTGTCACACAATCTTTTACTTTTTTTTTTTAATTTTATTTTTTGGGACAAAAGACCATTAGAACTCTACCTGGCACAGTAGAATGTAATACATGTGATTTTACTAGTATACGAGCACGCTTAAGATTTATCTGTCAGGGAAATAGAACAGCAAGAAGATTCTGTCAGTGCATTTACATAAAAAAAGGACCTAAAACTAACATTTTTATTTAGTGTATTTCTTATAATACACTGATATCCAAGCATACTAAATTAATGCTCAGAATATAAACAGGCTGAATGAAGAATGGCGAAACTGATTCATTCCCTCTACTCTAACCTGAAAACTTTTTTTTTTTCCAATTTTTTCTTCTTTCATGTCTTAGATGGGAGAAAATGGAACAACTGAGTAAGAGGAACTGGCAATGCAACTTCTTACTGTATTGAACTGTAACACTGAAAGTGATTGATAACGTAGCCAAAGGTGCAGAAGCCTCATGCCGAACCATGTGAGTGCTAGAACAGGGGTATGATCTTACGAGGCTGGGTGTATCCTGCATTCATTGTTCCAATATCATTCTGATGAAACACCGTGATATTAAATGGCTGTTCCTGTGAGAAGAAAGAATACGGGATGCTTAAAAAGTTGCAGCAAAATACCAGGATTAGTATGCCCAGAGCAAGGCCAAGCAACTGAGCAGCCACTTCCCAAACTTCCTCCTGAAATCTAATATCAATTAATAGTGACGTTATGAGGACATTAGTTCACTTTTAAAAGAAGTTGTAAAAGATTGGAAAAGGGTAGGTAGGATCAACATGGAAATCATGTTCTAGATTAACAAGAAAAATTATTTCCTGGGCTATGTAACTAAGATACTTAATTTCTTAAAATGACAAACAATATGGAAAATTATTCCAATATAGTTATTTGGAATAAGCTGGGCATAAATCAGGACAAACATGGTTAAATCAACATATGCATGCACAACAACATTCTAATCTTTGGTGGGCAGCGGCAGGAAGCTCACCGACACAAGCCGTCCAACTACATTGTCTAGGCTTCACATAAGTAATACGAAATATCATCGTAAAGTGCAAAATATTCCATGCATTGTAAAATTGTTGATCTTACTCATCAGCACAATAGATCCATAAAACAGTTCAGCACATGAGATTTTGCTTTTTTGAGATGAGTGGAGTCTATGGACTTGTGGGCAGGGAATAGAGGTAAAAAATAACACAGATTCAAGATTAGAATACAAATTATTTTTTCCCAGCATCAAAGTTAAAAAATAAATGAAAAGGCATCATCACGAGAGAACACCGTTGAGGAATACCGTCAATGCTCAGAGTAAGATACATTAGGTATATTATACCTTTGCAGCCACCTCTCCTAGATTACCCGAGATTGCAAATGATTTTGTATCACACGGAATGAAGGATCTTTCAGTCCCCTTGCCACAGCCTGCTTGATTTGCAAGATTGTAATACAAAAAAGAAAAAAAGAAAAAAAAAAAAAAAGTGCATATTTTGAAATATTGATAACTTATTCACTACGAAATAGGAGATATTGATGCTCCACATGCCGTTATGATATTCATCAAAAGGATACAATTTGTGCCGAGTAGTATATTACCTTCAAAAGATTCCCAGTGGATGCTAGTGGCAGGAAATAAGCAGGATATAATGGAGTTGTAAGATCAAAAATGCTGCACATGGAATTAACAAGATGGATGGACCACTGCTTCTATTACAATTTAATGTCATCATCAAACAAAAAGCTCAATAGACAACCTTCCTGCACTTCCAATAAAGTCAGCATATAAACGCCACTGTTTCGGGTCATCGTCGAAAAGATTTCCAAATCTCCCACCTGCAAAACAGAGAATGCCACTGAAAAACCCCAGCACTTTAACCTCATGTTCTTTTAGCTCAAACTGCCAAACCTATGAAAAGGCGCCCAACAGCTCCAATGCCATCCTTTGACACCCATCTGCAGAAACGGTCTTATAACCAACAGTTCAATCCGGGGACAAGCGAGTTTGATATGGCAAAGCAAATATATAACTACCTACGACACTTTAGAACAAAATAATCATACAAGATTCACCAGGTTTTAAATGTGGTAAGACTCAGGGCTTATACCCGAGCAGACTAGGAAAATAGAGCAGCAGATTCTAATGGAACACATATACATGTATAAAAAGAAAAAAGAAACAAAATGTTCACCTGATGGCAGCAGCAGAAGCAGCTGCAGTACTTCCCGAGAATGAGCCGACACCAACAGCCTACAGATAGAGCACAAGTACACAACTGTGAATGAAATATACACGAACAACACGGTAAGACTAAATGCTAGGTCCTACTCACAATCAAAGGGTGATAACAAGGACGAATTAATGATAACCAAGGTTCCAAGTAACACACTTTCTGAACTCTTTGACTTGTATTACAAAGAGTTACAGGCCGGAGATATCAACGAACCTTTAAAAGACTCGATGTGACCAATGTGTGACATATCCATGCAGTAACATTGGTAGGAAACTGTAACAACATGTACAACAAATAATCATCCGAAACCGATCCTGCATGGGATATGAAAAAACAGCTTGAACTTAGACAGACAATAAGACGACTAAAGACTCGAACCAAATTAGAAACAAGATTTTAGTCATTATTAGAAACAAGATTTTAGTCATAGGCCACATTTTCTTTTCTTTTCTTTTCTTCTTTCTCTCTCGAAATTTTCAACACATATAATAAACAATAGTGTTAAAAGAAGGGCATAAAAAAGAAACCAAAGTTAGTCACCTGGGAAGCCAGCGGGTAAACTAAACTCTTTGACGATATCCGGAACCCAATACAAAAATGTGTTTAAGAATTCTGATTTTTCTGAGGTTTTAGATCTAAAAATGGGTCTATTTTCCTCAAGAGATATTCGTAACTGCAAGTCACCATCCACAACATACCTGCTCGAGAAACCGCCAATCCATTGAAGATGAAAAAAACTCAAAACTTTAAACAAATAGGAACTCCACAGAGAAAGCTCATCAACATACATACATACATATATATATATATATACATATGTGTGTATACCTCTTGGCAGTGCCATTGCTATATCTCTCCACCAGTATCACATTCTCGACTTCATCATCACACTGATCGCAGAGCAAATAAAACGACACAGAAATTAAACCAAACGACATACGGAAAAAATGCAAATGAGGAGGGAGGTAGTTCAGATTCTTGCGGTTTCTCGGGAACCAAACAGAAGAAAAAAAAATGGGAGGATTGTACCTGACATGATGAGGGCGATTGGATTGGGAGGAAGAGCAGACGATTTGGAGAGGGCGAGGTCTAGTGCGTCTCCAAAAGAGTGTGGAAAGTTCGAAACCGGAGGTAGAGAGTCGCATAGCGGAAGCCATTTTTGCGCTGAAGACCGAAGTGGAACGAGTTGCAGAAGAAAAGGAACAGTGTATTCGAAGGAAAGGTCTAAGAGGGACACGTGTCGTCCATCCTGGGGCGTCGTGTATTCCGCTGGTACCACTCAAATCTACGACTGTATGTATATCTGTATGAATGGAGGAGTAAGTACCTCAGAAACGGTGCCCAAGGAAAAAGGATAACGATACGAGGCTATCGGCAGCTTATAAAAAGCTGTCGTTTCCAAAAAAAGGTTTTTATTTTATTTTAATTTATTTTTTGGGTTTTACAACCTGTATTCATTTTTGTAATGTACAGGAGAGAAAGTAGATAACATTTTTTTTTTCTGCAAATTTTAAAAATATTCAAAGTGACTAATAAATTTATAACATTTGTAATAAGTAAATGGTTTCTTTATATTATAAGTAAGTTATTATCAATTAAATTTTTTATTCACTCTACATTTTTTAACACATTGTTATTTATTTCAATTTTTTTTATTTTATGAAAATGCCATTTATTACTTTTATTAACTTAGTTGACAGAATAAATGAGGAACCATAATTGGAAAGCTATAGAAAATTACATATTTTACATAAAATTACTAAAAATCTCCAAAATACCTATGACTTTCTCCTATCCAGACCAATCCACCTTCAACGTGCTATCGAAGCTGGAATGTTGTTGTCGAAAGTGCTCAACATTGTCCGAGTTGACGAGAATTGTGATGATCTCGTGAGTGAACAATAGAGTGAATTACACGAAGTGCGAGGACGATCTTAGGGTTAGGGTAATTTATTAAATTACAAACATAATACTTAAAAAAATTAAGAACCTAATAATTCTTTTTTAATTATTCCCCTAAAAAAAAATTTACAAGTAAAATTAATAAATAAATTGACAAATTTATTTGCTAATAATTAAAAAAATATATATATATAAGTTTACTATGCAAGTAATAAATTTACTGGGACATTGTTGGATAGGCTAACATTAGAGAATTGGATTGAAATGCATAAAAATGATACGATTGAATTTTAATTAATATTATCTTATGTTTGACATCAGTGCATGTATGACATTTCTAATCCACTCGATAGTCAAATCCGCTTATAAGGTTATTAAATTATGGACTAGATAAGCTTAAATCCAGTCCAATCTTTTTAAATTTCTCATCGAATAAAATAATTAAAATTCGAGAAAATTAGGAAACTTTTGGAACAACTCTTATAATTTTACCAGCCTTAAATAGATTTATCGTAATTTTGTCGTATTAAGATAAGGTAAATTCTCTGTTTTGCCCTGCATGTATTTTGGTGGCCATGTTCGTTTGGTTCTTCGCTTTTCCATTTTGCCTCTTACTCTGCAAGTGTCTCTCTATCTCCCTCCCTCCATTCTCTCTCTAGCTTAGTCTCTCTCTCTAAGAATTGCAATTCCTCTGTTCCCTTTCTCTTTCCCATTCCTCCAAAACCTTTCTCTCTCCTTTCATCTCCGCTGCCAAGAATCTGCCGATCTGAAGCGAACGCCGATCAGATCTCCGAGATTCGGTCTCCTAACTCTCTCTCTCTACCTTACCAGTCACCACCCGGCGCCGGAGCCAGAGCTCCCGGAAGCAGACCTAACGAAATCGCTCAACGGCTGCTATTCCGATGAAGATCTCGTGCTTTGGTAACCTTGAAAACTCCGGCGTGCGTTTGTCTCCACCATCGGAGACTGATCTGCTCGGTCTCGATTCGGCGCCATCATCGTCTTCTTCGTGATGTCGCCACGGGACTCCTCTCTCTTTGTGCTTCTCGCGATTCCGACGAAGTCAAGTTCGACAGCAATCACATAAGGTGAGGCTTTTTCTCTCGCTTTTGCTTGGTTGATTGTCTTTTAATATCTTCTCTCTAATTTGAAGAACTTGCATTTTATTAGTCCGGTTACAGATTGAAAATAACAGAAAAGTGAAATCGGTTTTGGAAGTTAATTGAAGGTTGAGATTTTGTTTTAGGCAGTGTATTATAGAGTTTTTGTTTTCTGATTTCTGATAATAGAAAGAACCAAAATTTTTACTTTTTTGATTGGAGAAGAATGAGAAAGCAAGAGGAACTATTGATTTCTCTTTTGTCATGTTATTATCCTTCTCTGATCCTGAAGTGTTTTGAATATTGTTAAGTTGCAAAACCATTTAAATCACTGACGAGAGTTTTGAATTTCAGTTACTTCAGGCAGAGAGATTGTTCTTAAAAATTGATAATGTGTTGTAAACGGTCTTCATGCTTGGTCTTTACGTAGCGTTCTGAAATAAATGTGTTGTACCAGCTACATCTGGTTTGGCTCGTGCAATGTTGCTGGTGTGTTGTTATTTGCATCAGTACCTACATCTGCTTTGTTTGGTGTTTTCTTTGTTTGGACTATTTAGTGTTCTGCTGCTTTGGTTTTATGAGCTATGTTATAAAAATAATAATAATAATACTATAATAAAGTTAAAAGAGAATGAGAAATCCTCAAAGAACAAAAGAAAGGAACATAAAAACCAAAACAGAAAACAGGAAGGAACAAAAAGGAAGGAATATTGTTGTTAGAATGTTGATAATTAGGATTTGAGTTTTTGGTGTTTGTGTTTGTTTGATGGCTGAGTAATTTAGGGCTCCATGGATTCAAGTTATGTTGTTATTGTTGTTGTAGGATTTTTTTTTTAATTGTAATTTTACAGTAGTTTTAATATATTTTTTTCTTCTTTTGCTCTTGAAAATTTTGTATCCCAGTTTGAAGACCAATGCTCACTTGGCATTTGTGTCCGTCCGTCCGTCATGCGGATTGAAACATGCTTTGTTTTGTTTTGTGTTGTGCTTTCACATGTATATTGAAGTAAAGATTTGTGGACAATCCAAATAGGAAATAATGTTATTGAAGTATAGGTTTGTGGACAATCCAAATAGGAAGTAAATGTTATGGATATTACCTTTGGAAGACTAGAACTAAAGTTGGTAGTTCGTACTTGTCGTTGTTGTTCTCACTTTTCGAAAGACCTGCATTTTGGTATTTTTCATTTCAAACATGTAACAACTTTGAGTCTCAAATCACATTGGCAATAAAAATTAGCATGTTATATCGACGATTAAAAGATTTCAAACATGTAACTGAGTCTCATATATTTATGTACTGTTTTGATAATTAGGTGTATTGGGATTGTGAAATAGCTTTTATATCTTTTTTTTAGTATGAATATAAGTTTTTTTCTAGTAAAAAGGATTCTTGAAAAATATTCTGGTGGATTGCAAAAATGTTTTGGATACGTCTGGCTGTCTTTATTAAAATTAAAAAATCCTTTTAGAACCCGAGACGCATTCTTCTAGAACCCGAGACGCATTATACTAGAACCCGAGTCGCATTCTACTAAACCCGAGACGCATTCTATACGAATCCGAGTTGCATTCTACATGAATCCGAGACCCATTCTACTAGAATCCGAGTCGCATTCTTCTAGAATCCGAGACGCATTCTACATGAATCTGAGAAGCATTCTACTAGAATGTAAGACGCATTCTACATGAATTTGAGTCGCATTCTACTAGAATCCGAGTCGCATTCTACAAGAATCCGAGTCGCATTCTACTAAAATATTTACATGTTTTACAGCTGAAGTTCTTCACGCTAGGAAAATACACAAAAAAATTTTGCTGCCTACTGGTGTTCTTTGTTCTGTTTGATTCTCTTGCTTGTCTTCATCTTCCTTTGTCAACAATCTCGTTTGTTTATTAGTTTGTCATTTTTGCTATTGCTAGTTATTAGTGTTAATAGACAGTCCTTTGAATTGCTTTCTTTCTTTTCGTTCTTTTTTTTTTTTTTTTTTTTCCTGTCATTTTTTGCCATTGTTATTTGTTTTTGCTAATAGACTGTCCTATGTAATACCATTTATGATTTTGTTTTCCGCATGTTTTACAGGATATGAGTTCGAATTTTGTCTTTGACTGGACAAATATGAAGTACCAACAAGCAGCACAACAAGCAAGAGTGCATGAGTGATCTGTTAGTTTTAGATCTCCTTGATAGTTATATATATCATTTGGATGTGATCTCCTTCCTCTGGTTATAATGGTTACGGTCCTTATGCGACTGCTTTTTTCATTTTTTGATGCATCATTAAGTTTGCATCCTGGACAGGAAAATTGTTCATTGAATTGTCATGGCAGAATTGGATATTGTCAAATAATAATTTGAAGATTTGGATTCTTATCGTGCTAATTCTCTTTAGACGCCAATGCCAAGTGAGAACCTATTTTGGATTCTCTATCAGAATCTGTTTTGCATTATATTAGAATGTGTTTTGCCCTTTCGGATTCTGGTAGAATCTATTTTGTATTATTATAGAATCAATTTTGCATTCTGATAGAGTCCGTTTCACATTCTATCAAAATGCAAAATTCCGGCGACTGGTCGGAGACCGACGTTCGACATCGACGCTGGTGATTGGAGTCGGATTTTTCCTGTCGCCTTTGTTGAAATATGAAAAAAAAAAAAAATTCATACAACTGAAGACTGGCCGGCGATCGGAGATTGGAGATCGGCCGACGATCGGTGACCTATTGGCAACAGGCGACTAGCGATCGGCCGGTGAACGGAGTCGGAGATATATGAAAACTATTCCAATAAATAAAAAAGGAAAAAAAATATAGAGATAATGATATTTTTATCTATTTACTATTTTTTATATTTAATTATTTAATTAAATATTATGAAATGATAAAATTATCAACTTTACTATTATATAAGGCAAAATTATAAGGAAGTGTCAAATTTAGGTCATTCTTGCATATTACCCTTAAAATTCAGTTTAGTGTTGTCCTTAATCCTATGCACCAAACAGGTCCAAGATCACAAGTCGTTTTTAACTCGTGAATGGAATATTTACCCGGTAATCGATTATTTGTTATGTTCTCTATATTATCTCGTAAATCCATTATTTATATGTAAATACTGAACTTTACTAGGCAAATCCTTAATTTATCTGCAAACAACTTCTATGCTATCAAATGAGGAGCTTTTAACTGCGACAAATAATTTTCTTACAGCAACAAAATTTCCTCAGGAACATAAATATCTCTAGCTTCTAGGGTACAAGGTGGAAGACAATTTCCACAAAAATATCAGCAACCTATTTATGTCAATACACAAAACATGACCCCAGGATAAAAATTCCCTAGGCAACCAAAAATTTCATCGTGAGTCCTACAAACAAAGGACACTCAAGTGGAACACTAGCTCCACCAGAAAAATTGGGTACAACTAATTGGTGAAAAAAAAAAAAAAAAAGTAAAAAGTAAAAATGACACCAAAGTGGGGATCTTTCAACCACTAGCACTCTGGTGTTGTTTGTCGCGATTTTCCTCCATAATTTTCTGCATTTTCTTTTCACTGGCCGCAATTAGACGTTTCACAAAGTCATAGGTGGTAAGCCTAATGCTGCGACACAGGGGAAAAAAAAAAAAAGGCTAGCATAATTAGATAAAAGAGCACAGGAGCTACATCATAAACAGATACCCGCGTTTTGTCGCGGAATGATGGTAAAGTAAAAATGCCATGTTTACTCCATAATTTGCTTTAAAGAATATATACTCGTTTCAACCAAAAGATTCTAATCAACACAAAGTTTATATTAGCTTCAAAGGATAAGAAAATTAGCATGATACTTGACAACATTTGCACGAGAGCAATCAAGATTGCAGCTGATAGGTCAAGTTATAAACTAAAAAGGACAAGAAAAAGCAGAAAATATGTAAAACCTGCTATTTGGTAGATTTTTTAAGGCATTGGGCAAAAAACCTCGATATAAGCCTATCCATCCATCTCGAGCCACAATTCCTGTACGACCAAGATCAAGACAGATATATGTAATCTTAACCAATGACTTCTCACCAACAAAATGGCAGAAACTCATAAATCTAAAACTTTAATTTGTGATACGAAGTAACATCTTAAGAAAACACACTGATTTGACCTAATGCTAACGTCATTGAGTTGATTCAAAGAAGCAAAATGAAAACTAATACATGAGGTTTATAAAATAGATATAAATGCGGGCATATGTAAATGTAGAAAGAGTAAGGAAGAAAAAGACGCAATCAAAGCTTTCCTACAAAGTCAGAAGGAGACCATTATGGAGAGGTTTAGTAATATGATTAAGATATCAGGCTTATATTTTTCAGGTGAGAATAACAACTAGTGCTTCCTTTATTAAAACATAAATACAGACACGTAGTGCCTAAACTTGCCTGGAAAGGCATCTAAAACAGTTTTGTAAGGTGTGCCCCTCATTTGCATCTGTCTTCTCACGGTATCCAAAGGATAACACGTGAGCGTGGCAAGAGAAGCTGAGACCAATGCTGTTACAAGAGAGGCTTCAGCTTTCTTTTGAAATTTCTCCGGCAAAGCTTTCTTCACCCTGTCATCAACACAAGACAAAAGTATCCACCAAATTATATTATTTTTGTTTTTAATTTCAACATAGAAGAGAAGTATGTACAAGTATACTCACAAGTCGAAAACACAAAAGTTGACGGCAATGTATGGAGCAATTCCTATTAGTGAAGCACCTAGACCGTAGTAAAATGCTGCTACTCCTTCCTCTCTTAGCATGCTCAATGCAACCTGAAAAAGAGCATATTGCAGTCCGTCCTTATATGAACTTCAGAGAGATCATCTTGTAATTATTATGTTTGATAAATCATACCGCAGACATGGTTCGATATCCTGGCTCAACTGCTAGACGTAACCTCAAGACATCTAATGGGTATGTTATCTACAAAGAAAAAAAAAAACATTGTTGTATGCTTGAAGCATGTATAGCAGATGGCATGATATACAAAGTGAGAAGAATCCAAAGATAAAAACAACCGAATTCACAAGTGAAGCATGCCCCTGGACACTATCCCAGCCCCTTTGTCTTAATAAGCCCTCAACAGATTCCAACTGAAGCCAAATAAGAAACAAAATTAACAAACTAATACTTTTAGATCCCATTTGCAGTAGCACTTACAAAAGTGGATGTCATGCCCGCACAAGCACCAGCTGCAAGCCTTCCAATGACAGAGAGCTCCCCATCCTTCCCCCTAAACAGCTTCTGTAGACTCAAAAGCACATGTAATTTAGTTCAAAACGCATATAATGTTGTCGTGAGATTTTCCTGAATGTGGTTGATAATCACCTTGTAGGTTTCATAAGCAAAAAGTTGGACGGCACTATAAGGTATGATCCGTATCACCTGGAATAATACAAAAGATACTCTTTCAAAATTGATGCCAACGTAACCATTACCAACACATATCAACGGAAAGGCTTATTTGCAATAAACCTGAGGGAGGTTGCCTTTCCAGTACCCTTTTAGCCCCTCTTCTTTCCCTACCATTGTTATGGCCTGCAAGGCACACACTGTTATCGACAAAAGAGCTGATGAAAGACGATGGTGTCAATTACACATGTCAGTGAAGATGTTTTCTATCTAAACATACTTATCATCTCTTTGTAAATCGAGAAATAAGAAACTCAATTTTGGCATAACTAACAAACATAGAACCATTTAATAAAAACAAAAACAAAAAACAAACACGGAGAACGTAAGCCAACTATTGGAACTTAAAGCGAGGGATTTTTGTTAATTTTCTCTCTCCTCAATCTTTATCAACTTTTGAATCTCCCACTATTGCACTTCCTAAGCATATACTTATCAAAATAAGATAAAGCCAAAATCTCAAAGGACATAAATGTCAATGGGCACCTGTCCACTATGAACCTTTCCTATTAAAGAATTCAGCAAGAGAGAGATTTTTTCAGCGAAAGACAAATAGATGAATCAGCCAAAGCCTGAAGTGACTTTTCCCACGGGGATAAAGTTCAAGCATGAAATGGAGAAACGCAATAAACAAAATCAAAGCATCACGCTACCACGTAGAAGGATCACGCAAGGAACTTTAGCCAAAAAAAAAAAAAAAAGATGACACAAGGAGATTAATCAATATAACATAGATTGCCTTTGAAGAAATATTGCCCAAACATTTATTTCACTTATTTCGCTAATCCAAACTCTTAGTTTTCCATTGCCATTATGAAATAATGTTCAGCATAAGAATGATGATAAGATCAGTCAAATAATTATGTCTAAAGCATAAATGATAAGATCTTTGTCATAGAGAACTTGTTTGAAGGAAAAAATTGTACAATCAAATGTATGCAAAGCAGAAGGTCTGGGGAAAAGATGCGGCACAACGTACCTCAATGAAGCCAATTGCCTTCTCAGCACTTTCTTGTCCAACTCGTACCCCGTGAGTCTGCAAAATAGATCAAACTTATCTTTCAATTCCTAAGCCACAGTCCGCACAATTACAACCAGTATGACCCGATGCTCGAGCAAACCTTATTCGAAGAATTTCATTCTTATTTTCCCGACATTACCTAATCCGAGATTCTGAAAGTCAGTTACAAGGAAAATAAAAACTATATATAACCAAGATGGTCCAAAGAAGCCTAAAATAAATCAAAATCAGAAATGAAAATTAAAAAAATGCATATTCAAATTTGCACCATTAGGTTGGTAGCCGAGAAAACATAAGAAATATGAAATTCAAGTCACAGGTTTCTTGCAATTTAGTCATTTTTTGGAAATCAGGAATCCTGATTCATTTCCTTTAGCAATGATACAAAGCCTAGATAAAAAAAGTAATAATTTGAAATTCACACAATTCATCAACCCCGCTTTCATCGAACATATACACAAAATTTCAATTTCTACATCCTCACGAAATCGAATCACGCCCCGCATTTTCTCGGAATCGGAAAGAAAATTCAAACAGAACAACTAAGTAGCACCAAAATTCCAAAAAACTAAACGAAAAATAAAGAGATAAATGAAGGCAATACCTGCATAAGAAGCTTGATGCGGTCGAGCGGAGCCGTGACAGTCTTGGCGGCGGCGCCGGCGATTGCTCCGGCGGCGAAAAGCGCGGCGTCCTTGGGCACCAAAGCGAGAATCGCCAGCGGATGCTTCACAAGCTGAGCCGGAGACGGCGCGAACTCCTTCTGTTCTCCCTTTTCTACCACGGAGACGCAGGCGAAATTACAGGCTCGGACTCTGGCTTTCCCACCGCCAACGCCACCTCCATGGAAACCGAGACGCGCGTTCTTCCAGAGCGGTTCGTGGTCCGTCGTCTGGAACGGACTGCAAGAGGAATACGAAGAGGCCTTTAGGCTTGGGATATTCCGCCATAAAAGCACGGGTTTGGAGGTCTCTTCGGACATAGCTCGGAATTTGGAGCTCCGAGAATAAGGATAAGGAAAGGAGGGAGAGGTAGTTGGAGAGAGAGAGAGCGCAGAGTGGAAAGAAAACGCACTTTTGTATTGTGGTCTGGCTGTGTAGGCGGGTATTATATTTGCCATTATAAAATTTTGAAGCTTTTTTGTGTCCAAAGTCGAAAAATGTATTTTTCTTTTTTTCTTTTTCCTTTTTCCTTTTTCTTTGGAATTTGATAATTAGATATTCAAACTCTTCATTTTTTATAGTGTGACCGTTAAGTTGTAACTGTAATCAAAATTAAAAAATGTTTTTGTGGACAAAAATATCTAATGTCTGATTTTATAGAAGAATTTATGGATTAAAAATTAAAAGAAAAGGCATGGTAACATATTTAGATATATATATATATTATGTAAGCATCAATGTGCACCCCTCATTAACTAATTTATTCATATCAAACCAAGACATTATTAACATGATTTATTACCTTTAATATCAAATCAAGATATTATTCAATTTGTTGAATGTATCACGTCTTCATATTATATTGGTACATCCATTTTAAGATTTGATATCAGAATGATTTTTAGATCGTTGAAAGATAAGTCATCATATTTACATTTTCTCTTTATTAGTGTACATCACATTCATTACTATTTTGAAATCCTCCAAAAATTCTACTTAAATCCTTTATATTGATTAGTTAACATTAAATAATTGTATTTAATTCTGAAAATGTTTTTATTTATACGTATGAATTTATTGATTAACATTAACCCTATCATCTTTTAGTTGAAAGGAAATAAGGTCTTCTTCCCCTCTTTCTTCTTCGTTATGGAATGAAAAGTTATGCTATGGGAGACCATATCGTTGGACAAAATATATCTTTTGAAACCAATCCAATTATAAAGGACATGCAAATTTAATTTTATGTATGTGATATATATAAGTAATTCAAGTAACTTTCTCCGCGACATGTATTTCTTCACTTTGTCCAGTCCAAGTCCATTTGGTTCATATCGCTTTTAAAATGAAATTTTTTTTTGTTTAAAAAGAGAATGTCATTTTTTTTTAAATAAGATGACGTTTAGATGTTAAAAAAAATAATGATAATAAATGTCTGTTAGCATAAATATAGAAATAAGATAACAAACAAATATTGAAATTAAACAAACACAAAATTCATTAGCAGCAAAATTATATAAATATACAAGATAACAGAAATTGACGATGAACACCGAGAATAGTGTGCCACACATTTTCCTTGAAATAGATTCGTCTCCTCACCGTCGGTGCTCAAGGATGAATCGGTGTCTGCTTCTCAAGATATAACGGTTTACAAGCGATAACGGTACACCACGTTACAGCTTCTGACGAACTTGAAAAATGCCCGAGCTGTATCACCGAAACACACCTAGACTTAGTCTAAGGAAAGAACTAAAGAAAAATAAGAACCTCAAGTTTTTTCTCGTATTTTCAAAAGAAGAGAGATGGTCTTTTTATAGGCTATAGGAACCAATGGCATAAGCACAACCAAAATGTTTTCCTTTATTGCTGAATTGAAAACCATACTCAATTCCAAAACGTTTGGCTTTAAGAATCCGAAATTAAACTCATATACTTCCCACGTTGATGTCCAAAACCAAAACGTTTTCCTTTTTTTTAAATTATTTTGAAGCTTAATGGTTTGTGGTAACCTTCCAGCAGTTGATGTCCAATTAACTATGGATTTATGTTGGAAAAAACTAAAACGCAAAGCAAAACCAAACCCGCATGTAACCGATGATTTGTTGCGACATTCGTGCCCGTAGGACGCGCGCTCGCATACAAATTCTTTGGTTTCGCCGTGGTTTTCTAGTTATTGATTTGCACCTTCTTGGGCATGAGTGCGTGCGTGAGAGAGCCTTTATGCTTAGTTGGTTACCAATTATAAACCAGTTGGAACTTTCATCTCTATCCCATGTGGGACAAGAGTTTACTCACTTCCTTTCTCTAATATTTCCAACTTCATAGGTATACTTTTAAGAATCAATTTCTCATTCACCCTTTCATCATTTTGAGTGTACAAATATTTGATTTTGATCATCTTGCAGAGAAGAACACGAATCCACCATGAATCGATACTAAAATGAAGTAGTTCCCGCTCAAATTTAAGCCTCAAAATGATCATTCAAAATGGTTTTTAATAAGCCATTTTCCAAAAAAAAAAAAAAAGGTCTGAAATTTATTTGGATATCAACTTGTAAAGTTATCTCATTTTCAAGACGAAAACAAATGGTGTTTGAAATAATAGTCCCTTCTGAAAATATTATAAAAAGAGTCTAAAAGGATTCCTCAATATATATATATATATATATATTTTTTTTTTTTTTGAAGGACTTAATATAGATTTAAATAATGATTTTTTTTTAAAAAAATTAGAAGTAATAATATTTAAAGTTAAATAATTAATAGAAGCTTTTTAAAGTCGTTTAATATAAGAATATTTGTAGAAATTTTGACTCAACAATTAATATAACACATACTAGGAAAAAGAAGTTTAACGAGAGAAAAGTTGACATAAAAAAGTGACAAAATGTTAAATTTGTGTTAGATGGGTGTACCATTTAAGTATAATGACATGATATATTTGGTTTATTGAATAATTTTTGCATAAGATCAATATCAAAGGAGTGCAAGTTTTTTTTTTTTTTTTTCATATTTCTAAATGAAAAAAAAATTTAGGATATAAATTTAATTCCAATTGATTAACACCCAAAGATGTACATGTAAAGCGGTCGATTGTAGTACAGATCAAGCGGTTGTATCCATAAACAACAACAAAAACAAACAATATTAGCGGAGATAAATGTTAAAAAGATAAGGAAATAAAATAATAAAAAGTGAAAAATATTTTTTGTGGATTTTTGTAGTAAAGAAAATAAATCAAATATGAAAAGGAGAAGATTTAAGTAAAGGAAAATTCAATGATAAATATGGCAAGAGGTTGTGAATTTTTCATTTGCTTCGTTCTTCAATTTAAATCAAATATTTAATTTATGACTTAATTGTGAGTTTTACATCCTAGATAAATAATCAAAAAATATGAAATTAAAGATCAATAAAAATTAACAAATATATTTGGGTGAATTAAATCTCAAATGTGGCCAGCTGCGGCGAGAGCTGCGCTGGTCTGAGTGGAGCTGGAGGTATTGGCCAAAATTGAGTGGGCTTGGAATTTGCAGCCCAGAGGTCATCGCGGGCATGAGTTTCAGCCCACAAAACACGCTGAGCCAATCTTTGCACGCGGAGAAATCCAGCCGGGGGCCACGTGGCAGCTGCTGGGGAGGTGCACCTGCGGAAAGAAAGATGAGAAAGAAAAGAAAGAAAAAGAAAAAGAGGAAAAAGAAAAAGAAAGAAAAGAAAAAGGAAAAAATAAAATAAAACTAAAATAAATAGAATAAAATAAACTAAAATTAAATATTTCTAAAAGTAAAATATTTTGAATTAGAATCACAAGAATACCCAAATAAAATTTAAATTATTTATTAAATGATATGGATAAAAGTGCATTTTTATGCACTTATCACCAACTTTTTCACTAAACCCAAAATATAAATTCAGCAGGAGCACGAATATAACTAAATTCGTAAACTTAATAAAATTGCGAACTATTATACACATTAATATCATGTATATAAAACTGAAATATAAATATAATAATTTCAACTAATTTCTTTTTTTTTTTTAATCATAAATTTCTAAAAATATTGTGTTAATTAACATAAGTTTACATATTACACTACGTTAATTGTGGCTTTGAAGCTAATAATTTTAAAAGAAACTAAAGTTTTAATACAAAAATAATCAGAATAAGGCTAGAGGGGGGGGGGGGGGGGGGGGGGGGGGGGAAAGATGAGACAGAACAGGAAAATAAATAATGGTAATAGGCCCGTAGAAATTGGAGTTGATTAGAACAATTGATAGAAAATAAAATTTTAGGAATAGAAGGAACACAAAGGGAGACTGACAAAAGATAATAAAAAGAAGAGAATGTGTGATATAGCATATTGAATTATAAGATTTCAAAATAATAGCATAAATGAAACTATCGTAATCAAATAGCATATTCTAATTATATTTTTGTTCCAAACTTATTTTAGGCTGCAGCCGTTTTTTCCACTGATCTTCTATTATGCATTTCCTGTCCAATTATTGATGTTGAAGCTGTGATTAGGGATTCTAAAGGTTTGGTTTAGGTTCGCCTGGCAAGGAAAATTAGCGGATGCTTCTTTCCTAAAGTGGCTGAAGCAATGGCATTACATATAGCTCTGGTTGGGAATGCCCTAAAAGTGAAATATATTTTAGTTGTATTTCATTGATTTTGAACTAATTAATAATATATTTTAGATTTTTTCATTACATCTTAGTTATACTATCCTCATTTAGATTAATATATTAAAATAAATATAAGCAAATATGACTCATTGATTATTTGGTGTTTAAATTGTTAGAATGTTGCATGCAATAAATTTTTGTATGCGATAAGATAACATTCTAAAGTAAGTAGTCTAAATCTATAGTCCGTAGTCTATGGGGTTAGAGTGAGCATCTAACTCATATGAAGACTATTATGTTGTCTAAAGCCAATTGGGGAGATGATTTGTCTTGACCATATGGAGCAAGCTGATTCCCAAGTAGAGACATAGATATATTGCCTAGTAGTAGTGATATATTGAACTGGACCAAAGTGTAATTAATATATAAGTTTGCTTGATTAGATTGATTCATATTTGACATTCATTATGCAATAAACTTAATTTTGAGTAAGTAAATGACTTCATGTTTATGACTTGTGTACTTTGATATTCCAAAGGCTAAAGCATCTAGGAATAGTAAGTTATTAGACCGGTTCATTGGGTACATGACTTATATTCGATATGAGAGTTGCTTAAAGATATGGAATCATGGCTCCTATAAAAGAGTAAATGTTATCTTCTTAACGATATTATATAGAATGTGAAAATGGATGAGGCATCTGGTCGTTTGCTAGGCAAATAACTAGTTATTCACTTTGGGTGAATAATTATTTTCCAATTAGATGTATATAGATTTTTAACATAGCGTGATCAAAAGGTTTAACGGACTTTGACTTTAAGTTGATCATGAATATTATATGAAGGTGTTGCATATATGATAAAGTTATGGGACTGCGGCTACACATTGGCTTACGTAATACGGTATATAATTGGGAGTGCAATTTTCAAGTTTATAGTGATGTGACTCTAAACTAATAATTGTGTAATTAATTTATTTGGTATAGAATAATTAATTACATAGATTATTAGAACCAATATTATATATGTCTAATTGGTCCCCTTTACTAGCTTAGTATAATTCCTTAAAGGATGGTAATCAATTGAGATATTTATTATGGCTTCAATTCTTGGACTTCGTGAAGAGAAAAATCTGGAACACCTCCCACAAGGTGTAGGAGTTTCTCTGCTAAGGGTAGAATGTAAATTTTGTTTCATTTAATTAATTGGATAAATATTTAGTTTAGATAAATATTTATTTGAAGATAAGATTTGAAATTTGAAATAATTATATTTTATCTTTTGTGATAAACATGATATTAATTTAAATTAAGAGATATGGATAAATTAATTACTTGGATAATTGATTTAAATATCTAAATAATCTTATTTAAAATAAATATTTTCAATTAAATATGGTAAGTATCCTATTTGGATTTGAAATTGAAATTGAAACAAAATCTTATCATAGTCTACCTTGTGTAGGCGTTTTTAATGAGGATAAGGAAATGAAAAGATTTTCTCCTTATTGATTTTATTTGGATAATTATTTAATTTAAATAAAGTTGTCATGATTTTATTTGAATTTAAATTGGAGTTACGGAACATTATCCTTAGAGATAAAATCATAAGATAATTGGAGATAAAAATTTGAATTAAATTTTGAATCTCCTAGTTCCATTCAAATTTAAATTCCACCCAGTCCATTAATATAAATAAGACCCTAGAGGCTCCTATTTTATTTAGACCACAGACTCTAAGGTGAGCGAGCTTATTATTATTCTCTCATTATAGCAATAATAAGCTGTAAGAGTTCTGGGTGGTTGGAAGGAGAAAGCTGCGCACGAATACCGATCGAGAGACTGAGTGTCCACACACTCTACCGTTTGGGAATTAGAGAATAGTAAAAAAGACTAGTTGGTTGAAGCTCTCTTTGATCACATCCTTCGGCATTCCTGTTATCTTCTCTCAAGGTATGTAGATTGTAAAATAATTTATTGTATATGGCAATATGAGCTAGTACGATCTTAAGAAAATTTTTTTTAATGTCTTATTCATGTTTTATTCATGTCTTATCTACTTAAAAGCCCCTATGTCATACCCACATGCGTAACCAATGGGGAGTTGGGGGAGCGACCCTCCAACAACCTCCAAGGTCATAACTTTTAACTTTCGTTCTTATCATATCCTCTCACTAATTGGAGGTTGGTACGACACTTAATCCTATCTTTTGTTAGCTTCATTCTTATTATTTGTGACAATGTGTAGATTTACATGTCACTATGTATCTATTATTACGGCATATATATATGTGAGACATGTCGATCATATCAGTGCAAGAGAAATTATACAAGTTAAATGTTTTATCAACGCAATACATATGACTCATATACTCATCACTTCATCAAGGCAAATCATATAAAACATATAATATCAACAACGAAAAATATTTTGTTCAATGCTGTAGGTGATGTTTGTACTTACTTGTCTTATGTGCTTAAACTTCTGGAGTTGTATCTCCTACTACACAGATTTGAGAAATTGTCATGATTCAACAATATCTCATTATTAGATAGAATCATAGTTATATTACTTTATTCATTTATTTATTTATTTTATAAACTAAAGTGAGCTTAATTTACTTATATTATAATTAATCTTAACAATTAATTCATATTAATTATTATGTGTTAAAATAAATTTCTACTAATTATTATTTAATTAATTTAATTTTTTTTAAATTTAATTGATTAATTAATTAATTAGCTAATTAATTAGGTAGTAGTTAATTATTACTTTATTTAATTGAGTAATTATAATTAAATTACATAATTTTAATTGACTTATTAAAAATTATATTGTAAATAATATAATTATGTTACTTAAATATTCTTTCTCATATAAGAATTAATAATTATTAATTCTGATATTAATAATTAATAATTTGATTAATTTAATAATTAATGTTTGATTAATCCCTAATTAATCATCTATAGTTATTTTGATGATTATATCAATGATTAATGATTAATTAATCTCTAATTAATCATATATTATAATTATGTAGTTATTCAACATAATAATCTTAATTATCACATACTAACTCTTATAATTAATTAATTACTTTATAATTACATTTGGTTATGTATTTATTATTTAATTAATTAGTTAATTAATCAATCAAGGTGACAAGGAGTCACCTAAGTGTATACCTCCTATCTATTATTGGACTTGTAAGGTCTAATCCCCTTAGTTATGATCATTTAGTTGGGTTAAGGTAGTCTCTTGGTATATGTCCAATAACCCTCTAGTGTACTTATCTTAGCCCATTTAAAACTTGTGATTCAACTTTATAAAGTTATGGTTTTTCACATTATTTGATCGTATACTTAATACCAACTCATTTTATAACTAAATATGTTCATATATTATGACTTACCCTTATTTCACATTTCAATGTTTAATCGCTTTGTCGGTGTAGGATTTTAACTTGTAAGATTTATTTAGATTTGAGTATAATCCCGTTTTGGACACTTGATGACTTGTTGGAATGCTTGAAACATCAAGTTTCTATCTTTATAATTTTTTTTCCAAGATTTCAAGCATTTCAAACATTAATGTGGATGTTTTCCTAGTGTCTTATGGTAAAATCTTAGTTTACCAGATTACGATACAATATTATGTGATTTATTAAAATTTATATACATATCCATTTTAAATGCATGATATCTCATTTTGGAGCTTGAGATGTCTACTTTACAGTGGTAAAGTTATTTCCTTTAGTGCTTGAGTGTTTCATACCATTAACTCAGGTTTTGTTACTATTAATCCCACATTTGTACCGCAAGTCTAGATTCATGGGCAAGTTTAGAAAAATTATAACAATTCACTTACAAATCCAAATAAGGCAAAATATATGTCATTGGAAAGATTATAGTGTCTATTTCCTATGATGAGAACATTTTTATAAAAAATTATGGTTTACCAACTCAAAATATACAAAATCCTTGGCTACTACAGGGTTCCAGTAAAGACTTTCGGTTCGTAGTCCAAATTTATAAAATTCACCAAAAACTGTACATTTATCCGTTCAAGGCGTACGGTACCTTGTT
The DNA here is from genome assembly GCA_009761775.1 of Ficus carica. NCBI lineage: Eukaryota > Viridiplantae > Streptophyta > Magnoliopsida > Rosales > Moraceae > Ficus > Ficus carica. Next base: position 4,150,362 of record CM019750.1, read on the forward strand.
GGAAAGATAAAAGAATCTAGTTTTTATATATATAACTTATAATCCAAAATTTTGAGGTTAAAGGGTTCGGAGTACATAAAACCCGTGGCTAGACTGTACCCCAGAGGTTCATTTTCTCTCTAGTTTTGTGTCACAACTTCAAATGCACATAACTTTAGACATACAAAAGCAAACCAAGTGATTCCAAAGCCTAAAATGAAGCTTATCCTCTGTAGAATCTTATCATATAATTTATTTTTCATGCCAAAGTTTTTAATGCATGCTATATTACCACAACAACTACAAGCTTTAACAAAGTTTGTAGATCTTATCGAAATGCTCCGTGGATCCTTTAAGATCTCGGACCTCCAAAGTTCTTCTCAAAGCTTTTTACTAGGTAAGAAGAAGTCTAACATTAAGATTATAACTAAACATCATGCTTTAGTTCTCCAAAAATGACTAAAATACAAAGAATACCACTAGGTTACCTTTAGTAAAACATCCTCTAACTCCGTTTCACACTTCTTTGAACTTGGTAACGGGGTTGCTTAGAGCTTGAAAATGGAGGGAAGAGGGTTCTAGAGGGGTGTTGGAGATGGAGAATAGTGTTGGTGGTTCTTTTTTCTGTTTTGAGCTTGGTGGTGCTAGAGAAGCTAGGGTTTTTGAGCTTAACTTGTGTGAGAATAAAATGAGGTGTTAGGGGCTTGTTTTCAGCTAACTTTTACCTTAAGGGAGCTGTATTTTTAGGGATAAAATTGGAAAATTTTTGGCTGATTCTCCCCCTTCATTGCCGCCACTTAAAGGGAGAGTGTTGGGGTGAAAATTTGGTTCAACAAAGTGGAGACAAGGGGTCACTTTCACCTGTCTCTTCTTTGGGTCAACTTGAAATTGACCATGCCATCTCTTACATGAGGTTGCATGCATGCACCACTTTCCTTTTTCTCATTTGTTCAAATTTCTTATTGCTTTTTGACCCAAAAATCCGGATCCCCCCTTTGCCTTCTCATTTTTATTTTGTTTTTCTTTCTTCCAATTTCAACCATTCATCCAAGGTTGTCATCCTTATTCTCATACATTGGATCTTCCATGACACCAATCCTTACCTTAAGCTCTCATTGGTCACTTATCATCCAAGTTTGGCCATTGATTTGCCTAGGATTCTTTAACATAAAATCTACACCATTGATTTCAAACTTAAGCATAATTCTTGATCAATCTTCCACCTTTGGATTTCTAAGAGTAAATACTAATCACTCATCTTCTCTCTATGTGACACATTAATTTGCCATCATACACTCAAACTTAACAATTGATATGATCAAAATAAATACTAAGATCATTAAATTGACCCTACTAATAAAAATCGGGGTTCTTCCCAAAAATTAACATTATCCCTCTAATACAACATACTAAATTTTTCGTATAAATTATATGTAGTTCAACTCATCTTTTATGTATTTAAAATTTCTCATTTAAATAGAGAAACTCAACATTGTTAGATCATCGACATCATCACACTGATAATACATATACAATCATTCTTGATATTGAAATTTGATTTTCATCAAAATAATTCATTAGAAGTATATTAATGAAGGAAATCCATAATAATAGTTCATGAATCAAGTTTATGAATTTCTAGGGCATCACATAGGATTTCTGATGATTCGGTCGATGAATGAGAATAGTTTTCAGATGAAGATGATTTTTGTTCAAGGGATTTTCGGATTTCCACCTTAATGTTTTGGTCTAATTATGTTATTTGGTCATACTATTTTGATTTATGCTATTATTTTAATGGCTTGCAGTCCAATATGCTAATTCACCATGTCTCTTGAAATAAAATTAAAGTTAATCATTACATTTAATTTAAGGGAAAATAACGTTTTGGTACCTTCATGTTTGAGAAATATTTTTGCGGTATCTGGTCACTTTAGAAAATATCATGTTGGCACCCCAGATAGTTCTATCTTTTAGTTTAATTTTTTACAAAAGAAAAAACACATTCTGATTTCATTTATTTAAGGTTTGTGATTGAGGAGGAGTTAAAAAGTGACATCTATGTTTACGTGTGGCGTAATTAAGAAAAAGCTGTTGAGTGGAGATAAACTACAAATATTTGAAAAATATGGGGCTTACTTTGGAATACAAAAGTTTAGGGGCTAGCCCTCATGTAGGTCTGTGGCTGCTTCCAACTTAAAAGCAAAATATTCCTCATTACAACCCTGAAAAAAAAAAAAAAAAAAAAAAAACAATCCTAGGAAAAAATAAAATAGTGCATGATCTCCTAGAAACGACTATAAATTTTTGTAACTTGAATCCTCTCACACTTTGAGTACATGCCTTATAGGTCTTTTCAATTGAAATATTTATCATTTTCTTTTGAAAATTATCAAGTATTGCCAAATAAACTGCTAGATATTTTAGTGTTTGCATCTTATGGCAACGTCTAAGTCTAACTCTATAATGTAGTTTTAGTTTGAGTAGAATAAGGAAAAATGCATAGTAGTTTGCAAAGTAGTATTCGGAAGCAGACTAGGATAAGAAGACTTGAAAGCTTGGAGAAGAAGTAATCAACTGTTGATTTTATTTCAAACTCATTATTTTGAGTCCAAGGTTAATTGTGATTCAGAAAGGGAATAGGATACGTCCTCTATATTCCAAATGGTGCAAAAATTATGAAAAATAATTATGTTTGGTTTTCAGAGAAAATATAGCTTTTGAGCTTTCTGACTTTATAACTTTGTAGTTTATAGCTTTATTTTGAGAATTAATTGTGAGTTCGTCGGGAGAAGAAATTGTGAGTTCTTCCGGCGGGAGAATATACTTTTTGCTTTGTGAGTTATTCGAAAGAAGATATTTTGCAGTTTTTGAATGGATTTCAACAACAAAAAATTTGAAGACGAGTGATGCCCGCTAAGTAAATCTATCAATAAGTTGATTCTTCAAGATGGTGACAAAATTAAAAAGGAGTCTTTATTTGAATAAGTCAAACCGCTATTTATAATCGTTATTACCTAGTAGATTGTCCAGTAGCTAGACGTGGTCCCTTGATGAAGGTTTTATCAAAATCACATTATAATTACCAGAGTTCCTTTTATTTTTTACATTTTAATTAATGAGACAATGATTAAAATTTACAAAAATAGCAAAAATATATGTTATAACTCTTTGTAACTTTAAGATTGTGTCTACCTAAACTAAATCAGGCTTGTTAAGTTGAGAATTATGGGCCGGGGTTGTATATTTAAGGAAAAAGTTTTTAAGAGGACTAACATATGGATAATCAAATTTTAATGGGAAAATGAGTAAAATGTAAAATTTTTAAAGATAAAATTGACAAAAAAAAAAAAAAAATAATAATAATAAAAAAATAAATAAAATCACTGAGCAGAAATCCTAACTTGGTCCGCCCATGTAGCTAGGTAGGGGGTCTCATAGAATCGATCAAATAGGATTAGACATTTGGAATCAATCTGAGACTCATGAATTAAAACAAAATAAAACTCTAGAAATATGTCACGCAGCAAATCAACTCTAAGACATTTAAGAAAAATCTCTAAAGACAGAGCTCAGCTAAATCGAATTAATCACCAGAGGTCTCTCGTCCAATACTTTTCTCAAAATTGTAGAAATAGTGGCATGCCATGCATTTCACTTCAAAATTCATGTTAAGCAAAATTTTAACTCAGATTTCAAGTAGCTTTACCAATAAGCGGGTCTTGAAAATCTTCTGACAGAGTTGCTCATCGGGGAAAAAATACTACTTAATTATAAACAACAAATTTCCGTATTATTTTAAATTAATTGCAATTCAGCATTTAATTTTACTAGTCATAAAAATTTATAGGTGAGGTTTATTGACACCCTTATCCCACAGCTTTTCTTGAACCAACCACTATTAAAATTAAAATTTTATTATTACTCATTACACCCTCTTATTTTTAAAAGATTGTCCCTACAACTACACTATAGTTTCTATTCTTTTTCCACCCACCAACCAAACAATAACCTCCTCATTTTTAAATCACCATTTTTAACAGTTTCTTCTCTCTCTCTCTCTCTCTCTCTCTTTTTTTTTTTTTTGGGCTAAAGATTTCTTCATGTTTCTTTCAATTTCTAAGAATGTCGATGGCTTTGTTAAAAGGGGGGCGAAGAAGGCCCGCCTGGATCTCGACCACTTTTTTAGGGGCAAAGATAGCTCGCTCACACTTAGACCCTACCAAAAAAGCTTCCAATACCAATATAGGCATAAAAAAGCCGAGGGGGCCCTTTCATTTTTTTTTTTTTTTTTGGTTCAAGAAACAAATCCAATGTTTTTTTTTATTTTTTTATTTGTGAGTAACGGATTTGTTATTTGCTTGTAGTAGTACCTTCAAGGTATTGTTCTAAATCTCAAGAGTCCCGACATAATGGAGAAAATTCTTGTTGAAATTCTCTCTCTCTCTCTCTCTCTCTCTCTATATATATATAAATTTATATTTGCTGATTTGAAGGAAGCAGGTCGTCTAATGGTTTCAAAGGGGAAAAAAAAAAAAAAAAAAAGACATGGATGTTCTAATTTCCAGGGAAAAAAAAAGTACGATTCTTCCTCCCCCCCCCCCCCCCCCCCCCCTTCTAATTAATACAATGGGTGTGTGTAAAAATATCTTCTAAAATACTTTTAGCGCTAGATGTAATTTAGTTAGGGGGTTAATTTGGTAATACCCAAATTTATTAGAAACGGTGTGAGGAAAGTAAATAATGGGGTACCAATAGACTCCCCCAAATTTATATCATATTGTACGAAACTATACTCAATCGATAAAAATATTGGCAAGGAAAGTTGGTTTGCAAACACAAACAGAACACTCTCCATATTATGTACTATATCTTATTTGATTACAAGATTGAAATTGAACAATAGCCATTGTACTACATAACTTATAAATCATAAAAACAATACAGATATTAAAGAAAGAAAAACTCAGATATGAAATAAAAACACTGAAAGATCAAGCACGCGGTTATATATAAGTGCGCCTCTCTTTTCATGATCAAGTTTCACCTTGGTATCCCCTCTCTTTCTGTCTGTCTCTCTCTCTCTCTCCTCTCTCTCTCACAGATTGAAAGCATATCATGTCGACGATCGTCACATTTAGCAAAACCCGAAAGAAGTGTTGCTTTCCGGCAGGCGACACTAGCGAAACAAAGGCGAATGAAAGTATGAAAGAATAACAAATGCATCCCAATCCCTGTCTGATCAAGTTCATTGATGCTGTCCTCGCTCAATCAGCTGTATTCACGACCCCACAGAAAGGGCCGAAAGCTGCAGATCAAAACAGCTACTAGTTAGTGCATTGTTAGGATATATATATTTACATAATAGATATTTAAAAAGAAAAAAAATCATGCAAATGATATAGAAATTACAAATTAAAACTTACTTCTTAAGCCGATCTGAAGACTGCTTCGGTTGCTTTGGATGATGCCAAGTTATTGTTGTTTACTTTGTCTACGGGGAAAAAAAAAAGAGATGAAGATAAAGTTAGTTCAACTGCATTACTCTTGTATTTCTTAATATCATATATGCGTGTATGTATGTATGTATGTATGTAAACACAGACACTTACGAAGTGGGGTTTTGGCTACGAAAAAGCATGCCCCAATGACAATGTAGCACAGCAAAAGAACCAATCCCTTCATGTAGTGAGAAGTTCCATCCTACAAAATGTTATAAACAGATTAATTAGGTATTAGAGGATATGATCTCAAGTGTAAGGTGAAAACACTAATAGGAAGATCGTTACTAGTTTTCACGACGGTTTTTAACTGTCGATTAAAGTGCGCTTTAGTAAGGCTACAACCTTAGGGGTGTTTCTGATATCTATATATTAGAGAAGGTTACCTGTAGAGTGAAAGCAGTGGTGATGACGGCCAAAGCAAGAGAGCCGGTTTCGAGGAGATTGAAGTGAGATCCATGTTGTTTCCCATTATCCAGGAAACAATCACGCACAATGGAACCTAATCATTTATTTAATTAAATGAAATTAATTGAATGCTCATGTTTGTCAAAAAGAAAATATTGATTAAAATTATTTAATTCAATATGGATCACAATTCTTACCACGAACATGGCAATTTGAGTTGCAGAACCCAAAGCAACACCTAAGGTAATATCCTGCATTTTTACGTGAAGAGAAAAATTAATTGAGAAGAAGAAAAACCTCCTAAATATGTGTGTTGGCTAGAGATATAGTTGAAATTAACTGAAATTAGACATAGTTTAATATTACAATTATTAAGTAAGAGAGAAATTATAATTTTTCTTATAAATTTGAGGCACAAATAGTGATCCGCAACTGATTATAGATGTCACATTTTTACAAGTACCACATCCCATCTATCGTACTACTATAATGTGTCTGTTTATATCGTACCACATCACATGAAACGTAAAAACAGTGCTACAAGTACAATTATACATTCTTGGATTCCCATTGTCACTCACCAGCTTATTCTTGAAAGCGAAGATGATTGCCCCGGCGTGTTCTGCTGCGTTTCCGACAATCGGTAGCAAGATTATGCTCAAGAAGCTAACTGACAATCCCCACGAATCCGATGCATCCTAACAAAATTAAGTGGGAATTTAAAAAAAAAAATGTTAGTAAGGAAAATGTGAATTTGATGTATACATTACGTAATTGGTGAAACGAAAATGGCATAGTTTACCTCAATTGTTTCCACAACGTACTCGGACAACAAGGCTATGACAACAGTCATTCCGACTAGCCAGGTAAATCCACTCCAAAATCCAATCACAGCTTCTTCTGATCCCTCATCGCCGTTCTCGGAATCCTGTTCAGTTGCAAACATGGTACATTAGCTAATTGTACAATATTTAATCTTAGTCATTTAGAATTTTTAATCGGTGTCCCCCACCCCCCCCCCCCCCCCCCCCCCCCCCCCCCCCCCCCCCCCCCCCCCCCCCCCCCCCCCCCCCCCCCCCCCCCCCCCCCCCCCCCCCCCCCCCCCCCCCCCCCCCCCCCCCCCCCCCCCCCCCCCCCCCCCCCCCCCCCCCCCCCCCCCCCCCCCCCCCCCCCCCCCCCCCCCCACCCTTTCTTTCTGGTAGTTTAGTAAATTAAGTCTTGAACAACATTTCACAGTAATTAATTGATAACTTGCCCAATACTAACAAGTGGTAACAGAAATGCCAAGGAAATAGCACTTTCAAGTCATGAATATAAGAGTCAGACATTATGTGATGTTTTATCAAAGCAAAAATAATAATAATAATAATAATAATAATAATAGAAGATATCATGTGATACTTTATGGCATTTCTTGGTTCTGTCTGGTGTTCTCTAGAAGCAAAATAATTGCTCTATTGGTTAAAATGTGGACTTTCATAGCTGGCATTGTACGACTTGTGTCCAATCAAACAGTGACACATAACCATAATATATTTATCTCTGTCAAACAACGCTAGATACAAGTGTATATATGGACCACGTACTTACTAACTTTTACACAATTGAGAAATTGGAATCTAATAAAAGAAATAACATCTGCAATAATTTTTTTTTTTTTTTTCCTTGAGGGAAGTTTGTTTCTTGTATACCACATAAATAGTTGGTTTTATCCAAAAGATAAGAAAGAAAATTCAAATTTTGAAAAAAAAATTATTTGCTTAATTACCTCTTCTGCTTCAAACAACTGGCGATGTGTCCACAATTGGAAAACAAGGTAGGCAATGTATGCGAGCAGCATGACAATGCTGCAGGCTCTTGAGAGCTGCAGTGTCGAGTCCACCGTCGACACAGCAGCGGCGGCCCCTGAAAGGTGGAATAGCATCGGCAGCAAGTGACACAAGAGTGCGAGCAATAGCATTAACGAATTTACATCGGCTTGTCTCTGTGTAATCAAAATCCGAGCAAATCGATCCACGCTTAATTAAGTTGACATTAACAACCAATGATAAAAACATAATTTTACAGTGTGATATAAGTGAAAAACAAATAGTAAAATTTTTTTTTGATTTTTAGAGAACAATATTAAAAAGCATTTTGCGTCATATAGATCATGATGTGATAATGTTTTACTTTGTGGATCAGCCCTTGTAACACTACTAGTTAAATTTATCAATTAGTTACATTTTTTGAAAAAAATAAGAAGTGAAATATTAGTAATCTTGCTAATTAGAGAATTGCTCTATAAACTAATAGAATAAGATTAGGGGCTCCCGAGAGCCTTGCTCCGCACCACATAGACACGAGCCCCGACTTACTTGTGTGGGGTCCACCACCGTGAGCTGCGAGCCTCGGTTTCAAGAAGCCAAACAACAATTCTCTAAATTCCAAGTACATGGTGTGCAATTGTCAAATCATGATATCCCCATGGTGATTGAACATGATTAAGTGTGATCATAACTGATAAAAAATTCCTCGGGTTCTAATCAAGTAGGAGCTCAAATTTATTAAGTAAAATTTTTGTTTCTCTCTCCCATCTGTCTTCCTTGGATTCTATTGAGATGCTGATGTACGTAATGCACGTTTCACACACCAAATAACGACAGGAAAAAACACCAAAAAAAAAAAAAAAAAATAATAATAATGACAGTAAAGCTTACTCTGTCATATTTTTGTTCTCTTCCAAGGTTGGCAATTCCACCACAGAATAGAGAGGTACCCAGGACCAGAAGTAGATTAGAGAGAATGGAACCCAAGAGAGAATACTTCACCACATCTATTTTTCCCTTCGATAGAGCGAATACCGCTATAATTAGCTCCGTCACGTTGCCACATGTCGCATTCAGAAGACCTCCCACTGCATTATAAGTACCATAATTCACAACTAATCAAAATATGATAATTTTTATTTTTACCTTCCAGTTAGAATTCTCATAAAAGCAAATGTGAAATTCAGAAATTGACCTCGAAAGTACTTTTCTGTCAGTTTTATTTTTTGTTGTTGTTGTTGTTGTTTTCCAATTGTAAGGTAAGGACTTATTTGGACATCGACATCAATAATTAATTAATAATTCCAGTCAATCTTTGTGAATTTCTGCACCCTTGGATTTATTCACCTTCTAATTTGGCATTGTTAGAAGATCAAGCCAAGTTAGAATTTTCTTCACATGTACGTGAATTAAATATTTACTACATATATGTTCTCACAATATGTACAAATCAGCTTTGACACTTTTATTTTTTATTTTTTATTTTTTAAATAAGATGACCTTGATGGAATTCTCAAAGTTGGTTCTCATGGACCCTTGCCATTTCTCTTTGGAAAGGATTGCACTGATCAAAGTTAAATATAAAACTCAAATCCTAATAAGCACGAAAAAAACTCTTGTAGTTTTTTTAAAAATTAACTATCCAATAGTGATAGAATTACGAGGAAAGGAAAAAAAAATTTATTTGAATCATATCACGATAAAAGATATTAAAAATAAAAATTCAGTCATATACCACCATTTCAAAATCAAGTCTTAATATTGATTATTTACGAATAAGATGGAGAGTTATTTATTTATTTTTAAATTAGGGTGAGGGATTCGAACTATTTTTATTTTTTGGTGCAGTTATGTATAAAATTACTACTAAATTATGCCTCAATGAACTTGTGATATCTTTTTAGTAGATTCAGAGATTAAAAATAAGGATGAATACAAATTTCAGGGAAAAAAAAAAAGAGTAATACCTGTAGGTCCGGTGAAATAAGCAATTTGTCTGAATTTTTTACCAGTCCCAGAAGAAAAAAGGAAAAATAAGAAAAACTTAAGTTAGTTTGGATACAGAAATGGATTTCTTACACTTTCAAAAAAAAAAAAAAATTGAAAAAAAAAGAAACGGAGTTCTTATTTAAAAAGAAAAAAGGAAAAAAAAAAAAAAAAAAGACGAAACGATAATATCGAAGTAAAGTAATTATCTAAAAGGAATCATATATATATAAATATGTATATATATGTAGTAATTTTTGGCAGCTTACTCAGTGAGGAAGCTAACACGTTCAGCAAGCGGAGTAAGTCCAAGCAGACTCAGTGCGAAAACCCACGGCTGTTACATTCACAGTACAAGACAACAAAAACAGCAACATCATAAGAGAAAAAAAATTAAGATTATCTTAACGAATATTTGTGGTTGTGACAATATCATCAAGTATAAGATTATTAAAAAAAAAAAAAAAAAACGCAGGAAAGTATTGGCCACAGAGTCTGTAATTATGTATCTTTCTCTATGTTGATCATGGACCATATACACCCTCTGATGCAGTTGATTGAATATTGATGAGATCATAATGAAATCTCGGTATGTTACGCATAGTTTTAATGGTAATTTTACGCTGACTCTGTCAAAACATATAGAATTCAGACCCCGGTTTATAATTACCTTTTTTTTCCTCCTTAATTCCAATTCTAATAAAGCTAAATATGGAGTAACAAAAACTTTCTTGGAGTCAATTTCATAAAGTTTCTTGAAAAAGATCAGTTTTATTTGAAGGAATGATAAAAACTATGATGTCCGAAATTAAGCCAAGAAAAATGATAAAAACAAAAAACAAAAAAAGTAGCCAAAAATCAGTATCTAGTTTTCAAACATATGAAGCAATAATTCACTGTTCCATTGAAAAAAAAATAAAAAAATAAAAAAACATATGTTTTAAATCGGTACACTCACTCTTCCAAAACCATAACATTCAGCGGCAATGGCAAGGGGGATAGCTGGGAAAAGGACAGAGAGTTTGGTCCCCAAAATGACCTCTTGCAGGTTAGCCAAGAGCTTCCGGAGGAGGCCACAGGGGACCTTCGAGACGAGCTTGAGATCGGATTTCTTTCGCAGCGACGACGACGACATGTTGTGAGCTGTCCTCCCGTGCTTCATCTCCTTGCTCAAACCCTTCGGATTGCCGTGTTCTAACAGCCATTGTTCATGGTTAGAAGCCATTACTGATTGGATTTTTTATTTTTGAAAAATCCCACTAAAGGGGAAAAAAAACTTAAGTACTATAGGAGAGAAAAAAAAAAAAACAACTATATTATTGGATTGTAGTAGTCTGACTACTATTTTCTCAAGAGGGGAGGGTGTGAGAAGAAGAAGGCGAGAATGTACCGTTTTAAATAGAATTATCGCTTCTCAATAAGCCACGTACAGCTGCAATGATGGAGGCACACCTTCCTCGAAGTTTCTCTCATTTTTTTTGGGGAACTGTGCATGGAGGTAAATAGAAAAAGATATCATACTTGTATATTTATTTATGAATATATATATTTAGACATATATTGGAAAAAGAAATAATTAGACCCCTTACGTGGGATTTTTTTTAATAAGAAAATCTACTTTGTATGTTTTCTCATAAACCTATTATTCCAATGTGCTAAGAACCGTCAAGAATTAGATCCTAATTTTTTTTTAATTATTGATCACAATTAATTTATAGGTTTACTTACTTCGTACTTTAATCTTATTAAAAAAGTATACGTTATGCTTTTACATTTTTATATCATTAAATTATGTTTAATATACAAATTTATACCTTTTTTTTTATTTTTGTTAACATGTAATTTTGATCGAAAATATCCAAAATATCTTTAAAAAGAAAAACTAAAATTAAGTAGTATTTTCCTTTTTATATCCTGCATTTTGTTTCTAATTAGAAAGTATATTGTGTATTTTGAAGTTCTTTATTTTTATACCATTATAATATTTTAATTCATATATCTATATATTTGTTTCTCAATAAACACTTGTCTTGATCTCAAAAACAACAAAATACCATCAAAATAATTTAATAAATTTAAACTAAGTATATTTTGGGTGGACCCCACACCTCTAAAATGGGGCTTTTTGCCTTTTTTCATACCCCTACGATTATCTCATTATGAAAGTTGATACGATTACTGTCATGTGTAAGGAAATAATTATACTCCACAGCTTAATAATAAAGTTAGATTAATTCAGATTTAAATAAATAAATTTGACAATACTTTATTACATCTTCAACGATCTAGTTGATGGCTTCAATCTTGTCAGTTACTGAGAGAATGAGATGGTGTAATTATATACTCTAAAAAGAATATCCAGATTAGATTATATGCTACTTTCATTACAACCGTTAATGACAATGAACTGTCATCGCTAATAAGAGATTGTTGTCGCAAATAACACTCTTGTGATGACTTGTCATCGCAAATGAGCTGTCGTTAAAACATGGTTGCAAAAGTTTTATTAGCGACGATAATGTGCTGTCGCATATATAATTGCGACGACAGTAGTCATTAAAAAAGTTGTCGCAATTAAGACGGCCAAGTCCATAAAAAAATGACGTGACACAAGATTATTCACGATAACAAGTTTCGAATTTGCCGTTGCTAATATCTCGTCATTAATTGACGTGTCATAGAATATTTGCGACGACGAATTTTAAAATATGTCATCGCAAATGCTGTTTCTCTCCCTTTTATTTTGCGATGACATTTTGTCGCCGCAAATGTGTAAACAATTATTTTTGTTTTTTATTTTTAAACAATATAATATAATAAATAAATAAAATATTAATAGAAAATAAAATGCAGATTAATTTTAGTTTCAATATTGCAAATGAAATTAATAATTAAAAAAAATTATGTATGAAAAAAAAATTAAATTCATGAATACAATGTTAGAAATGTCTTAATAGTTAAACAAGATAATTAAAAAAGCAAACATCTAATCGCCTAAATCTGTAGCCTTGTCGTCATCGTCAGCGGCATCATCGCCGGCTTGCGGGGGTGGGAGATTCGACGAAGGGCATGGAGTGATAAGGTCTTTGAGAGGAATAACATGCGCGAATCTGAGGCTGGGTAACAACTTGGATATCGCCTGCTGCACCGTTATCTGGTTTGCGTACATGTTCTTGTGATTGACCTCCAGGCGAGTAATCCAGGATTGATACTCTGGCGGAAGTTGCGATGACGACGAGCACTCCGACTGGGATCCCGAGGATGAAGAAGCGCTTGGGACGGTCTTCCACATAAGTGTGGGGCCTACTCGTGTCATATGCCCTCGACGCGTACCTAGGACCCGTTGAAGAATGGTCTTCTCTTTAACAGGTGAAGATGTCAAAAACTGACTATGACATCTGAGTTGCTTTCTCACTCTCCTGCTTTGTCACTCTCCAAAAAATTCTGTATGATTTTTTCAACAAACACAATAGAATTTAAAACAGACTGATTTGTTAATACAATGCTAAATTAAATAAGTAAAAGTAATAAATATAAATACTTACAAACGTTTGCTTAGCTTGGGGGCTAACCCTGTTTGGCCCATGATGATGCATGTCACCCCAGTTATCGATCATTGACTGCAGCTGTTGGGTATGTGTATTTGACTGTGCAACAATTTCATTTCGTTAGAATTTACACTACTACAAAATGCGGATTTCACGACAGAGCTTCCACGATCGTTTTTAAAAAAAGGTAGTGGAAAGTATGCTAAAAACACAGCGCGAAACTGGGTTTTCGAAAATGGTTGTGGAAGCTTCACCGTATTTTAAAAACGGTCGGGGAAAATCCGTGACAAATTCACACAAAACCGAATCATGCCCTCATTTTTCCACATCAACACCGCAGCTGCAGTAACCAAAATCAGATCAGAATGCTCTGAAAAGAGTCACTACACCATAGTTGGATGTCGCCACCACCATCTACTATCCATCAATCTCTCTTTTAAGTGGTCACTAACTTCTTTTTGTTGTTTTTCTCTGTATTTAGACTTATGATTGTAGGTTTTATATATTTTGGGATCGCTTTGAGTTAATTGTGCAATGGGTGTTAATTTAAGTGATCACAAAATTTTTTTCCCTCAGTATTTAGACTTAATTATGATTTTAGGTTTTGTATTTTTTGTTTTATTTTTTGTGATTTTTGAGTGAATTATGCAATGGGTTTTAAATTTGATATGCATTTTGAAATTTACTTTGACTTCTAAAACTTTGATATTTTGATTTAGGAGTTGCAAATCATGGAGAGGAAATAGATGTGGTTTGATAGATTGTCTAAAACATATGAAGATGGTGTTGAAGAATTTTTGTCATTTGCCAAAGCTCACATACATGATGATAAGATTCCGTGTCCTTGTGAAATTTGTGGAAATCATAGATCTCATTCTATTGATGATGTTAGAGGGCATTTGCATGCATATGGAATTATTTGTTCTTACCAAACATGGTATTTAAATGGTGAAGATTTTTTCAATATTAAATATACATCGATGAGTAAAGGTAAAGAGCCTATTGTTGAGGAAGACGTTGGTGATAATATGTTCGTTATGATAAATGATTTGGAAGAACACTTTGTGCACCGTCCGGAGTTATTTGAGGCAATGATTAATGATGCCCTTGCATGTTGGGTGTACAAAATATAAAACTTAGGGGCATTGGTTAAATTATGGAACATGAAAGCGTCAGGAGGTGGACGGGTTCTACTTTCAAGACTCTTTTATAATTTCTAAAGGATGTTCTACTGGATGATAACAAAGTGTCACCTAGTATGTACGAAGCAAAGAAGATGATGAGCACTTTGGGAATGGAATATGAAAAGATCCATGCTTGTCCAAATGATTGCGTCATTTACAGGAAAGAATATGACGATATAGATGAATGCCCAGTTTGTAATGAGTCAAGATGGAAGAAGTGCAAGATGCCATCGAATGGTAGCAAAGGAGTGCCAGTGAAGGTGTTATGGTACATTCCATTGGCTCCACATTTGCGTCGTTTATTCTGTAATGCCGAGCATGCTAAAAATTTGACTTGGCATCATGATTAACGTGTTGACGATGGTAAGCTTAGGCATCCAGCCAACGCACTACAATGGAAGACCTTTGATGACAATCATTTAGATATTAGTACAGAACCAAGGAATTTACTTCTCGATTTGTCGACGGACGGAATGAACCCACATAGTAATATGAGTAGTAAGCATAGTACTTGGCCAGTCATACTTGTCAACTACAATCTCCTTCCAGAATTGTGCATGAAGTGGAAGTTCTTGATGCTGACTTTATTGATCTCAGGTCTTCAACAACCGGGGAATGACATTGGCGTGTACTTGGCACCATTAATTGATGACCTGAAAAGCTTAGGGGAAAGTGGGTTAGAAGTTAAAGATTCTTACCATCAAGATACGCTCAATTTTCGTGCAATGTTGATTTGGTCAATTAATGACTTTCCCGTATTTAGCAACATATCTGGTTATCCGGTGAAGAGTTCTATAGGTTGTCCCGTTTGTATGAAGGAAATATCTTCCATCCAATTGAAAAATGGTAAGAAAACTATTTACCTTGGTCACAGGAGATTCTTGCCAAAAAATCATCGATATTGCAAACAAAATAAGGCTTTTGATGGTAATACCGAAGAAAGAACCGCTCCTCGGATTTTGACTTGTGAAGATGTATTTGAGATGGTTGAAGATGTGAAAGTAATTTTGGGAAAGAGAAAACAGAAGGATTCAATGGTCGATGGACCTTGGAAGAAGAAGTCAATCTTCTATGAACTTCCATATTGGAAGTAATTTTACATTCGCCATTGCTTAGATGTTATGCATATTAAGAAAAACGTTCGTTAATTAATAGTGGGCACGTTACTTGACATTCTGAATAAAACTAAAGATAGTGTAAAGGCACGGTTGGATCTTAAAGAGATGAAGATTAGACCTAATCTGCTCCCCGAGAAAAGAGCGAACGACACTTACTTACCTTCGGCAAAGTACACATTATTGAGACAAGAAAAGAGAAAGTTTTGTGAATGGCTTGCTTCTGTGAAAGTACCAAGTGGATATTCTTCCAACTTTAAAAGGTTGGTGTCGATGAAGGATTTAAGGCTCATTGGAATGAAAACACATTATTGTCATATCTTGATGGAACAATTATTACCTCTTGCATTGCAGGGAGTTTTAACGAAAGATGTGAGATATTCAATTACCAAGTTATGCTCATTTTTCAGTTCAATATGCTCCAAGGTAATAGATCCCCTTATGCTAGATTTGCTACAATCAGAATTGGTGATGACATTGTGCATACTTGAGAAGTATTTCCCACAATCCTTTTTTGATACAATGTTCCATCTAACGGTGTACTTAGTTTGGGAAGTTAAGCTATGTGGACCGGTGCATTTGAGGTGGATGTATCCTTTCGAAAGGTGCATGTAGGATTTGAAGGAATAAGTGAAGAATCAAAATAGGCCGGATGGATGTATAGTGAAAAACTACATAGCGGAGGAATCGGTTGAATTTTGCTCGGAGTATTTGTCCAACGCAGATCCAATAGGGTTGTCAAAGAGTGGGCTATTTATGTCGAAAGAACTATCCATGAGCATTCCTTCACCGGTAAATCAAGATGAATGAGAAAAAGCTTGTCTTTATGTTTTGCACAATGCTAAGGAACTGAAGCCTTTCATTGAGGTTCACATGATGGAATTAAAAGCTGTAATCCAAGAAAAGGAAGAAGTGAGACGCGGTTTCAAGATGAGTACAACCGGACATTTCGGGAGTGGATAAGAATACATGTGCATATGAAGGCTGATGTTTCGCAAGACTTAATGAAGCTAGCAAAATGACCGTCATCGATAGTCATAAGATATACGTTGTCCTTTGTCAATGGCTACTCCTTTTATACTCACATAAGAGATGAGAAGCAACCCGTCCAAAATAGTGCTGTGACCCTTTGTGCCGAGTCTATGCATATTTCTTCTGCAAAGGACAAGCCAAACTCACAAAAAACAAACCCACTAGGATGGGGGTCAGAATCGGTGGTGAAGGGGGAGGTTCGGTGGGCTCAGCGGCGTGGCAGCGACCAAATGCCTTTTTTTCCGGTGGAGGGGGATTGGAGTCCGATCGAGAGGGAGAGGGGGACGGAGTTTTTTGCAGCAAAATGTGGGAGAAACTCAGAGAGGGAGAGGGAGAGGGAGAGGGAGAGAATTGAAGCGTAAAAGGGCAAGAATCGGAGAGGGAGAGGGAGAGAATTGGAGCGGGAGAGGAGAAAACTCGCATAGAAAAATGGAGAAAAAGGCTGTCTGATCTGGGTTATACCCATTAGTATTTGCGACAACAATGTCGTCGCTAATACCCTTATCTGTCGTCACAAATAACATCAGAAACGACGTCGTCTTCTCAAAAATCCTTAAGAATCTTCTCAAATATGTAGTATTTGACGACTTGTCATCACAAATACTTTAAAAATTTTCACAAATTTTAATAAAACTGTCTTAATTTTTGGGAACATTCCTGAAACACTATTTGCGACAACAATATAGAAGTGTCGTCGTAAATAATATTTTGAAAACTGCCAATAATACCACCTTTTTTTCTGCAAAAAAATTAACGTCCAAGTATTTGCGACGACTTAGTTGCCGCTAATACTTTCTCATTAAATTAATAGTTAAATGCTGCCAATTGTCAAATACTGATTTATTTGTGACGACATTATCATTGCAAATAGCTAATTTTGGTGCCATTTTGCTCCCGCCAATATTGATATGGCACCAAAATTATTATTTACGACAGCAATGTCGTCGCAATTATTTTTTGCGACAATAGTGGGTCTTGGAAACGATTCCGATTATTAGCGAAGCTGTGTCATCGCATATTATTGCACATTATTTACGACAAGTCGTCGCTAATTATGCATATTGTAGTAGTGTTTTTTAAATTATTTATCATTTAACAGTTCGATCTAATTTGTTTCTGTCTTTATTTTTCTCATAAAAAAAATCAATAATACCATAAGACAAATATTCATCAAGCTAATGATTCATCGACTATATATGTCTTCTTGATATTAATCTAATTTATAACATTTCATTATATATATATATATATATATATCTATATGTATATGTATCCTCTCTAACGAGAAGTGGACATCTTTAGCGAATATTTTAAGGGCTGCATTCTAGGCACACACAATGAAAATATATAATAGGCAGCATGGGACGTGTTATTTGTGGTCACACGTTTACTTTTATTAGTTAAAGTAAACCTAAGTATAATTTAAAATTAAATTCCCTAGTTCGAGTTGCCTATTTTTCCCTGAGCTTTAATGAAATACAATTATTCAACACTTTCGTATTTTTCAAAATTATGTACACAAAAAAATAAATTCAATTGTCAAATTTCTCAAAAATTGTACTCTTTGATTGTGAGACTTAAGAATAACATATATATATATATATGTATGTATATGATAACATTTTATACAGTACGACATGATTGAGTAACTAAAAGACGATGAAGAGAAGAGATGTCAAAGAAATTGATAATCAAGATGGATTTTTTTTTCTTCTTGAAAATAAAGGGTGGATATTTTATAATTATAGAGACTGCAGCGTTTCACTTAATAAACTAAAAAGAGAATTATATATTGTACTTTAGAGCGCGTGACAATTACGAAACCAATCTATATGGTGTTCAATCATCACCAAGCACTCTTTAGAACTTACGAGTAAACAAAGTACTAGTCTTTAGGGCGTGTTTGTTATGCAGGACTAGGAATGGGATTAAGATTATTTATCCTATACTCACGTTTGGTGACACCATTTGACTGGATAAGTTATCCATTGACTAAAAATAGTCTGGTGTTTTAATGGACTATTAGTCCTCCAAAATCAGATGGGATTTCTAATGCTTTAGACAGGATTAGACTATTTTTTCCCATCTACTAACTTGTATTCTCCTTTGGCTAATTGGCTTCTATCATATCTCCTTCCTCTCTTCGTTGGGTTATTGGCGTTCTTCTTTCTAATAACTGAAATTTTACGGACTTATGATTTCCTTGTATATGAAGAAATTTAAGTCCGTGTTATGTTTTTATGTGATGTTTCATGAAAATTATGAATATTAATGTGAAATTCATAATTTTATCAGTATATGTTTGAGTTCTCGATTAATTAGTTACGAGACTCAATAGTAGTTTGCTTAGTAATGCAGGAGGCCTTTTAAGGAAAAAGGCATAATTAAAATTTATGATTTTATGTTGGTCAAAGTTTGATCAAGAAAAGTCAAAGGTATGAATATGACGGTACTGCAATATAGAAAGCAGTATAGGAATTATACTGTGAAAAACTGTCATCACATATAAAATAGTAAGAATAAGGGTCAAGACCACTGTAGAAAAATCAAGTACATTATTTAGGACAATAAGGGCTAAGTAGCTTCAAGTCATGAAAAAAATTTATATGCAGTCAAATAATACGCAGATGAATTTTGGACTGCAATCCAGTATGACAGTACTGTTATTAGTAAAAACAGTATATTTTAATATCTGCATTAATATGAAAATGGACTGTATTTTAAGTGGAAGGCCAAACAAGGCCCAAAGGGGAGGACACCTCATCTAGGATAACTATGTGAATTTTGGGATTTTTGGAAAAATGGAATAAATTGTTGGTAGTTTTTGATTGGATGACTAGATGCATGAACATGAAAGGCTTACCTGGCCTCTGAGGGGTATTGAGCAACTATTTTACTCTTAAGGACTAATATGCAATTTTGGAAATTAAAATAAGTCCAAAAATAAATTATTTTTCACCTATGAATAGGTGAGAGGGGGGGGGGGGGGGGGTGGGTTTTTGGATCATTTTATGTGAATCTACCCCAAACTATGGCTCATTTTCACCTCACCATCTCTTCCCCTTAAGAACCGAACCCTAAAGAGAAGAGAAGGAAAGATAAAAAAGAGAGAGAGAGAGAGAGAGAAAGAGAAGCAAGGGTGGTTGGATTTTTGTGGAGGAACCAAAGCAAGAAGAAAATTTGATTCAAAGCCTAAAACATTCTCCAAGCTTAAAGGTATCCTTCTAAAACCTTTAAGCTATCCAATTAAGTTTTGATTCAAGATTTATGTGTATTTCATGTGGGTATGTAAGAGCATAAGCTCATTTTATTTTACATGTAGTAGCTTAGATTTGCTTAGATTTGTGCTTGATTAGGGTTTAGTGGTTTCGATTTATGGGTTGATGTATGTTTATGATGTTATGAGTTAAAGTATGTATAGTATGTACGAATGCCTAGTATGTGTTTGTAGTATGTCCCCACACACTCAAGAAGATGTATGGTGTAATTGATTATGTTGATTATGATGTATGATGCAAGGAGGGTTAGAGAAAACCCTAAAACCCTAAATTGGTATAGATTACCATTTGGGTTTGCATAAAGATTGTATAAATGAAAAGTGAATACATGGCAATGAAAACATTAGGTAACGCGCTACATGCTTGATGTAGGCTCACGGTTTTAACCGTTCGAAATAGTGTGTGCGTAATTTTACATAAGAAACAATTAAGATGAAAATTGCCAGTCTCGGATCAAGACTGGGCAGTAATCTGGAAACCGGATTTTGAGGCCTTTAAAGGCCGAATTTGAGGAAAGTTAAAACTGTAAAGTTGTAGAAAATGGAAAGTCCTAGTGGACAATGCAGAAAATTTTTAAAAATAAGACACCAATGGCCTCTGTTTTTACAAAACCCGAGCCTGGTCATGCCCAGACCCTGTGCACGGCCAGGTAGGTTCCACAAGGAAAATGAGTAGGTTAAAAGCAGAACTGGGTTTAGAGAAAAGAACAAAAAGTAGGGTTTTCGAAGATCTAAAACTTTAATGAAGAAATTTTTTTCAAAATCCAAACAGATTATTAGATACAACTGGATTCTAAAAACTGTGCTAGAAACAGGAAATTCCTGTATAGGATTTTCAAAAGTAGTGCAGGAACAAGTAATTCCTGCACATACACTAATAACTGACAGGATGAAACTATTTTCAAGGATAGTTTTCAAAACCTGACAATTTCATTACCCTTACTTAAAAAAAATAAAAAATTATTACAGTTTTAGCTAAAAGATTGAAAGTTTACAATGGATGTTATACAAGGAAAGTTAGACAACAAATACTAGGTCTTATTAAGAAAAGGGAAAAAAATAAATAAATAGGCCAAAAGCTATCTTGAAAACACCGTAATAGTATAATGACCAACAGTAACCGAGTACGATACCCAAGTTACTGGGTTGGGCCTAAAGCTCATGGTTACCAATAATAACCTAATAGGACATAGCTTTAAGCTTGGAGGGCTGCAGAGAGCCGCGCTGCCCTCTCGGCCAGAAATGCTGCAGGGGGTGTGCCCACGCGCCATGTGTGGTGCGGCGGCATTGCCCTCGCGGCTTTCGAGGCCCTTTTGGCTCTTGTGGCCCTCTCGGCCTTCTCGACCCTCACGGCCTTCACGGCCCTCTTGGCCCTCTCGGCCCTCTCGGTCTTCTCAGCCCTTTTGAACCTCTTGCTATTGTATCTTTTGATCTTATGAAAAATGAGAGACATATTACAATCTCTCTTACAATTCCGCACTAGATTGTAATATTTCTTCCAAAATCAATAGCAACAAATTCATACATACAAGAAGGTATCTTTCAATTTTAACCTTCACTTATTAGTGAAAATACTTCAAAGTGTTCACAAGACAATAATATGCTTTGCATTAAACTTTGTCTGTTAAGTAAATACCAAAAAAATATCACATATGAGCTAGTCCAGATTTCAAAATTATGTTCCAATCATTTAGCACTATTTTGTCCTTGTGCTCTATCTTGGATTCATGAACATTTATAAGACTAAATCACGATCTTGTTGGAAATGACACCGTTTCTTATGTTCACTTAGGTAAAGTTTCAAATCATGTCTCTAGCTTCTTTGAGACTTGAACTTCATTAAGAGTATGCACTCACCCTCAACCATATAGCTACTTGCACCAAACATCCTGGAAGGGACTAATAAAATTTTCTTGGTGCTTACCGGTCACATAACAATGACTTGTTCTTACCCATTTAACTGTAGAATAGTGGTACAACTATTACATAGTTGGGTTACCATCACCAGAGACTCTTTCAAAGAAAGGTTTCAGTCCCATTCCATTAGATGTTTCCTTGACTAAGTCTCTCAAAAGACTTTTTGTCAAGGGATCCACTAGGTTTTTATTTGTCCTAACGTAAACAACATTAATAACACCATCCGTTATTAATTATTTCACATATTCATATCTCAAGCTAATATGTCTAGACTTTCCATTATACACTTTATTATAAGCTCTAGACAATGTAGCTTCAATATCACAGTATAAAGAAATAGATTTCACTTATTTGACATAACTCAACATCAAATAATAGATTTCTAAGCCATTCTGCTTCTTTGCCTGCCATTACTAGTGCTATAAACTCAGACTCCATTGTTAAGTGAGTTATGCAAGTTTGTTTCTTGGATGCCCAAGATACAACTCCTCC
This sequence comes from Ficus carica, assembly GCA_009761775.1. Classification (NCBI taxonomy): domain Eukaryota; kingdom Viridiplantae; phylum Streptophyta; class Magnoliopsida; order Rosales; family Moraceae; genus Ficus; species Ficus carica. The sequence continues at coordinate 4,172,609 of CM019750.1, forward strand.
ACCAATAATGAATATCCATCCTGATGTGGACTTGTTATCACTCGCACTAGTAATCCAACTCGCATTAGAGTACCCTTCAAGTACTGCTGGATAATCATTATAAAACAAACCCATATTAATGGTTCTTTTAAGATAACCAAGTATCCTTCCAATAACATTCTGATGCTCAACACTTGGGTTACTCGTAAACCTTGACATTTTGCATACATCAAGTAACTAATCGCACTAGCATACTCTAGCTATGCTACCATTCGTCCTAAGTTTTCTAGTAATCTAATACTAGAATCATATGTGTTATTAGCTTCTTTAAATTTCAAATGATTGAATTTAAGAAGCACTTTCTCAATATAATGAGATTAACACAGCGACCCCCACTATGCTTCCTAACCTTTATACCTAAGATAGTATCTACCTCACTAGGATCTTTCATCTTAAAACGTGAAGTTAGATACTTCTTAGTGTCATTTACCCCTTGCATATTTGTTCCAAAGATAAGCAAGTCATCAACATACAAACATAAAATTACACCAAAATCTTTTGTAATTTAGAATTTATACATTTATCAGCATTATTATGCTTAAAACTATGAGACAAAATTACCGAATCAAATTTCTCATGCCACTATTTTGGTGCTTGCTTTAATCCATAAAGCGACTTGACAAACTTGCAAGCCTTTTCTCATTTCCAGGCATTACAAACCCCTCGAGTTGTTCCATATAAACTTCTTCATCTAGATCACCATTTAGAAAAGCTATATTTACATCCATTTGGTGCATATGGAAATTGTATATTGAAGCAATTGCAAATAGCACTCTAATAGATGTTAGTTTAGCTATCGGAGCATATGTATCAAAGTTGTTTATACCACGTTTTTTGTTTAAAAACCTTGGCTACCAATCTAGCCTTGAAAGTTTGTATAGACCCATCGATATTGTACTTTCTTCTAAACACCCATTTGTTGCTTATCGATTTTGATCCCAAAGGGAAATCAATCAAAACCCATGTTTGATTAGACATAATTGAATCTATTTCATCATTTATAGTCTCTCTCCAAAAGGAAGCATCTCTAGATGACATGGCTTTATTAAATGTCTTAGGATCTTCTTCAACATTTAACAACAATGGTATATATTTAGTAAACTATTTCTATCTCCTTCAACCAAGAAGGCTAAAGCTTGAGATGAAAAAATATCATATGCTAAACCTTTCTCTTTTCTTTCATGTTGACTTCTCCTTGGTTCGAAAGATGTCATAGACTCTTTCCTTTTGCTATAAGTGGAGGTACCGGGAGCAAAGTCACGTGGTTGATCAATGTTAGATTCTAATTCAGTGGCAAAGTCAAGACTAACAATTACAATAGAATCTAGATTCAATAATCTATATGCTTTGGAATTTTCAGCATATCCTACAAAAACACTTTTAATTCCTCTTGCACATAACTTTGATGATTTAGGGTCATGCATTCTATAGAAAGCTAAATAGCCCCACACCCTTAAATACATCAAGTTTGGTTTTCTTCCTTTCCATATTTCATATGGAGAAACATGTGTTTTCATAAAAGTTATACTATTATGAACATGACATGTAGTCAATAAAGCTTCTCCCCATAAATTATTTGGCAATTTAACATTAAGAGGCATAGAGTTAATAATATCTGTAAAATACCTATTCTTTCTTTCAACCAAACCATTTTGTTGAGGAGTAAATGGAGCTAACTTTTGGTGAATAATACCACGCTCTTCACAGAATGCATTAAACTCATTTGAAAATATTCATCACCTCTATCACTTCGAACCATTTTGATCTTTCTATCTTTTTGGTTCTCAATTTCAGCCTTGAAAAGTTTAAACTTATCAAAAACTTCATCATTGGTTATAATTAAGTATACATAAGTATATTTAGAACAATCATCGATAAAAGTGATAAAGTATCTTTTCCCTCCCTAGTCAAAATATCATTATACTCACAAATATCGGCGTGAATTATATCCAATATTTGAGTATTTCGTTTAGCTTTAGGAAAAGGTTTCTTAATCATTTTTGCTTCTATGCAAATCTCACAATTATCATGTTTTAAATCTTTGCAATTAATCAAACCATGTTTAGACATGTATTTCAAAGGTTTAAAATTTAAGTGTGCTAACCGAGCATGCCAAATATCAAAAGAGTCAACAATATAAACATAATTCATATCTTTAGTATATATAATACTTAGCTTGTACATGCCCTCACTAGAATAACATTTTTCCACAAAAGCCCCATTCTTAGATACAATACATGTGTTGCCCTCAAGTACAATCTTAAGTTCGTTCTTACACATCAGACTAGCAGATACAAGATTCTTTCTATTGTCAGGAACATGGAAGACCTTTTTCAAAGTCATTTTCTTCCCAGAAGAAAAGTTAATCTCCACCATTCCTTTCTTGGAAGCATCACTGCATTATGATTCCCCATGAGAACCGTTTGTCCTTCCTTTTCCACTTGATATGACAAGAATAATTTCTTGTCAATGCAAAAAATTTCTTCGATCCTCAAGTGCTTTTGTAATTCCTCCAAAGTTATGTCATCTTTCTTATGAATGAGTTTCTTTCTATAACCATTCCAACTTTAGGGTAATTTAGAAAAAATAGCCCCCACTTAAAATGATTCAGAAATTTCTACTTTCAATTCTCGAAGCTTAGTAATAATGACTTGCAATTCATGTATTTGATCAAAGACGGACTTGGTATCAACCATGACAAACTTAAGATATTTCAAAATGAGGAATTTGTTCGTACCTTCTTTCTCCATTTTGTACTTGTATTCAAGAGCAATCCATATTTCTATCGGAGATTCAATTGAATTGTAGAGATCATAGAGCCTATCGGAAAGTGTGTTAAGAATGTGACCCCAGCACATCACTTCATCACCTTAACACTTCTTCCTTGCAGCCTTCACTACGTCGGTATTGTCCTCCTTTGGTTCTGGAAGTTGCTCCAACTTCGAATCAAGAACATCGGCAATCTTGAGGACTGTGAGTAGGAAGAACAATTTTCATTTCTAGCGGGTGAAGTTTATGCCATCAAAGTGATCAAGTTGGACATTTGGATTAAGAAAAAGAAGTCATATTCTTTTCAACCTCCATCGTAGTAAAATAAAACCTTAAAGATTGTTGGAGAATGAGAGTAGAACAAAACAATAGAGGCAAAGAAAACTGAAAACAAAGATGAGTTTGAGGCGTATTGAGACCTTTAATGTTTTATTTGCCCTCACAACTAAGTTTGCTAAAGAGTTTAACGGCAAATTACCCCCCAAGATACAATAAACCCTTGAATATAATATTTAGCAATAACATTGTATTCCAGAACAATGATTTAAAATCTATAAATTTCAAGAGTTTTTTAAAGGCATAGAGGTGCCTTTTCATGAACCATTACAACCATGGTAGTCCATATAACCTTTTCCAAGAGGTGCCTATTCATTGCAATGACATCTCTTTTTGTATATATTCAATTATCATCATTGATATATCAGTTATTGATAATAATTCAGTTTTGTATAAAAATATACAACTAATAGACACAACGGTTCGAAACAACTCAAAAGACACATTTAGAACATCTCATATCAGGACGTATTGCACGGCTATGCCGCCCTCTTGGCTCGAAGGGCTGCAGGGGGCCATGCTTTCTTGGCCAAGAGGGCTGCAAGGGGCTGCGCCCGAACAACCGCATGCCATGTGTTGCGTGGCCACACCGTCCTCTCGGCCAGAAAGGCTGCAAGGGGCATAGCCGCGCTCCATGTGTGGCATGGTGGCGTAGCCCTCACAGCCTTCGCGGTCCTCTTGGCCCTCACGGCCCTCTCAGCCTTCTTGGCCCTTGCGGCCCTCTCGCTATTGTATCTTTTGATCTTATGACAAATGAGAGACATATTACAATCTCTCTTACAAATACATGTTATAAGGGTCATGTGCCATATATAAAGAGGGTTAGATTATAATTATAATTATAATTTTAGACGTTAAAACATGATTGTTATTTAGGAAATATTGTCCTTTTCACGGAGATTTAATTATATTTAACATATAGATGGACATATCGACGAACAAATTTAAAATAATTAGGTGCATCAGGAAGTTGTACATGAACGTGTTAAAAGTTAAAACTAAAATGTGATTTAACTTAGAATTTCGAACGAAAAACTGAAATTACGCAAATTAATCCACTTCTTTTTTCAAAATAATCACATTGAAAGGATGCCGCTCCGCTCATATCTGGCTTCCATTCGACAGCCAATGACTTGCTACCGGTAGATCTTTCTTTTGTTCTGTTGTAATAAGGGCGTTGATATTTCCACTCCTTTGGTGTGTTTGTTTGATTTACTCTGGTGTTTTTGCTTTGATAATAATGGAGGCAATGTCCTCTGCTTGTATCTCTCATCCGTTTGTTACCAGATGCCATGGTGTGAGTGCCCCCGTTACATGGGGATTGATCTCGGTTACCTAGTCCATCAACTATTTTGGTGTTGTTTAACGAGCAATGATCAAGCTCAAAGTTTATATGCCGAGCCGGTCTTCCCCCGTTTGAGTCTCGGTACTTGTATTCATCCCTATGCTATTTTGGTATTTATTGGTGGATCCAGTTTTTGATTTGAAGTCAAATACGAGTCATATGTGTCTTTTGTATTTTGTTTGTTATTAAATGAAATTTCTCTTTTCAAAAAAATAAAAAAAAAAGAAAAAAAAAAAAAATATATATATATATATATACAAGATACTGACTTGTTGAAGAAATAACAAATTAAAACCAAAAATGTTAATACTCTATTAGAACCACTTGAAGTAGTGTCAAACTTCCATACAACCTTTCAATTATTCACAACCATATACATACGTACATACATACAAATATATATATATATATATATATATGCTAGCTAGCTAGGTAGCCACGTTAAGGGACTTGATTTGTTGTTATTTTTGTTTAAGATTTCTCTTTTAAGGGCCTGTTTGGTGTATGAGTTTGAGTTAAGATTTTTAAGTTTCAATAGTAATTTTTATTGACTTTTTCAGAAAAGATAAAAAACTTTTTCATAAAAAAGATAAAAATTAAATTTAAATCTATGAGTTTGAGTTTGACCTCCAAACTCACCCTAAATCGGTGTATAATTCTTTCCCCGGCCGGAACTAACTATACCTACATCGAAGACTATGAGTAACATGTCAATTTCAAAATCAAATGCGAATATCCTGACCTATATATATATATATATATATATATATATAGGTTCATCACTACTTGATTAAGAATTAATGGACACGTGTCATGCATCCAATGGACCATAATTGTGTCATTTTCGTTGATCATGTCATGAAGAGAAAACAACTTGAAACTAACCACGTAGTTTTCAGACCTAATTCCGTATCAGACAGAGGAACTAAAACGTACGGATCAGTACATGTACTGACATAATCAAAGGAACCTTCGCGGAAACTTCGCTCATGTGGTTTGCTGGTCACTGAACACCGATCTTTTTGGCGAGTTAAAATTAGTTTCAATCATTTCATTTCTGGATTCTTGTATATCACTTTGGCTTTAATTAAATATACCTAATATCTGTATACTCCTTTTAGTTGTCGTGATAGAATGATTGAAAAAATAATGGAATACTGTTGAAATCAAAATTCATTGTTTTTTTAAAAAATATTGAAGTTTAAAAAGAAAATAGTAAATACTCAAAACTTTGGTTTTTATTTCAAAATAGTGTCCTTATTTATTCGATTAAAGTCCAAACGCGAAGCTATGGGGGTGTTTGGTGTTTGAGTTTGAGTTAAGATTTATAAGTTTAAATAGTGATTTTGGTTGACTTTTTCAGAAAAGACAAAAAATTTTTGGGGAAAAAGACAAAACTTGAGTTGATGGTGGTGAGTTTAAACTCACCACCCAAACGGGCCCTAAGTAAAAACGGCCACACCTGATTAAAGAAAAAGCACTAATATACGAAATTCTTCAAAAATGGAAAGTACTAAACAAAATGGGAAAATGAAAACTATTAGACTCAAACGGAATTGAAATCCAAAATTCTTAAGTCTAACTTATTACAAAAACAAAAATCACTAAAAGTGAAAATAATAATAATAATAATCCTTTTTGAAGGCCTTACGATAGATATAGGCTGAAAAGTGACGTACGCCATGGTAGAGAGATGAGTTTTTTTCGTTGGCTCGTTTCCACCCGAAAAACAATATTTCTTGAGGGGCTATATTTACACCCACAATATATATATATATACCCCTACCAAATAAATGTTTCATAATATAAATATAGTAATTCTATCTTTTAATAGGTACTTTTTATATAATATCATATTTAACTCTCTTCTGTACACACTTTTATTTTAATTTTAATTTGTTTTATTATAAATAAAGTAAAAAATCTAAATAAGAAAAAAACGAAAAAACCTTTTCATTTTCAAAAAGGAAACGTTATCTCTAAAAAAAAAAAAAAAAAAAAGGAAACTATTTTTAGTGTGGATTGACAATGAAAACCTACAAAGTAGATTGACAAAATTAAATAAACTAAAATCATATATGTAAATGGGTACAATGGGGGATAGTCACTCTAACCTATCAATAGGGTAAAATTTTTTTATCATTACATCATCTTTAAATGGTCGAGATTGAAAAGATGGAAAAGATGCACCAAAACTAGTGTGCGATGTTAACACTTAATTACACTTAAAACAAAACAAAAAAACAAAAAAAAAACATAAAAAACAAAAAAGAAAAGAAAATACAGAAGCTTTTCCTTTCCCCTCCGTCGTCCAAAACACTGTGCAAGACGGTAGGGGGCTCGACGGAAAGGACTTGCATGGCAGAGGTTGTTTGCACAGTGCATCGGATACACGATGGAGAGTTTTTCTTCCCCTTGTAACAGTTATTTAATTTTTTAAAATCTGGCAGAAAGGTTTTTTTTTTTTTTTTTTTTTTTTTTTTTTTTTTAATGGAAATAGTGGTCTGATGGGGAAGACGACGAGGCGCGATGACAGGGGTGTCGGCGGCGCCGAAGATAGAGAGGAGATGGGAGGCGTCAGAGTCGGAGTTGAGGGAAGACGGAGTTCCGATGTCGGCGATGGTAGAAGAGGTCGCATTTCTGAATTTTTTTATTTTTATTTTTATTTTTATTTTTTGATATGATCTACTGGAAATGTTTCATTATTAGTTTAGTGAGTCTTTTTAATCTTGACTATTCAAAACCAATTAGATGGTCAAAAAATTTTACTTTGGGTAAAAAAACTTACATCATTATAGAATTGCCCTGAATATTTAAGTATAATTAATGACAGAGAGTTATCTCTATTCTTGATATCCAGCATTAAATATATATATATATATATATGTATGTATGTATATAATCACATAATTGAACATAGTAAGGAAAAAAAAAAAAAAACGAATTAAAAACCCACAAATAATTATTTTCAAATACTTAAAGCAAACAAAAAGAACACATAATACTAATTAATCAAAAAATTAAAAATATACATGCTTCAATAGTTGTTGGCTCTTCAAGAGATATAGTTTCTTTTATTTTTGTTTAACATGAATCTTCCATTGTAATATTTCATTTATTTATTAAGATTTCTTTTCAAAAAATTTATTAAGAATAATTTAGGATTGATAAAATGGAATTACTGTTAATTAAATTTGTAAGGAATAAATTTTTTTTTTTTTTTGTTTCTTATAAAATATTATTTTCACTTAAAGATAATGTGGTGTATGTTTTTAATTATTTATAAAAAAGAATATTTCTATTTGTAGGTATGTGGAGTATGAGCATTCTTAATGGATTTTAAGGTGATTTTATTGAAGGATATAAGTGTAATAAGAATCTTTAATGATTTTGTGGAGGTATTTATTCATATTATGAGTGCAAATAAAACCTCCTATTTTTTAAATCCAAATCCAATAGCATTAACAGACCTTATAAAAACTGCAAAATTATCTTATTTGAGCTTGGGGTGATCCCAACGTGCCATAAAGATTAAATCTTGATGCACTGCATCATGTCCATAGGATAAGACGTGTATCACTAACTATAATTACAGTTAACATGATTTGGTTAGTACTGGAAATTCTTTCTTGTGCTTTCTTCTTTAAATTGGCGTTGAGAATACATGATCTGTACACAAGTTTTTTGGTTTGTTAATCTAGAATTTGCTCCCTAATAAAAGGCTAATCAATATATAAAAATCAAATAGCTTTCTTTTCTTTCCCATGTGGATAGGAGGTTTTACTTTAATTTTCCCATTCATGAGTGCATTTTGGACTTCAATTTCTCATACACCCATTTTGAACATACTAGAATGTCGTTTTGAAATCCTCACAAAGGACAGCATGAATCTATCTAACCCGTCACTGATACAAAATGGATTTTCTACGTCATTTTTTCCAACATTTTTTTTAAATGAAAATCATCACGTATAATGTACTCATGTTAATTTTGACCGCACATTCAATCAGCAACAAAGAAAGAAGATAATCCTCTCATTGATGCCAGAGTCAAACTTAGTACTCATTATTATCATTTATTTTTTATCATCTATTATTTTCGATGTCATATTCTCTTCATTTGTTTGTTGATTAACACATCGAAAACCAATCTATCTATGCCTTATTGGTACCTAGGGATTCGTTATAGAAATAGTAATAAGATTGGAAGTAAAATAAACTAATATGGATGAAGAATTCATTGATTTCTTTCTACAATTTATTTGTTAATTAAATGATGTAAAGAAAAACAATATCATTCTCTTTTTAGTGTTATTAAACTTGGTAATATTAATTATATCAATGTAATTACTAAAATATTATTTTACACTCTCAAACAATAATTGACACATGAAAACTTATTAAGAGTACAAATAAATAAATTTAATAAAAATAGTATTTATTCTCTTTGACAAGAAATTAGTGTCAAGAGGTTGATATTATCTTTTTTCATTCCCCTATATTATGTTAGACTCATTGAACTCTCATTTCTTATTTTATAAGCTTATGTTTGGTGCACCAGTTGGAGTTGTTTAACTTTTCAAAAATAAATTTTTTTTTCCTTTTCAGAAAAAAACAAAAATGAGTTGAAAATTTTTAGTTCTAACTGGTGAGCTAAACAAGATCTAAGTAAACGCAAGATTAAACAGGAAAGGAAATGAATGCTCACTTTTTATTTCTCTTTCATGCAAAATAAATACAAGAAATTAGTCAATGGACGCACGTCGTGCTTACGTGGTACACCCGTTCTACAAAAATTTAATATTTGAGTATTTTTTTTTCTATGTCATCCTTTTGTTTTATATTTCTCTTTCTTAATATGCAATTTATTAATTGTCAAATTAATACCACCATAAATATCTCATTTAAATATCTTACCTTAATCAAATACATTTAAACAAATATTATTTTTTAGAGCACTTTAAGAATTTAATTAAATTTTTACTTTGAGGAGATAAAAATAGAACCACATCTAAATCAACGAAAAAGGAGTTTAAATGTATATAACGGAAACATGATATTTACATTTATATAACTAAAATGGAATTATAAAGCAAACTAATCATTATAAAATTTAAGTATATGAGTATTTTTGAGTTTCAAAGTATTATTCACTATAAAATTTTTTTTTTTGAGGGTCAAATACCATTTTGAATTAAAAAAAAAAAAAGAAAAAAAAATCTCCATGTTCTCTGTTTTTATCACCCCTAAATGTTGTTTCAGTGCTAGGCCAAACCCACACGTTAAGTTCATATTTTGCTACATTCTTTACAAAATTAAAAGAAAAAAAAAAAGAGTTAATTAAAATAGGTGAAATACAAAATAGCATTGATCGTAGTATTATTGGTTAAATGGTATAATTTACTGATGGAATCGATTTTAGTAGAGGGTTATGTCTCTTGTATGTCATTGTTGTTTCATCTCTGGTATTGGTGTTTGTACCCAATTTTAATTTGAATGATAATTTTACTTTAAAAAAATGGTATAAAACGAATACTTTTACCGGGATACCGTGCTTGCACCTTGCAACATGATTGAATATTGATTAAGATAAGAGATCTAGGTGAGATATTTATTTATGGTGGTTTGATTTGACAATTAATGTATTGCACATTAAGAAAAATAAATGTAAAACAAAAAATGATATTAAAAAGCCTAAATATCAAATTTTTATTGGACGGTGTGTCACGTAAATACAATGACGTGATATACCTGATCCATCAAATAATTTCTCAATGACATGATAAACACACCCCTAGTGTTTTAGTGTTTTTATAGGGTAAGTAATTATAGTCAAGGTGTTCTTATGACATTCTTAATTACACTAGGGTTTGGTACATGGGTTCAACTCAATTTCAGTCACAATTTTTTTATCTTTTTCTAAAAAGTCAATATCAGTTTCACTATTCACAGTTATTATTACAACTTTGAAACTTAAACTTTACAACTTTGCATACACAAGTTCCAATGAGATGATTTTTTTTAATTGCATAGAATTTCAAGATGAGCATACCAAGCTCCATATTGTTTTTTTTTTTTTTTTTTTTTCCCGAACACATTTTAAGTTTTTTCACTTTTTAATGCAAGCAATTCAAACGCCTCACCAAAGACACAACTGAATTTAACTCAAATCCAACTCAGAAAACTCAATTCCAACTGTGGACCAAACACATGCGCCTATGTATTCGTTAAAGTGAAGTGCAAATTAAAGGATATTGTAATACCAAGTATTTCTGTATTTACACGATTTCTTTTATTTTAAGAAATTTGTCCAATTTTTAAAGATACGCATGAAAAAGCCCGATTAAGGGTTTTTATTTCGTTTTTGTGAGTTTTATGATATTCTAAGACTCAAAAATGATTGTTTAGTCAAGTAAATGACCTTTTAGGCGAAAGGGAGCGAAATCGCCAAAATTTGCATGTTGGTCAAAGTTTGACCGAAAACGCCGACGGTTGACCAAAAAGTCAACTGTTGACCACGGGAGCCAAAATTTGGCGAGAAAGTCAGCGGTTGACAAGAAAGTCAATGGCGGACGAGAAAGCCAAAGATTGACCCGAATAAGTTAAGAAAAAAGGCTGTATGACTTAATAGTTCGCAGTATAATATTGTACTGCATAAAGCTATTTTTTTTATGATTAAAATGACATGTTTAGGATTCAAAACCACCATAGAAAGTCAAGCACAATAATTAGAATATTTTAGGCCAAGTGGTTCCAAGTTAAGAAAAAGTTTTTATACAGTCCATTTAAAAACAGGTGAATTTTGGACTGCGGTTCAATTAACTAATACTGTGTATAAGTGAAACCAGTATTGGAATTACCTGTGGTAATTGAAAAATGGATTATTTAAAGGTCATTGGTGGCAAACAAGCCTTAGTGAGGCTTACCTCACTAACTTTATAATTATTACATCATATTAATTAGATTAAGTTAGTTAGAAAGTAAGTTTAGAATCTTCCATTGGTTCCACCCAAGCAAAGCCGACCACCTCACCCCCTCCCCTTGCAAAATCTGATTTTTTTTAGGGACCTCATTGTGCAATTTCAAGAAGATCAACCTCTATAAATAGGGGTGAGGAAATTCAAGAGAAAATTCACAAAACACAACCAAACTCTTGCCAATCTCTTGCTTGAACCCAAAACCGGTTTTTAAGTGTGTAAAAGAGGAAGATTTGCAGCCAAGATTGAAGAGGAAATTGAGTGGGAGGATCGGCTTTTGGTGGAAGGAAAGCAAGGAAAGAAAAGTTTGGAAGGTTGGATACCCATTTTTGTTCCTAGAGTCGGTTTTGTGAGCTAAGGAGGAAGAGAGGAAAAAGTTTGTGGAACCAAGAGGGATTAGGGTTTTTAGGGTTTAGTCCTCTACTTTGAGCAGCCAACAAGAGCTCAAAAAAATTTGGTACCTATCTTAGCCAAGAAGGCCGAAAATAGGGGGAAGAAGAGCAAGGGAGCAAGCCAAGGTTTTGGCCAGTTTTGGGAGCTGTTTTGGCCAGTTTTTGGGGAGCTTTGGTGGCTGATTTTCAAGGCAAAGGAGGCTGCAAAGGTTGGACCAATTTGGCAAGAAAAACCGGCAGCTAAGGGAGGAGCAAAGGGAAGATCAACCAAGTCAAATTCTTGATCCAAAACAAGGTACCAAACCCTTGATTCCAAGCTTTTAGTTTAAATTTCAATTGGAGAAATTTAAATGTATTAAAGCCTTGGTTGTATTGAGCATAAGCTCATTGGTTTCTCTTGCTGCCCTAGCTTAGAAATTAGGGTTTGTGCTTGAAAATTTAGGGTTATGTTGGTGGTTGTTAATATGCATGCTAGGTATTGTTGTTTTGTTTAGATTTTTGTATATTGTGTAAAATGTTTATGTTAATATGTTTGTTGAATGTTAAACGCTAGAAACGTCCCTGCATGTTTGAATTAGGCTCCCGACGAGTTCGGTTGAGGTAGGGTGAACGTAATATGACGTTAGCGAAATCGAAACCGAAAAATGGCCTTCTCGGGTAGGGTTTGCCCAGTCTCGGGAAAAGCAATTTTTGGGGCCCTTAGAGGCCGAATTAGGAGAAACTCAAAACACGAAAGTTGTAGATTAGGGTTTTTCCTAGGGGGCTGCATGAGCAGTTTTTCAAAATAAAGCTCCAATGGCCTTGATTTTCTGCAAAAAAAAAAACCGAGCCTGACCTGCCCAGGAGCCATATACGACCAGAGTTAGTTCAACATAGATTTTGGACAGGTTAAGGTCCAAACTGGATTTTATGTAAAACACGAAAGTTGTACGGTTCTGTGATAGCTAAAACTTTCGTGAAGACAATTTTTCCAAAATCGGCTTAGATTTTAAATGAAATTGATTTTTAAAGATGGTACAGAAATGGGGAGATTTCTGTACAAAATATTTAGAAATGGTTCAGAAAATGGTGTTTTTGTGTTTTAAATGATTAATTGGCATTATAAAACTGTTCCAAAGGCAGTTTTTAATAGTCGATGATTTTTACAATTTTACCTTATGATTTTCTAAATTTTTAAAATTAAATTAAAAAAGGGGGATTTAGTACCAAAAACATAAGGTTTTCTAAAAAGAAAACACAAATGAATTTTTGGGATTTAAAGTCAGAAATAATAATCCGAGTAGGATAGACTTAAACCTTCGGGTTACTTAAAGTAACCAAGTAGGTTCACGTAACGCAAAGTAAGGAAATATAACTACGGTTATATAAGAATGTTGGTTTACCAACAGTTCTAATCCTTACTCTTTTTGTTGATAACAGAATACGATACGCAACGGTGTTCCAGCAAGCTTGAGCTTATAACTGGACACAGCAGTTTTAAACGAGGTAAGTACAACCACCGCCTACAGCATAGGCTTTGATTTGATACTTGCCTAAGTATGCTTTAAATGTACGCTTTATTGTGTGTTTTGTAGTGTTGTTTTGCTGTGTAATTATATGCCATGTTAATTACATGTTTTAGATTAGGTGTTAAGAAAAGTTTTATGCTATGTTTTATGTGTAAAATGCTATGATTTATGTGTAAATGCTATGTTATGTGTAAAATGCTATGTTTAAGTATATGTCATGAAATGTTAGAACATGTTAAGATTAAGCATGCTATGATTTAGTTATGTGAAACATCATGAAGTATGTTCACCACTAATAAGAATGAAATCAAGTATAAGATAAGGAATGACATGAAAATAAGTAAGTTATCTGTGTTGTACCGACCCGCGTAAGGTCGGGTTGGACTATGGATTGAGTTGGAAAAGATTGGCCACCCCAACCAATTCATAGTTGCGCGCCCGGTACGAACACAATAGGGCCCATATGTTAAGTTAAGATAAGTAAGTAAGTTATGTACAATAAGAAAGAATAAGAAAGCATAATTGGTTCATGCATATGTAGGATAAGATACGTTAAGTTAAGCTAAGTAATGCTATGCTATGCTTAGTCTATGTTAGTTAGATATATTGATTTGTGTTGTGTCGCGGTATAGGATGGTTGTACTTGCTGAGCGAAAGCTCACTGTCTTACGTTTATGCTGTAGGTAAGCAACCTGCCAGCCATTGTTGATGCAAGATGGAGAGGCGAGGCTTGGCGGACTGTGAACCGTGGGAAATGTTGATCCGCTATGCGTTTTGAATTTATTTTAGTTATGTTTATTAAATTGAGATATGCTAAACAACTATTGCCTATTATTTACTATATTTTATGTACGCTCTCGTGTTCGTGTCACACTGCAAAAAAAAAAAAAAAAAAAAAAAAAAATTCCGCTGTTTATGTTAATTAAGTATGTATGAATTATATGTAAGTATGTATGGTAACGGCCTGTGCTAGGCGGGTCGTTACAGATATATATGTACTTTGGTGTTCAACGAAAATTTTCACCAACATAAATAATCTCGGTTTATCACTGATCATCTTTTGAGCGCGAGACTGGATTTGATATTCTTACTTATCAGACCAGAGTAATGTTTCTCTTGAAGATTCCACACTTGTTAATTTTGGTCCATTACATCAATGTATGTTCAAGTGATGATGAGCCAACAATAGTTTTATATTTCAATACTCCCCCTTACATGCTGACCAGACAATGGGCAAACATGAGGACAAATATTAATTTGAACGTCCAATACAAATTATAAGAAGCCCGAAACATATTAAAAGCCCAACATGGAATAATAATAAAAGGGTTCTAAAGAGTGCAATTGCATGGGCTCGAACTCAGGAGGTCTCGCTTTGATACCACAATAAAAAGATAGACAAATTTGGGAAAGCTCTCTACTACTATTCGAGAGGCACATTTGATGTCCTTTTTATATATAAAAGAAAGGTATACAAAAATGATTATACAGAGCAATAGCTATATACATGGTAATACAGCTGGTTAATTGCAATAAAAAGAGGAAAGTCAAAAAAATAAAAAATAAAAAATCTTAGCATATAATATGAACATTAATATGGCTAAAAGTCAAATCTTCTCAGCATATCAAATACTCTTAGCATATCCTAGGGGTGATACTGTCATCAACGGTTTTCGTTATACTTATACATCAATATATTTATACATATATATACAAATATATATGCATGATCGTGACTGAAAAAGACAAATATATATGCATAAGCAAATTTTTAACCTGGGTGGCATTAAAAAGTGGCTGTAAATAAGTTGACCAAAACTTCCCTGCCCTTACAAAGTGCCAAAAGTAACGAAGGTAGAAAGAAATTTCGGTTGGCACAAAGGACAATGTTTTATCTGCATATATATTTTTGTATATAATATATATATATATGTGTCGGGAGTGATTTGTAAGACCACAAATCCATACGCATTTCAAAATGGTTCTTTGCTGTAGGCCTATAACTAGCTCTTTTTCTTGCGTCTCCGTTTGAAGTTCTTGTTGAAGTTGGTCTTCTATTTGTTTACGCCATATTGTTAGAAAGTATGGAAGTAAAGCCATGCAACTACTATCTCATGGTCGTAAGCATGTTTATTATTTGGTACGAGCTGGGCCACTTCAGTGTTACAGCATCAAAATGTAAGTTTTGAGTATATATATACAGAGATATATATATATATATATTTTACATAATATAGATACGTATTATATATATATATATCTTACAGCATAATTGGCTTTCCCAACATTCTTTTTTACTTTGCAAACTATTCTGCCGAACATGTTCTAAGTTAGTTCCTTTTCCAGTGTCTCCAAATTAAACACACTTTAATATATCAATAGACAATATATTATATAATGATACACACATATACACACACACACACACACCATATATGTAGGCTATAAATGCATGCAAGAGAAACTATATATCTGTACGATGACAAAAACACTTTGTTTATTCTCTTGGGTCTCTCTCTGTCAAATTACTCTTGCAATAAATATTCAAAAACTTGTTCTACTTATAGAGATGTATAGAAATTATAATATTCTAACTTAAATATAGTAACACATATTTTTGTTGCGATTTTGTTTCTTATCGCCTTATACGGAACTAAATAATTATAATTACAAAGTCTTAAATTTGTTACCCATGCTTTCTGGCCCCTACCTCGGTAGAAAATCATGGAACAGATATATGGCCATCCCTTGTGGGTAAAATATATGTACACGCTAATCTATTTTATACATATATATATATATATATGTATGTCTATATAAATAGTTGCGGCGTTTTACCTTTAATTTCTTGCTGAAATTTTTTTTTTTTTTTCTTTTTCTAAAATATTTTGCTGGTTTTTACAGAGACGCGTCAGCTCATCTACATTGTTATATAATGCACGTGCTTGGTGTTTCTGAGGTGGAAATTGAATAATAGAAAAAGGGCTTTACAAAGGTACAAGGAGTTGTATATAAATATATATATATATATATGCACATAAACACACACACGCATATATTATATGTACTGTATATATAAATGTATTCCTTTTCTTTGTTGTCTGTCGTTCTGATCATGAAAAATATTATACTTTATATTATATTGCAAAAATAAACATTTATATGTGGGGAAACCCATACCTGTTTTGTTTACTTTTCTTTATATAACGGCTCCCACATATCACATTGTCATTGAAAGCACTAGTACTCCCAATTGGGTATAATATGCCTATCAATTCTCTGTTTGTTTCCTTACTTCAGCTTTCACATATAATATATATTTAAAATTTAGGCTTTTTCGCTTTGTTACCATAATGATGAAATCTATGAATTCTAGAATAGACAATAAAATTTTTGAAATTAATTTTGTTCCTTTATATTATGTGGTTATGACTTTAGCATTTTACAAATATAGTTATATAAGATGCAAGTGCATGTTCTTGATTTTTGTGGAAGGACAAGAGAACATGTACTATTTCACATATGATTCCTTTTGTGAAATCTATTAGGTTTTACAATTGTTACCTTCACTAAATTTTAAGATTCTCATAATCAATTTTAAGATAAAAACCAAAACTGTTAAATAAAAAAAAAACTAAATTCATGAAGTAATAAGTCATATAATATTATAGTATAAGGACATCAAATAGTAATGGTCCTTGGTTTATAGATTTGAACATTAATTTTGAATGAAGAATTCAACTTTTTATAAGAGAAAATAATGTAAAATAAAAAGTTTGAATGATGAATTCGAATTCAAAAGGGGTTCTCGATTTTTTATTTGTTTATTTTATTTTATTTTATTTTTTTGTTTCGGAGCCTGGCATCTATATATGATGCACCTTCGTGGAAGCTTCATGTATCAACTTCGACTAATTTATTGAGTTACTTAAAAAAAAAAAAAAAAAAATTATTATTGAGTTAGTTGCACGTCTATATAGGACGTATAACTCCTCATCACGAGCATACTGCATTATTGCATGGACCGGCCTAAGGAAAAGATGATCGTCTCTGCATGAGTTTTGTACATACGTGCAGACGTCGTACTTTTTTTTTTTTTTTTTTCCTTCTTCTTCTGCTCTATTGACATTCGCAGTTGATATATACATGGGCCTCCACGTGGCTTCCGACAATAGTACTTTCGATTATGTTTTCTGCTTTTCATTGCTATGGTTCTGCTGTTCCCCCATGAGCCGTTCGATTTATTATTATTATTATTATTCTTTTGAGCCGCATATTGATATAAAAAGAAATGGGACCCGCCGATTGAATTTGTTTGTATCCCTCACATTAACTAAAATCTGTGGTAATTTACTGCATATGACCATGTTTGGTAAGTTAATTAGAGATGTAATTTTTAAATTAGAGTTGATTGATTTTTTAAAAACTAGTTATAAGTTTTATTGATTTTCAGAAAAAAATAAAAATTAATATGAAAAAAATCTATTTTGTTGAAGTTAAACTTGACTATTAAACGAAGGCGTATAGTCAATGTTGGGTGGAAAAGGGAGAGAAAAAAAAAATTGGCTGGATTTTAGAGATGAAAATGAAATCTTGATTATTTGGTAAAATTAAAAGAAAAATTTGTAAATTTATGAAACTCATCATAATTTTATTCTTCCAATTTTAAAAAGAAAATAGAATGGAAAAAGTTTGACAAAAATAGTGAGGTAAAATCACTACCCTGAATTTAATAATTTACAATCTTCTAATTTATAATTAGATTTGATATTTCTTTTCTCTTTTCTTTCACTTCTACCAAACAACATGAAAGAAAACCCTACTCTTTTATTTTTATTTCCCTCACCTAAATATTTTACTCTTCCTTCTTTTGTGTTTTCTATCCCTCCTATCAAATATAGTATTAAATATATTCTGAAATAAATAAAAAAAAACATTTAGATAGTAATTTTTTTCCGTAAAGAGATAGTAACGTTTTGATACTACTGGATTTAAACTATTTGTAGTTAAATAATAACCAAGCTAGTTTTTTTTTTTTTTTTTTTTTTTTGGTTAATGACAATAAGAATTAACGGATACATTAAAATATCGTGATTAAATCAGTGTTTTTTTAACAGTCTCATCATTTTCCATCGTATGTTAAAATTAGCTATTTTATTCTGTTTGTTTTAGTCAGTTGTCTATCGCACAATAAAACATGATATGTGAGAATACTATATTGAATTTTCTGTAGCTATTCTATACTTTCTACCAAGAAAAGTTATTCAAGCTATACTATTTTTTTTTAACTAATATATAAGTGAAATGTTTTCAAACTGTATTAATGGTTGTTTTTCTGTGGCTAAAATACTAGTATATATTGATTTGTTTGTTAAAATCAATTTTTATACATTAATTTGCTAGATTTATTTGTTTGTTTTGCTAGATTAATTTACAAACATAGCATAGCGGTCACCTGGTTTTACCAATATATGAAGCACTTGAATCCCCCTATTCCCAATTTCAGGGGGAAAAAAAAAACTATTGTTTCAAATATCTACATAATGTCAAATTAAACTCCATATATACTTCTATAAGCACTGTCAATGGCAAGAATAAGGTACCAAAACTCAGATAGTACTAAAAAAAACAATAATAAAATAATACTCAGACACGCCATGATAAATTTATTTGATAGAAAAGACGTAACTTAAATCGTGATGTAACTAGAAAAATGTAAAATGAATTACGTCAAATATAATTGATTCACTTCCTTAATCTTTTGATCTCGCTGGATTAGGCTAGGGAACGAGAGGGAAGGCGATTTTGATTGGATTTTTCAGATTCAAAACCTATAAATTCCATACCATTAAAAAAAAAAAAAAGATCATGTAGGTTCTAGTGCCGTCCATTGATAGCGGCGGGATATAACTAACCGAACATTTGTTTTTGTTTTGTGACTTTTCTTTTCTTTAATTTTTTTCCCCTAAAGCTAATTAACAATGGTCATATCCGTTGAGTACTGAAAATATGGATGATGGGTACTTTGCCTTGGCCGTTTATATATAAACAATTGACATTCATTTGTTATGTTTATGAGAAGAATAAAAAGGACCACACCAATTTTTTGTGCAATTTCCAGGAAGTTTCCTCAAAGAAAGGACCAAACAAGGCCGACAAAAATGGTGACCCCACTTTGCTTTGGATGCATTCCAATAATATGTGCTATATTCTGAAGTGCTTCGTATCAATGGACTGAACCTTATGAGCGTAAACACACACACACACACACACACACACATATATAAATGTTTTTGTCACGACATTACATGTGCGTGGTGATAATCTCATCGGTATATATAAATGTAGAACTAGCTAGTTATGTGTCGTAGTTTCATAATTGTTGTCCATCATTTCCCCTTTCCTTTTTTTGAATTTAGAGTTAAAGGATTTCTAACTCTATATTTTGTTATGAAATTATTGGTCAGTTTGATTGGTCCATTTGAAATGAGTGTTGGAGATATTTTTATTAGAGTGGAGTTGAGTTTTGAAATATACATTTGATTGAAAATGAATAGAGTTAAAAATGTAAAAACTTTAAATGTGTTCAGAAAAAATAGCAATTTAAATTTTGTTTTGTTTCTCTCGAAATTTTATATAAATTTTTTTAAAAATTATCTCATTTCAACCTGACATAATAAAATAAAACATTTTAAAATTTGAGTATTATGGGAGACTTGAAGATGTGAATAGTGAAATTGTGTTTAATTTTATAAAAAGAATAAATAAAAATATTTGATGGAAGTGATTCAACCAAACGTCCATTAAAATGTGAAATTATCACTGGACAGACTGCAATTAATGTGTGTTGTACAACTTATTTCTCAACTGCGGCTGGTGCCCCATCAGATTAAAATATCTGCAAATATTCGTATATACATATATGTTACATATACACAGATATGTATATTGTTTGTAATTTGTTTTCCCTTATTTCTTCTTAGCTATGATTTTCTTAAAGAGTAACAAAAATGAGTTGATGTACAAATTGTCACATGATAGATATTGCTGTCAAAAATGAGTTGTTATTAAAGAGTAACAAAAATATAAGACTTTTCCTAAAAATATATATATATATATATATGACTAAAAAAAAATTACAAATTGTCATATCATATAGTTGGAAAGAGTAATCAAGTTGCATGCACATAAACTGGCATATACAGGAGTTCATCTTCAAAATTAACACCAACGCTTTTTGGAATTTGGTGCCCACCTGTTGGCAAGGGATATGCCGAGTATGTAGCTAGCTATACGGGCTTTGTAATTAGGTTTTGCAGATGGTTGATGTACTACTTTTCTACTTTCACAAAGACTGCGTTATTCGTGAATTTTTTTTTTTTCATCTTTTAGATCTTGAAATATTATCAATGTTTGTTTTTACACGCGTTTTTTTTAGGGGCTGCATCCATTATGTGGCATAGGGATTACTTAATAGTATTTCACTTCTACCAATAACCCTTAATCCCACATCTCTTCCTTTTAGATTAATGTAATTATTAGGTGATTAACTTATAACGTAAATAACGTTATATAAAACATTTTATTTTAGAACTTTTATTATAATTGACATGAATCAAATTATCAATAAAAAAATGTTACACACTAGTAAGTAAGTGTTGCACGCTATTAATCCTAATGTTATATATGTTGTATGGTAAAGCCACCGGACTTAAGATCTTACTTATTTATATATAGACAAGCTATACAGTCCGGCATATGTAACATTAATAATATATAATGTCTTGTAACACTAACTCATAATTATATATAATATTTGATGTTAATATTTGTCACTTGTAATAAAAGTTTTAAAATGTAATATTTTACACATAAAGCTATAAATAGTATGTATAGATCAACAAATAATTACATATAATCTAAAAAAAAAAGTTACATTTGTCGGATCTAATACGTCTATTGGCTACAAGACTCATTCTATATATGTATGTACTTTATTATTATTATTATTATTATCATTGCTAAATTTTTTTTAACACCGACAAAAAAGACAGACACATATAATTAAGCCTTTCAATTTCAAATTAGCAATCACATAGCTGGATTTGTTGTTCTCTAACATATATGGCTGAATGTTATCCCCATATTTATTGCTTCATGTGTTGTCTGAAAATTCTATCTCCTAGCTCTCACATCATGAAGAAGGTATAGTTTTCTGTAGTTATTCTTTAAGAGAACTCGGGGGGTGGGGGGAATTGAAGGTCATTAACATGTGTGTTTTAGCTTGAATAATTAGTTTTCTTTTAAAGAGGACGCGGGGGGGGGGGGGGGGGGGGGGGGGGGGGAGGGGGATCTGAAGGTCATTAACGTGTGTGTTTAGCTTGAATAATTGATTTTCTTTTACAAGCTACTTTTCTTCTTCTTTGTTCTATTTCTTTAAGGTTTTGTATTCTAATGCATCTTGAATTTTCTGTATACGCTAGTAAAATTTGTTGATTTGACAGTAGTTATTAGCCATCGTCTAAAATTAACATGACGGTTAGACAACCGTTATGTAATCCTCCATCGTGGAAAGCTTTAAGATACCATGACAGTTAGAAAACCGTCGTGGTTTAGGCGATATTACACGACGGTTAACACCTTCGTCGAAAAGAGAAATAGGTGGTAAAACTTGCTAATGTGAAGACTTTACACGACGGTTTTGGTACCATCATGTAAATCCAACCTTACACGATGGTTTATTTAGCACACCGTCATATAAAGTGGGGTTTACATGACGGTTTTGGTGAAAAACCGTTGTGTAAGTCCAACATTAATTAAATCGGCTTGTAAATCCAACTTTACACGATGGTTTATTTAGCACACCATCATGTAAAATGGGGTTTACACGACGGTTTTGGTGAAATACCGTCATGTTAAGTTCAACATTAATAAAAATAAATAAATTCACATTTTTTGGTGATTTCCCATAGGCGGCCTAACCCGTGTGTTATCCAATACACCGCCCAGAATAGGATTGACAAAATAATAGCTACATTATATCAATAAAAATACCATCCACGACATTATCAGTTTACATATTATATTTAATGAATTGCATTGCAAATTTAGACCATTCTTCCCTAATCGAATCCATATCATCATTGGTATAAAATGCTTTGCTTTGAAGTAAGTCTAATCCATTAGTATTGGAGACTATGACCCTCATAATACCTAAACAAAAAAACCACATTAACACTACCGTCTTTGCGAGGACAAGGACGATCCAAGTTTTTTTTTTTTGATAGTCTCATCTCTTTTTAATCCCTTCTCCGACTTTAAGCTTCCAATCCCTTAGGGCCTTAGCAAGTTTGCAAAATTCAAAATAATTAAGATAAATATCATTAAGATGAAGTCACAATTTAGCATATGAAAATTTACTTACATATTCATTAGATTAGTAAAATCATCCCATTCCTTCTCCTGAAGAGGATCAAAATAAAGGTCTAGGTCCCCCAATGGGTCAATAACTCCCAAAATCCAATGTCTCCTTCTATTATATGGCACGAGATAAAGTCACCCTTTTAGTGCATTACACAAAAAGGCGAAAAGAGCATTGGCTTGCTCCCTAAGGTCGGCATCTATAGTATCTTTTTTAACCAATGAGATCAGGGTTCGAGACACAAACACAAACTTTTCAACTCGCTTATTAGCGACACATAGTTTTGCCAAATATCTACATAAGAATATCAAAATTGTTACAATGGACGACATATATAAGATTTTCTAGATAAAATAAATAAAGTATAGAATGAAATACCTGAGGTATACTAATATACAATTTGCACTTATTTCTTGAAAAGTAATGAACTCATGAATATCATCAAGTTAAGAAATGCAGGCATGTCAGCACCACTGATTGTGTATGGTATTGGGACCTCTATCTGCCTACCATCATGCATGGAACTAAGTGCATAATAAGCTAAAGGCCTCAACTCCATGTTCATTTTATTAAAGTCAAATGAAGGTCTTTGTTGCTCCGCATCTTGTTGTATCTCAGTTTGAGAGTTGGCTGGTTTTTTTTCCTCTCTTTTTTGGGCATTTGTTTCCCTCAACTACTTGGTTAGGAACATGACTAGGCTCTCGACTCACTTTGTTCATACTCGTTTCGAGCTCAATTAATATTTTCGGCCAAGCGACAAACCCATATATAGCCTCCGCCATAGTCGTTGCCTCATCCATTAGAATAAGTAGTGCCACTTTTTTTAATTTTGTCACAATGATTGACACTCACACATTCCCTTCACCTAGTGGTATCCCATGGACTGAATCAGTGGTAAGGCTCTCCATCCATGCCCTTCCAATCGCAACAAGCAACTGTCCACAGCGAAGTTCATCCTTAATAAAGAGCTTACACTCTTGAGTATCGACTAGCATAGTTGCCGGATCAGACAGTCCAGGTTTTTTTATCATGGAGAGTGCAACTAGCCTTAAAGTTATTGTGTTGGTCAATGGTTGCCATATTTTCCTGATCAATCGACAGCTCGACATCTGTCTTTGCACATAGACCACACACCATCTCGTTTAATTCTTCAATTTCGTGTCTCATTGACAATACAACAGTATCAACTTTCGAACTTCGCTTGAGGTTTAAGTACTGAGACTGCTTACGAACTTTGATTGACCACGAGTACGTCCTAGGTGTTCGGGTTTGGATAATGATTGGGTCAATACATCATTAGTGCCAACAGATTCGAACTTGCCTTGGGTCTTCTGTGTGTTGTACTCCACTTGCGGAAGAATTAAAAACAATGTCACAAATAAATTGAAGAGTTATAAGTGGATCTAATGATAAGAATTTATTATTAATTAGTAAACTTACTATTAACTTGCCAACTTGGCGATATGATGGATCCTTGAACTCTCCATCTTTTTTTATCCGTGAATCTAGCCAAACCGCATCTCTTTTTTCCCATTTCCCATTCTCCTTAAATTGTAATTTATTATCGTTAGTATACATGAATAATAATAATAATAAATTACGATGATTTACGAAGTGTGAATGTCTGTTGATCCCCTTGTGCCATAAGCTTTTTAGATCATCGATTAGCAGTGCCAAGTACACATCAATGTCATTGCGTGGTTGTTGAAGACTGAAAATCAATAAAGTCAACATCAAGAACTTCCGCTTCATGCTCAAATTCAGAAAGAGATTGTAGTTGACAAGTATGACGGGCCAAGTACTATTCCTACTACTCATATTACCATGTGGGTTCATTCCGTCCGCTGATAAACCTAGACGTAGATTCCATGGTTCCGCACTAAATTTAGGGTTATCATTGTCAAAGGTCTTCCATTGTGGTACATCGGCTGGATGTCTAAGCATGCCATCTTCAACATGTTTATCATGGTGCCAAGTCAAATTCTTGGCGTGATCGACATTACAGAATAAACGCCGCAAATGTGGCGCAGAAGGAATGTACCATAACACCTTTACCAGCACTCATTTGCTACCATTCGTTGGCTTTTTACCCTTCTTCCATCTTAACTCTTTATAAACCGGGCATTCATCTAAATCCTTATTCCCATTTGGGTAAAGGACGTAATCATTTGGACATGCATGTATTTTTCATATTCCATTCCCCAGTGCTCAACATCTTCTTAGCTTCGTACATACTAGGCGGTATTTTATTATCAACCGGTAGAACCTCTCTTAGAAATTCTGAAAGAGTCATGAAACTAGAATTTGTCCATCCTCCCGATGCCTTCATGCTTTATAATTTGACCAATGCGGACAATTACCGTATATTTAGTGCACCCGTCATACAAGGGCATCTCGACATCATTCATCATTACTTCAAATTACTTCAGACGGCACACAAAGTGTTCTTCCAAATCATTAACCATATCAACAAAACTATCTCCTACATCTTCCTCAACAATAGGTTCTTTTCCTTTGTTCTCGATGTTGGATTCAAACAAATTTCACCGTGTAAATACCATGTTTGGTACAAATAAATAATCCTACATGCATTCAAATGTCTTCTAACATCATCAACTGAATAAAACCTATGATTTTCACAATTCACACAAGGACACCGAATCTTATCATTTTTCATGTGAGTTTTGGCAAATGACAAAAATTCTTCAACACCATCTTGGTATTTTCTGTTGGGATCTAAATGTGCCCTAAGGATAGAAAATCAATATTAGGGATTTTCTGTAAATATGACATTTTGATATTAATAAGAGGAGGTTATTCATGTTTAATAAGATGTGTCCTATTTACTTTCATTTGTTGATTGTATGGTTATTTTGAGCAAACATAAAATACTCATTGACTGTTGGTAATATATCAGATTACCATATGTATAAGGGGTATACATAGAAGACGTGGTAATTTGATAACAGTCTAAATAAATAGTCCGCAATCGATGGAATAAGATTTGGGGATCTTATTCATGATAAGATTGTACAAGTTGTCTACTTCCTTGGAATGATGGTTTGTCTTGACCATCGGATAGGTTCCGAGTAGAAACTTTAATGTATACCAGTATTGAGGTATGACATTGGACTGGACCTAAAGTGTTAATTGATTCGGTTTAATAATTCCGTTTATAAGAATCAATGACACTTTGATTATCATCCTGCATTAATCTTAATCCTGAAATTATTACTTGAATTCGCATCCATGACTTTTGTACTTTAATGCACTACAGGTGAGACACTGTTAATTCATGGTCAATATACTTGTGTTTTGGGTGCATGACTTATGGATGGAGAAATCAAGATTCATAGATATGGAATCCATAGCTATCTTAACGATAGTAAATGTTGTCTACTTAAAGGCATTATTCGGGGATTGAAAGATAGTATAACAAGATCTTGACCATCGGTTTACTTTGTGTTCTCTAGTGGTTTACCAATTGTATGGTTTTATAATTGGTGATTCTTTCAATAGAGAATAATGGAACTTTAAGTTAAAATGATTGAAAAGGTTAAAACGGAAAAAGTCCTTAATTCAATCATGGATGACATATGGGGATTAAGCAAGCGATGAATAAATCATGGAAGAAGCACTACGTGAGAGAGCTTTCGTAATACGGTATGTAAACAGGAGTTCAGCTTCAAACTTTTAGTGGAATAGTTTTGAAATTGATAATTGATGAATAATTAATCTGGGATTAATTTTTCACAATTATAGGAGCCTCTTTACATATTTCCATCGGGTCCCTCTATTAGCTCGCATAGTTCCATAAAGCGTCTTGGGATTTGTTCCTTATGAGATCGGTAAATTTAAATAGAATTTAGTAATGTCTATTAAGACATGTTACTCTCTAACATGCAATCCAGAAAGGATTGGACTTGTAAAATTTGTAGACAAATGATTTGTCAACATGTGATTGGTTAATTTAAATTTTGGAAATAAGATTGTGTTTGGATTATTTAATTTTGGAAAAAATAAATTTTTCTCTCCTAATCTCAATAAGGTGCACGGTTTTTAGATAGGTGGAGGGAAGAAAAATTTTGTTTCAAAATTATTCAAATAAATTCCTAACATTAAATTATTAATTGATTTAAATAATGGAGATTATTTCATGTATTTTTCTTTCCTAATTAAAAGCGGTTCACGTTTTTTTGAGGAAAGGAAATTTGAAATATTTCATTGATTTAAATTAATTAATATGGTTAATGTTTATGGAAAATATTAATTCAAATAAGTGAATCTTATTTAAAAAAAAAAAAAGGTTTAAAAGGAATTTGAATCTAGATAGGACTAGGATCTTTTGACTAGTCTAGATTCTTGATTTAAAATTTGAATCACCAATCTAGCTTAACAAACTCAATGTGGCCAAATTTTTTGAGGAAGATTTCCTCTTTGAAAACGTTTTTAAGTTCAATGAATCTAGCCCTAAAGTTGTATGATCTTTGATTCAAAATTTATCCAGAAAAATAATAATTATTTTTTTTTTGAGATGAATTTTGAAAAAGGATTGGACTTCTATATAAAGGCTAGGGATTCATGAAAAAAAATATTTTTGGTAATTTTTCAAGAGCAAAAAAATGTTTTTGGAGAAAAGGAAAAAATTTAGTTTTTCCGGAACATCAAAATTCGGCTATCTTGTGAGGAAGAAAAAGAGAGAAATTCTATTGAACCAAAACTGAGAGGAAGGTTAAACCGAGTGATTATTTCATAAGAAGGTTAACCGGTTCCTGTTTTGCAGTTTTGAAGAAGAAGGTTGATCATATTCTCAACGAGGTACATCGGAATTGAGAAAGAGGGATCTAGACTTCGAAAAGCATTACCGGTCGCTTGGATTTATAGAACGTGTGCCCACACACACTCTGAGACGTGGAACTCGAGAATAATAGAGAAGACACGTGGTCAAACGCTCTAGAAATTCCGGAATCCAAGAATAAAGGTACGCTTGATCATAAATTTAATTTATTGTTATATGCATCATGAGATTCTTTTCCGGAAACGGCATAAAATTTTTAAAACTTCCGCTGCGCCGTAACTCTGATTACCGATCTGATTTTCAAGTGTAATAGATGCGGTCTATTATCACCGCTAGGTCGTTCTTTCAATTCCTAGAATTTTTGTAAGCCGGAACGGCGTAGGAATTTTTTTATAAAATTCGGGCTACAATGGATTCGAGGAGATTGAAGATGAACGAAGGTATGGAAATTTTCAAAGGATGTGATTTTTTATTTTTTTGGAATTTTTTAATAAAAAAAAAACATTTTTTTTAATAAAAAAAAACATTTTTTTTAATAAAAAAAAAATCACAAAATCTTTTGAAAATTTAATTTTCCAATGATATGTGATCTTGATAATTTGGAAATCAAATTAAAAATTTAAATTTAAATTTAATGGATATTATTATGAATTTTAAAATTTTGAAATTAAATTTGAAATTTTGAAATTTCAAATTTTTGAATTTTAAATTTAAATAACCGGATTTTTTATTTAAATTTTGAGATTTATAATTTTGATTAAAATTAAAAATCACATATAATCTTTTTTGAAATTTAAATTTTAAATTTAAATTTTAAAAAGATGTGACATTGGAGAAGGAAGACACATTGAAGAAGGATACAAGGCATGGATCTACAAATGAAGGCGATATATGTTTCGGTTAATTTTTGTAAATTTTGCAATTTTCTTTTCTCTAGGATGGAATCATGATCCACGGCTGTTTACATATTTTGCAAACCATAGATGATGAATTGCTAGATGAATATGTATACTATTTCATGATGTATTGATAACATGCCATATAGATTAGGGAGTGCCACTCAATAAATATTGTTTATGCATGAAAAACAAAAACCCTAATTTAAAAGATTGAGTGGGAGAAGGTTTTACACACTAAGACCTACGGCCTCCATCGTTGGTCCAATAGTTACGCATGGTAGTGCCTACTACTCGGTTTTGACCCGGGAATTACCTAGAGCGTACACTGATTTGGATTTCCGAAAGGATAACGGTTTTGGGCATATTTTATGTTTAGATCACCCCTCGGTGGCGGATGTAAAATATGGATTCAAAATTGTAAACGATGGTTAAACACTCATGCTACTTTATTTATTAACCCTCCCTCGAGGCTCTGTTATATAAAGGAGTGGCCAAATAAACGATAGTTAATATATATTCAATGAATTTGTTTCATGGACAAATATGTATTAATTGGAAGGGATCCGTGTTCTTGGCTAGTTATTCTATGACTACCCCTCGGTAGCTTAGAAAGCGGAAGCTAGGAATTATCGTTGTAAGGTATGTGTTTTAAGGGTTTTACACATAAACATTTAGATTGCATATAGATCTTTTGTTTAATTACAAAACCATATTTTATAAACTAATAGGATGTTTGCTCGTACTTATTACATGTTTTCTTATTATAGATCAAAATGTCGAGCCCTTTATCTGTGATACTTACACAAAACAAATACCGGCGAAAATTTTAATGACTGGAAAAGGAACTTGCTTATCGTCCTAAACTTTGAGAAACATAGTTTCGTCCTAACCCAACCTAGACCCACCCACGCCTGCGATCGATGCTCCTGATAGGGATTTTGTAGCGCTTGAGCGCTGGGACAATTCCAACCTAAGTGCTATGTGCTATATTCGGGCGAGCATGTCTAACGTGCTCCAGAAACAGCATGAAGAGCATCAAACTGCTAGGCAGATCATGGATAACCTGGAGGAAATGTTTGGTGAACAAACTATCCAGGCTAAGACCGATGCTATCAAAAGTCTCATGAACTGCAGGCAGAAGGTTGGAACTCCCATCAAGGAGCACATGATGAAAGTCATGGCTTATTTGTCTGAAGCTCAGACAAATGGGGCTGAGATCGATTCTGCAACTCAATTGGTCATGGTTTTCCAAACCTTGTCCAAGGATTTCGATTTGTTTCAGGCATCTTACAACCTTAACAGGAAGGAGATGTCTTTAACGGAATTAATGAAAGAGTTGCAAGCCTTTGAGAACATTTTTAAGGGTTCTAGATCTAAGGCTGAGGCGAATGTGGCTGAACCTAGTCGCCTGCTCCTAATCCCAAAAGGAAGAAGGAAAAGGGGAAGAACAAGGGGAAGAAACCTGCTGTGGATGCACCTGCTACTAAGAAGTCTACTAAGACTAAGAAGCGGAAGGTGGATCCCAAAAGGGTTAAGTGTTTTCACTGTGGGAAGAAAGGACATTTCAAGGAGGATTGTCGAGAATACCTGTCCATGCTAAAGCAAAAAGGTAATTTCGATGTTCTGTATCTTGAGGGTTGTTTAATGGAAGAATCTAAGGACAATTGGGTTATATCTGGAGCTACTAACCATGTTTGTATTTCTCTACAGGGGTCAAGGTAACGAGAAGTCTGCATGAGGAGAACTTCACGTTAAGAACCGGTGATGGGACGTTGGTGCGAGCTGAAACAGTGGGAGAAGTGCATCTTTATTTTGATGAATTTAGGTTTATTATTTTGAGACATTGTTTTTATTTCTAGTTTCAAGAGGAACTTAATTTCGGTAGCTTGTTTGATTAAAGATTCTTATTCAGTTTCTTTTAATAATAAAGTTGTTATTAGGAAAAAACAATTCTCTTATCTGTAATGGATGGATGCATGGAAATCTTTATTTTATCAAACCTAAGATGCACTCACTGCTTGATACAGAATTGGAAAAGAACTCAAAAAGACATAAGTCTTCTAACTCTAACAAATCATATCTTTGGCATTTACGACTTGGTCACATAAGCCTTAACAGAATTCAAAGGATGGTAAAGGAGGAATGCCTTGACTTGTATGAAGTTGAACCTTGGCCACAATGTGAATCTTGTTTGGAGGGCAAGATGACTAAACGGCATTTTGCTGCCAAGGACAGTCGTGTTGAGGAACTTTTAGAACTAGTGCATACGGATGTTTGTGGTCCCATGAACATAGAAGCACGTGGTGGGTATGAGTATTATATCACTTTTATTGATGATTACTCGAGGTATGGATATGTTTATTTGATGATCCGCAAAAGCGAAGCCTTTGACAAGTTCAAAGAATTTCGGGCTGAAACGGAGAAACAATTAGGCAAGTCCATTAAGACACTTCGATCGGATCGAGGTGAGGAATACCTATCGGATGAGTTCTTAGGATATTTGATAGAGAATGGGATACAATCCCAATTAACTGCACCTGGTACTCCTCAACAGAATGGTGTAGCTGAGAGAAGGAATATGACCCTATTGGATATGGTACGGTCTATGATGAGTTACTCCACCTTACCTTTGTCATTTTGGGGGCACGCCTTACAAACTGCATGCTATCTTTTGAATAACGTTCCCTCCAAATCGGTTCCTAAAACTCCTTACGAGTTATGGACGAGTAGGAAACCTAATTTGAATCATATTCGAATTTGGGGTTGTCCAGCACACGTCCTGGATAAGGAAGCGAAGAAGTTGGAGTCGCGATCAGAAGTGTGCTTGTTTGTTGGCTATCCAAAAGGGACAAAAGGTGGTCTGTTCTATAATCTGAAGCAACATAAAGTCTTCGTTTCTACACATGCAACATTCATGGAGAAAGTTACATAGAAGACTTTAAACCTCGTAGCAAAGTAGTGCTTGAGGAGATGACTTCGGGTTTGGATGTTCCTAAAGTCACAGAAAACCCTGTGGAAAAACCGCTAAAGAATCAACAACCAGGGGAGCTTCGTCGTAGTGGGAGGATTATCAGGAAACCTGATAGGTACATGTTCAATGGTGAAGTTTTTGAAGTAGAATCCATAGAACATGATGATCCGGCTACGTACAAAGAAGCTATGGAGGATGTTGATTCTAGTCTTTGGCAAATAGCTATGAACACCGAGATGGAATCTATGGATTCCAACGGGGTCTGGATACTTGTAGACTTACCCCAAGGCATAAAACCGATTGGGTGTAAGTGGGTATACAAGAGGAAGAGAGGTGTGGATGGGAAAGTGGAAACTTTCAAGGCAAGACTTGTAGCGAAGGGCTATACGCAGAAAGAAGGAATCGACTATGAAGAAACCTTCTCGCCTGTAGCAATGCTCAAGTAAATCCGCATTCTTTTATCCATTGCGGCTGCTCTCGATTATGAGATCTGGCAAATGGATGTCAAGACAGCTTTCTTGAATGGCTCTCTTGAAGAAGATATCTATATGATACAACTAGACGGGTTCAAGGCAAAAGGCCAAGAAGATAAAGTATGCAAGTTGCTTAAATCCATTTATGGATTAAAGCAAGCATCTCGTTCTGGAATATTATGTTTGATCAAGCGATCAAAACCTATGGATTCGAACAAAACATTGATGAACCATGTGTTTATAAATGTATCAAGAATGAGAAAGTGGTTTTCCTTATACTTTATGTGGATGATATATTGCTTATTGGAAACGATGTGGCAACATTATCATCTGTCAAAGTTTGGTTAGCCAAACAGTTTGACATGAAGGACTTAGGAGAGGCTAGTTATGTTCTTGGTATTCAACTCTTTAGAGATAGAAAGAACAAAACGATAGCACTCTCTCAAGCTTTATACATTGACAAAGTACTTGAGAGGTTTTCTATGAAAGATTCCAAGAAAGGTGCCCAACCTTTCAGGATTGGAATCAAACTTTCTAGAGATGACTGTCCCAAGACATCGGAAGAAAGGGAGCGTATGAAAAACGTACCTTATGCATCAGCAGTAGGTAGTCTTATGTACGCTATGTTATGCACTAGGCCTGACATTTGTTTTGCGGTTGGTATGGTAAGCCGATATCAGTCGAATCCGGGACCGAACCATTGGGGTGCGGTCAAGCATATACTCAAGTATCTACGGAGAACGAGGGACTATATGCTTGTGTATTCCGGTCAGGACCTTGTTCCAAGAGGATACACTGATTCTGATTTTCAATCAGATCAGGATTCAAGGAAATCGACTTCAGGATCTGTTTTTACCCTTGGAGGTGGTGCCGTTGTATGGAGGAGTATTAAGCAATCTTGCATTGCTGACTCGACCATGGAAGCCGAGTATGTGGCAGCCAGTGAGGCATCAAAGGAAGCGGTATGGCTCCGTAGGTTCCTTGGTGATCTTGAGGTCGTTCCTGGTATGGATAAAGCTATAGTGCTCTACTGTGACAACAGTGCAGCAGTAGCTAATACCAAGGATCCTAGGCATCATAAGAGGAGTAAGCACATTGACAGAAAATATCATATCATCAGAGGCTTTGTTGAGAGTGGAAATGTGACGGTTTGCAAAATCGCATCAGAGGACAATCTTGCTGACCCGTTCACGAAGACTTTGGTGGCCAGAAGATTCGAAGAACACGTTGAAGGCATGGGGATGCGTAATATGTCACATTTACTCGCTTAGGGCAAGTGGGAGATTGTTGGGATCTAAATGTGTCCTAAGGATAGAAAATCAATATTAGGGATTTTCTGTAAATATGACATTTTGATATTAATAAGAGGAGGTTATTCATGTTTAATAAGATGTGTCCTATTTACTTTCATTTGTTGATTGTATGGTTATTTTGAGCAAACATAAAATACTCCTTGACTGTTGGTAATATATCAGATTACCATATGTATACGGGGTATACATAGAAGACGTGGTAATTTGATAACAGTCTAAATAAATAATCCGCAATCGATGGAATAAGATTTGGGGATCTTATTCATGATAAGATTGTACAAGTTGTCTACTTCCTTGGAGGGATGGTTTGTCTTGACCATCGGATAGGTTCCGAGTAGAAACTTTAATGTATACCAGTATTGAGGTATGACATTGGACTGGACCTAAAGTGTTAATTGATTCGGTTTAATAATTCCGTTTATAAGAATCAATGACACTTTGATTATCATCCTGCATTAATCTTAATCCTGAAATGATTACTTGAATTCGCATCCATGACTTTTGTACTTTAATGCACTACAGGTGAGACACTGTTAATTCATGGTCAATATACTTGTGTTTTGGGTGCATGACTTATGGATGGAGAAATCAAGATTCATAGATACGGAATCCATAGCTATCTTAACGATAGTAAATGTTATCTACTTAAAGGCATTATTCGGGGATTGAAAGATAGTATAACAAGATCTTGGCCATCGGTTTACTTTGTGTTCTCTGGTGGTTTACCAATTGTATGGTTTTATAATTGGTGATTCTTTCAATAGAGAATAATGAAACTTTAAGTTAAAATGATTGAAAAGGTAAAACGGAAAAAATCCTTAATTCAATCATGGATGACATATGGGGATTAAGCAAGCGATTAATAAATCATGGAAGAAGCACTACGTGAGAGAGCTTTCGTAATACGGTATGTAAACAGGAGTTCAGCTTCAAACTTTTAGTTGAATAGTTTTGAAGTTGATAATTGATGAATAATTAATCTGGGATTAATTTTTCACAATTATAGGAGCCTCTTTACATATTTCCATCGGGTCCCTCTATTAGCTCGCATAGTTCTATAAAGCGTCTTGGGATTTGTTTCTTATGAGATCGGTAAATTTAAATAGAATTTAGTAATGTCTATTAAGACATGTTACTCTCTAACATGCAATCCAGAAAGGATTGGACATGTAAAATTTGTAGACAAATGATTTGTCAACATGTGATTGGTTAATTTAAATTTTGGAAATAAGATTGTGTTTGAATTATTTAATTTTGGAAAAACAAATTTTTCTCTCCTAATCTCAATAAGGTGCACGGTTTTTAGATAGGTGGAGGGAAGAAAAATTTTGTTTCAAAATTATTCAAATAAATTCATAACATTAAGTTATTAATTGATTTAAATAATGGAGATTATTTCATGTATTTTTCTTTCCTAATTAAAAGTGGTTCACGTTTTTTTGAGGAAAGGAAATTTGAAATATTTCATTGATTTAAATTAATTAATATGGTTAATGTTTATGGAAAATATTAATTCAAATAAGTGAATCTTATTTAAAAAAAAAAGGTTAAAAGGAATTTGAATCTAGATAGTACTAGGATCTTTTGACTAGTCTAGATTCTTCATTTAAAATTTGAATCACCAATCTAGCTTAACAAACTCAATGTGGCCGAATTTTTTGAGGAAGATTTCCTCTTTGAAAAACGTTTTTAAGTTCAATGAATCTAGCCCTAAAGTTGTATGATCTTTTGATTCAAATTTATCCAGAAAAATAATAATTATTATTTTTTTTTAGATGAATTTTGAAAAAGGATTGGACTTCTATATAAAGGCTAGGGATTCATGAAAAAAAATATTTTTGGTAATTTTTCAAGAGCAAAAAACGTTTTTGGAGAAAGGAAAAAATTTAGTTTTTCCGGAACATCAAAATTCGGCTATCTTGTGAGAAAGAAAAAGAGAGAAAATTCTATTGAACCAAAACTGAGAGGAAGGTTAAACCGAGTGATTATTTTCATAAGAAGGTTAACCGGTTCCTGTTTTGCAGTTTTGAAGGAAGAAGGTTGATCATATTCTCAACGAGGTACATCGGAATTGAGAAGGAGGGATCTAGACTTCGAAAAGCATTACCGGTCGCTTGGATTCATAGAACGTGTGCCCACACACACTCTGAGACGTGGACTCGAGAATAATAGAGAAGACACGTTGGTCAAATGCTCTAGAAATTCTGGAATCCAAGAATAAAGGTACGCTTGATCATAAATTTAATTTATTGTTATATGCATCATGAGATTCTTTTCCGGAAACGGCATAAAATTTTTAAAACTTCCGCTGCGCCGTAACTCTGATTACCGATCCGAATTTTCCAACATTTTCTAGTCACCCTATTAGCCCACATCCATTTTCTATCCATTTGCAAGAACCCTAAATCCAAATTAAAGATCATAAAATATATTCAACAATCAAGTTTTTGCAATTAAAATAATACATATCAAGATTTTGGCATAATTTAACAAATCAAGCTTTCAAAAAATGAAAATAAAATAAAAAATGAAAATAAAATTCTATAGTTATATATATCTAAAATATCTACGATGAATACAAAATAACTCAAAAGAGTAAGTAATCACTTACAAATAGTGACTATAATAGAGTGTTGGTATGGTAGACTAGGGGTGGCAATTCGTGTCACGTGTCGGGTTCGTGTCGTGTTAGAGCCGTGTCGATTTTTTTTTCCCCAACCCGAATACGACCCGCGACACGAACACGACACGAACCCGTCACGGGTGGACACGACACGACACGAAATTGACCCGCGACACGAAATTGACCCGCAACACGAAATTAACACGAAATTGACACGAAATTTGACCCGAAATTGACACGCGACACGAAATTGACCCGCAAGACGAAATTGACACAAAATTAACACGAAATTGACACGAAATTTGACCCGAAATTGACACGAAATTGACACGCGACACGAAATTGACCCGAACTTGACCCGAAATTGACACGAAAAGTGACACGTAAAAAAAACGGGTCCACCTAAAAAAAACGGGTCCACCCGAACACGACCCGTTTTTTTTCGTGTCAATTTTTCCCAACCCGAACACGACCCGTCACCTATTTTTCCCAACCCGAACCCGTGAAATTCGTGTCGTTTTCGAGTCGTGTCGTCGTGTCGCGACCCGTATTGCCACCCCTATGGTAGACGATGGTAACGACGTTGAACGGCAGAGGAGGGTCTGTTTTCACAGGTCTTTGTATTTCACGGTTGCAAAATTGCTCTGAAAAATGAAATCAAGGCTGGTAGTGTGTTTTAATTGGAGATTACACAACGGTTTACGAAACCTGTCGTTGAAAGTGAAGATTCGACGTGGTTTATTAAAACCGTCGTGTAATCTCTACTTTAAACAATGGTTTTCTTAAACCGTCGTATAATCTCTACTTTTAACGACGGTTTTCTTAAATCGTCGTGTAATCAAAGACTTACGCGACGGTGTTTTAAACCGTCGTCATATTTGAATATTTTACGACGATTTTCCAATAAATTGCTCCGTTCCGTGTTTCTGACCCATTTTAGATACCGGTTTTTGTAAAACCATTGTGTAATTTCCGTCGTCTATTCCAACTTTTGTAGTAGTAATATGCATTTTGGACATAAACTTTTAATTTTGATAGAACTCTAAATTTGAAAATTCTTAAGATCCATTTGGATCAATAATTGGAGTTGAAGTTTTGTATGTTGGAAATGAACTATGATACAGAAAATAGTGTAAAAGTTTAAAATGCGTTTAGAAAAATTACAATATTATTTTATTACTCTCATCATTCTATGTGGTTAAAAAAAAAATCTCATTTCAATGTGAAATAAAAATTTACGGGCTTTTAAAGTTAGATGAGTGAGTTGCAAGCCACTAAATTAACAATAATCAATGACGGACATCTAGTGATGAAGCCATAGTTGTTGTGAGTGGGCTAATAACTATATAATCGATAATTAGGGAGCTATTGTGATCAAATTTTCATTTTTACGAGACTATTATGAGATTTTTTTTCACACTTATAAGCTACTTTAAAAAAAAAAAATTTTTTTGAAGCCACCTAATTCTTCATTAGCTCTGTGCATGCGGACGTCAATTGATAAACATAAAATAGAATTCCAAATAAATATCAAAAAGTCCAGGGTCAATCTTATCAACAATAAAAAAGTCCAGCTAGGTGCATGTTGTTCAAAATTTTGGGTGCATTCTTTTCATTAACTCATATCAGTTTGCTATTCAACCTAGGGGTTTTTTAATTTAGGATCTCATTTATAAAAGTTGAAAGTTCGATATCACCAA
Organism: Ficus carica; assembly: GCA_009761775.1. Classification (NCBI taxonomy): domain Eukaryota; kingdom Viridiplantae; phylum Streptophyta; class Magnoliopsida; order Rosales; family Moraceae; genus Ficus; species Ficus carica. Next base: position 4,210,172 of record CM019750.1, read on the forward strand.
CGAAAAAAAAAAAAAAAACGCATTGAGTCCATCTTCTTTGTAGTTTTGTTAGTCAATTACCACACAATTTTGGGAGGTTAGAAACAAAAATTATCAAAATTTTATCATAATCAATGTGCCAGTTGAAGTTGATAACGATTAAGAAACATTAATTACTAGAGTGCATTTTTGTGCACCCTAATCCAAAACTCTCAAATGAAGATATTCTCGCTAATCTAATTTTTAAGGAATAATGGGAGAAAAACCTAGTCAATTGAGGGAGAAAAAAAAAAAAAAAAGAAGAAGATAACTTGAGCTTTTTCATTAGAAACGTACACAATTTAGATTTTTTAAGTCGTCCATAATTATGCATGATCTAATAGTCAATATTTGGATTTTATTTGAAATAGAGGTTGCGTTTGGTAGTGCTTCTTCAGAAGCGAAAAGCACTAATTCATTAAGTTTGAGGCAAAATTGTGTTTGGTAAAAAAGATTCAAAAAGCAATTATCCAATAATTTTTATTCACCAAAAAATTATCCAAAGAATTTTTGGGATTCCCACCGGAGAAAGTTAAAAGTTGGTGATGAGCTACTTCTCCTTATAGCTTATGCGGGTAGTTGTTCAGCCCTTTTAATTAAAATTTTTTTAAGAACCAATTTTAACCTTATTTAAATCTTACAATTCCAAAAATGTCCCCAGTCAACAAAAGAACAAAACCCTCCGCCCCTTCTTCTTCATGTTGCCACCGTCTTCTCCACACTCGGCCTCCTCGTCGCCGATTCCAAATCCACGAAAACAGCACAGCCTCCTGCTCTGATGATACGCTCTCTGCCTACAGCCGGACGACACAGTTTCCCCAGCCAAACGACACTTCCCCACGACCAAAAGCTTCCCAACAATCTGTTGACGGCAAGCGCCGACAGTCCTTGAGCTCGCGACGGCGAGCTGCCCCAGCCCCATATCGGATGTCGCATTGGCGTGCGGCACTTCTTGGATCTCGACGACGGCAAGCGTTTCTCTTTCGCTCCCGACAGCGAGCACCCCCTCCACTCCCGGTGACTGCATCTATGCTCTGCTCCTGGCGATGGCACCTTCATTCATGATGACACCCTTCCCCTCCGACGAATCCTTTGTTACGAATAACAGACTCTTCTTATGACTTTTTTTTTTTTTTTTTTTTTTTTTTAATGTTTTAGTCTCTAATATTTTCAAAATGACTATTACAATTGTATTATTTTCCATTAAAAAATATTAATTCAGAATTTTAATTTTTCCTGAAAACTTAAAATCCTTTTTTTTTTTTTTTTTTTTTTACTTTCAAATTTTTGCTACTAAACTTTATTGTTGTAATAAGTTCATCAATAAATATCATTTTGTTTAAATACAAAATTTTATATGAGATTGTAATATGTACTTTGAGCAAAATATATATATATATATATATACATACATATATACCTATATATATATATATATACCATCTCAACATTAGATATAATATTATTGGTTTTAGTGTTAAAAAAGAAAAAGAAAAAAACATACAAGTAACCAAGAAAGAGATAAAGCTCTTATATATAATATCTCTATTGGTTAATTTAGATTCATACGATAGTTTAATCTTATAGTTTACCAAAACATTATTACACAACTTTTAGAATAGTGCTATAATTTTTTTTATTTTTTATTTTTTGGATAAACCAAACATTATTACACAACTTTCAAATAGCACTTTTAAAATTACAGTTTACCAAACACTTGATTAACTGTTTGCCACAGCTACTTTTCCTTCAGCACAGTTAAAAACAACTTTTTTTAAAAATATAGCATTATCAAACAGGCCCAAAATCAAATAAGAAAAATATCAACTTGAAATATTATGGCTGTAAAGTAAATCATAGTATTTACTCGGCCAACTAATGGGGATGATACTTTTTATATGTTGCACTTGTATAAATATGTCCCTCTTTTCATAGAAATGACTATATATATATATATATATATATATATATATCTTTACATCCAAGACAAATTGCAATTGATGTTATATGACGTGAAAATCAGAAAGACTCTCTCCTCTCTCTGTCTATCTCTCTCTTTCCCTCCTAGTCTTTCATAAAGTTCTTGAGTCGTAGATTTTAATAATTGTTCCGGTTTATGGTTTTCTAATAACCATACACCGTGAGTGATCAAGAACGAAGTTATGGTTATGTTGATAATGGATCATGCTTTAGAGGAAGAAAATCATGTTTGTGACTATGAAGTATCGTGAGTTTATCTTTGACAAATCCACAAATCGTATAAATCGTTTATCGGATATAGAATCTATTGGGTCATATTTTCGTTGAACCTAAACCCAAACACACGTAGAAGTCTACTTATGCAAGAGCTTAAGTAGAAATCTATTTTAGTCTGTGCTTATGTAAAAGTCTACCTAATTATATGGTAGAGGCCTACCTTGTTAAAAGGTAAGAGCCTACCTAGCTATGAGGTAGGAGCCTACCTAATATAAGGTAGGAGTCTACCTAGCAACGAGGTTACTTAAATAGGCGTCTACTCAACTATAGGTAGAAGTCTACATGAGACCATGCTTAATGTCAGAGGAGGAAATTCAAGTATCAACAAGGGAGTAACATTCGACAATTAATAAGGGTTTACAAATGGAGCTCAATCGTACACATTTAATATTGAAAGCATTAAATGTTCATAATTATTATATATTAAATCACCGGTAGGTGAAGGATTTCATTGTAATTAAAGAGAAAATAAACTCTCAAATTAATGGAAGAATTAAACTCATTCATTCTCAATGTACTATAAATTCTCTCGAATTGAGAGGAAAAAAACAAGATTCAATTCACAATACAAAGCCTTGAGGAAATTATACCGGACTCCGGTTTTACCTATTGTTCTTGGCGTTCTTTTGTGTTCTCTTGTGTTCTCTTGTGTTTTCTTGTGTTGTTGCTTAATTTTCTTGATTATTTTGTTCGTTTTTTCTTATTTTCTAGTTCAAGAACATTCGTTTGGTGTTGGACGAAATTTTGCTCCAATAGTGTAAGAACCCGAAATTACGATAAATCTATGATTTTCTTTTTGACAAGGAAAATTTAAGATTTAATTTTATATGATGATATGAAACTCATGATTTGAGTTAAATATCAGTATATGTTTGAGTTCTCGTTAAAATTAACTACGAGACTCGAAAATAGTTGGCTTAAGCAATATAAGACCTTTTGGAAGAAAGGGACAAATGGGAATTTATTGATATTCCTAACCAAGCCTCCAACTAGGTCAATGGTTGGTTACGAATTTAGTTAGCTTGGTTACTTTGGAACAAGCAATTAAGCTAGAGTTAAGTTTGAGAAGATTTTTCTTTGCTTCCCACATGCTATGGTCGGTTCTTCATGCTTGGAGAACAAGGAAATATGCTTAGGTAAGCATGCTTAGGTAAGCAAGGTGACACAAGCAAGGATAAGGTTAACAAACCAAGTAGCTTGGTGAGCAAGCCATTTTTTTTTGGCTCACACTCATTGAATGGCCGTTTGTTAGAAGCTTGGTGAACAAGCAAAAATCTTGGTTCATGCACCTTGTAGGGCCGGTTCTCCTTGGTGGCTTGGAGAGCAAGCTTAGTTACCTTTTAGCTACTTTGTGAGCAAGAAAAACCAAGATAGAGATAAGCTAGAAGGGATTCAAGATTCCATGCACCACAAGGCTCCACTTGGCACCTCATGGCCGGTCATTGAAGCCTTGAAGGGCAAGGGAATTTTTGATGATGATGTCACCAAGGTGACATAAGCTAGGTGATGCAAGCAATGGCTTGTTGAACAAGCACTTGGATTCCAAGCCCTTCATGGCCGACCACACCAAGGGGGGGAGGACACCTCATCAAATCATCATTGGACTTTAGGGAAAGAAATCTTCCCTTGTTCTCTAAGGGAATGGCTAGCCAATAAGGCCACACCACATCACCTAGGTGGATTGATGAGCAAGTAAACCCTTAGGTGCAATTAGGGAAACTTTAGATCTATTCTAAGCTTTCCATTTCTTCTTTTCCCTTCCACTAGAAGCCGAACTCCAAGCAAGGGGAAAGACCAAGTGATGATCGGTTTTCTTGAGCAAAAAGTTAGAAAGAAAGGAAGAGAAAGGAAGGTATGGTGGCCGAAAATTTTGAGAGAAATTCCATAGAGGGAAACCGAATTTTCTTGAGCAAGGAGTTAGAAGAAAAAGTTTGGATCTAAAGTTAGATCTAATCTCAAGGAGTTAAGGTAATCCTACTCTCCTAAACCCCTCTAGTTCTTTAATTAAGTTTTGATTCAAAATTATGTGTATTTTCATGTGGGAGAGGCCGAAAATTTGGAATCCACCTAGCCAAGGAAGGCCGGCTGTGGTGGTGAGAAAAAGGGACAAAAGTGATGGCTGATTTTTGGGGTGAATTAAGGTAAATCTCCATTGGTTCTAAGCTTTTTAAATTGAGTTTCAATTTGGAGATTTAAGTGTATTTCAAGCTTGATTTGTATGAGCATAAGCTCATTTAATTTTCTGCTTTAATTAGGTTTAGGGTTTGTGTTTGATTGATGTATGGTGTTGCAAACCAAACGTTTTGCAAACCCTGGTTTGGTGCAAGAACACCCAAGGGTTTTGCTTTGCATGAAGATGTTTAAGTGATATATAACTGCATGTTTTATGTTAGAAGCACTGCATGTTGTCGTAGGCTCACGGCCGAAGCCGTTCGAGGTAGTGTGCACGTAAAATTTACGTAAAACGAACTTGAAACCGAAAACTGCCATTTTCGGGTAAAACTGACCAGTTTCGGGAGAAGTGAAATTTGAGGCCCTTAGAGGCCGAATTTGGAGAAACTTAAAACATGAAAGTTGTTTGGAAGGGTTTTTCCTAGAGGGATACGTGAACCGTTTTCAAAAATAAGGCCCCAATGGCCTCCGTTTACCCCAAAACCCGTGGCTGATCCCCAGACCCAGTTTTCACTCAGTTTTTCGGGATCAGCCAGTTTCAAACAAAAACTGGGACGAATCTAGGCCGAATCGGAATTTTTACAAAACACAAAAGTTTTAGTATTTTTCGAGAGCTACAACTTTTGTGAAGAAAACTTTTTCAGATTATGAACCGATTTTTAAACTGGGGTCGTTTTTCGAAGGGTGCGCAGGGAATCCGAAAATTCCTGCACCACTAGTTTTACAAATGTCTCTAGAAAACTATTTTTCTACTACAAACTATTGTTTTGATTATAGAAAACAGTTCCAAGGGCAGTTTTCAACCTCAAATGATTTTATAAAGCACTAATCCAAGAGTTTGGATTTTTACGATTTAAGTAAAGGATTTTTATATGTTAAGAAAGAAGTTTTTGGATTAATTTCCCTAAATTTTTCCAAGTAAGGAAAAATAGAATTTTTGAGATAAAATTTTAGACAAGCCGATTACGGACCGTAACCGGGAATAGTACCTGAGTTACTGGGCTTAGTCCAAAGCCCAAGGTCGACCCTAAAAGGTTGACCATTATTAACCAAGGGTTGACCATTAGTTAATTAAATGTTGTCTTTGGTTAACCAAGAGTTTGACTACAAATAACCTTAAGGGTTAGTCAAGATAACCCTAAAGGATACCAACATTTAATAATTATGATTTATAATAAATATAACGATCCATATCTTACGTCCTGTTTGAAACAGGAATATGTAATGTCATCGTGCCTCGATAGGATGATAGACCAAGAGCATAGGATGAGAGGTAAGTACAACTCCACCTACAGCATGGACAAAACGTTTTTGTTGCATGTTATGTTTTTAAGAAATCATGTATTGATTTACATGATTTACCTATGATATGTTATGTTAAGTTTATGATAAGTTTGTGCTATATGCTATGAAGTTATGTTATGAAGGTTATGTTACGATAAGTTATATTATGAAATTATGTTATGAAGGTTATGTTACGATAAGTTATGTTATGAAGTTATGTTATAATAAGTTTAAGTTATGTTATGATAAGTTTTTGTTATGATAAGTTATGTTATGATAAGTTTATGTTATGATATGTTTATGTTATGATAAGTTTATGTTATGCTATGATATGTTATGTTATATTATGTTATGTTATGACAAGTTATGTTATGATGTATTATGATTGAGTGTATTTTATGTTGTATGTTTGTATACGTGACATCATGAAGCATGTTCACAAATATTAAATCACACGGTAAGAATAAGTCATGAGATAAATAAGACAAGTTAATGTTATTGTGTCGTACCGACTTGCCACGAGGGCAGGTTTAAATGGTTTTAGTCTATGGTTTGAATTGGATTGGACTGGCTGCCCCAATCACTCTATGTAAACGATTAGTTTCATGGTTTGATTTGGTTTGGACTGGCCGCCTCCAACCACTCTATGACTATGTACCACGGTACGTGCACATATGACATGACATGTTAGATAAGATAATAGAACCAAGTTAATGAAAGCATAATTGGTTTATAAGAAAACATAATCGGCTCACGTATTCTTGTATGAAAAAATGTTTTGTGGATTGAATATTGTACTTACTGGGCAATTAGCTCATTACTTACGTTCATGCTGTAGGTAATCAACCTAACGGCAGTACTTGATGCAATACAGTGGAGAGTTGGTGCTGCGGACTGTGAAATGTGGAATGGACACCGCCACGAGTTTTGGAAAATATGTTTTTGTAAAATACGTTTGTAAAATATGTTTTGTTATGTTTAAGAAAAGTTTCAAGTATGTATGGCAAACAAGTTGCCTCGTGTTGTACCGATCCGCGCTAGGTCGGATCTGGTCCACGATCTTGGTACTCAAGTGAGTACATATGAATATGTATGAAGATAAGTTAAGTTTTATGTACGAGAAGAAGTATGAGACTAAGTCAAGTTTAAGTTTGAAAGTAAAAGAGTTTTAAAATAAAGTTTTAAAGAAAAAAAAAATTACACTGGAATTTTCAGCAAGCTTAAAACTTTTTAAGAATTAAGTTAAGTAAGTAAGTAAGGTGACGACCCGGCCCACGTTTGCGTAGTCGTTCCCCTACGTAGATGGTGTAAGTCGGGGCGTGACAAATAGAATCAATAAAAAATGCTTCTGAACGCGTATCAGACAATTGTGAACATTCTGCACAAAGTAATATACATGATGATGTATAGAGGAAACCCATTTGGAGGAAAAATATGAATCCGCGTCACTTTACTGAGTTTTCCAGAATGCAAGAAACTTGTGTAAAATATGATGGTGGATGACATCTTCAGTTTGGATCTTTGTGAAGTTTGTTAACTCACTACTAGAAAAGAGGGATTACACGACGGGTTTTACCCGTCGTGTAAAGTTTTCACCACGGTTCCTTAACCGTCGTGTAATCCAGCGTCGTGGAAGATAACACGACGGTTTTAAATACCGTCGTCGTATCTAAGCTTTACACGACGGTTTCAAAACCGTCATGTAATCCCGATAAAATGGAAGAAAAGGCCTTGGATTACACGACGGTTCCGACTGAAACCGTCGTGTAATCCCATAGGATTACACGACGGTTCCGGCCGGAACCGTCGTGTAATCTATTATATTACACGACGGTTCCGGCTCGGAACCGTCGTGTAATCTGTTTAGATGTAATTTATAATTTTAAAAAAATTTGGGGTTTTTTTTTTTTTTTCACAGGTGGCCTAATCTGTATGTTATCCAATACACGATTCAAGATATTAACTTCATTAATCAAACTAAAAATACACTCGAATTACATTACAAGTTTATACATCATAATTAACGAATTCCATTACATGTTCAGACCATTCTCCCCTAATCAGATCCAAATCCTCAGAAGTATAAAATTGTTTACTTTCAAGTGCGTCAATTCCATTCAACACTATATCCCTCATAAAACATAAAATAAAATAACCACATTCAACACTTCCCTCTTGGAGAGGACAGGGACGGTTCGAGAATTTGGTTTTACAGTCTCGTCTCCTTCTAATCCCTTCTCCGGTAGTAATCTTCCAATCCGCGAGGGCCCTAGCAAATTGGTAAAATTCAAACTAATTAAGATGCATATAATTAAGATTAAAAAAAAAAAACATATTCAAATTAACTTACATGTTCATTAGCTCAGTAAAATCGTCGCGCTTCTTCTCCCGAAGAGGATCAAAATAAAGGACGAGGTCCTCCCATGGGTCAATGACACCCAAAACCCAATGTCTCCCTCTGTTATGTGGCACAAGATAAAGTCGTTCTTTGGGTGCGTCACGTAAAAAGCTTAGAAGATTGTCGGCTCGCTCTCTCCTTCCAGCATCTTCAGTATCTGTTCTCACCGGTGAGATCAAGCTTGGAGACACAAACACAAACTTCTCTGTTTGCCCGTTAATTCTACAAAGTTCCTCCAAATATCTGCATAACCGTATCAAAAATGTTACTCTACATGAAATATATAAGATTTTCCAGATAAAAAGAAAATTTAAGGTAAAGAATGTCGTACCTCATGTAGACTAATATACAATTCGCACTGATTTCTTGTAAATTAATGAACTCATATATATATCTTCAAAGCTCAGAAAGACAGGCATATCAAAACCCATAATCGTGTATGGTATTGGGACCTCAATCTGATTACATTGACGCATGGAATAATGTGCATAATAAGCCAAAGGCTTCATCGCCCTGTTCATGTTAACAAAGTCGAACACCAGTTTTTGTTCTTGCACACCTTGTTGTACCTCAGTTCGAGAGTCGATTGTTTTATTTCCAGCCTTTTTTTGTCGTTTTTTGTTGCCAGCTGCTGGGTCGAGAACGTGACTAGGCCCTCGACTCGCCTTGTTCATACTTATGTCGAGCTCAACTAAACTTTTAGGCCAAGCAACAAACCCATTAACAGCATCCTCCACAGTGGTTGCGTCGTACGTTGGTATAGGTAATGCTGATTTTTTTAATTTGGGCACGTTGATTGAAACTCGCACGTTCCCTTCCCCCAGTGGAATCCCATGCACCGTATCGGTGGGGATGCTCTCCCACCATACTCTTCCAAACGCAACAAGCAACTGTCCACCCTGAACTTCATCGAAGATATAGAGCTTACACTCCTGACTGTCGACCGGCATGGTTGGCGGCTCAGCAACTCCATCTTGTTTTTCTTGTGCAGAGCAACTAGCCTTAAAGCTGTTGTGTTGGTCAACGGTTGGCACATTCTTGGGATCAACCGACGGCTCCACATCTCTGTTCGCACATAGACCACGCACTAACGCCTTTAATTCCTCTATTTCACGTCTCATTGATTGTACTTCATTGTCTTTGTTCGAACTGCGACTTAGGTTAAAGTACTGAGACGGCTTTACGAACTTTGATTGGCCACGGACACGGCCTTTGTGTTCAGGTCTAGATAATGCATGCGACAATACATCATTAGTGCCAATTGACTCGAAAGTGCCTTGGCTCTCCTGTGTGTTGTACTCCACCTACAAGATTATTAACAGAAATCATTTAAGCAAAAGGGTTGTAAGTACGTATAGTTGTGATGAAGAAATCATTGTTAGTTAGTAAACTTACTATCAACTCGCTAGCATTTTTACATGCTGGGTTTTTCAACTCTCCATCAGGTCCCGTCTGTTGCTCAAGCCACAAACCATCTCTTTTCTCCCATTTCTTATTCTTCTTAAACTGTAATTGACATCGTTAGTATAACTGGGATACGATTTAGTACAAAAAAAAATTTATTGACATACCATTTCCTGGTCGAGCTTCCTATATCCGTCTCGGCCTCCTCTTGATGAGTATTCGTTGTTTGTCCTTATTTCGCTTCCACGATCAGATAGTTGTTGGAATTGCGAGGACGTTCTATACTGAACGAATTTCATCCAATCCTCTTCTTCAATATTGGGGTAGTTGTCAATAACTTTTTTCGGCCGTGTCCACACACTTTCTTCATTTATAAATTCCTCGACAAATGTCTTGTACAGATCGTACCGAAAATTCCTTGCAGCCTCACCACATGATTTTAAACAAGTGTTCCGAAAGCTTTCTTCCACGGTGAAAGAAGTAACAGTTTCTTTCCAAATAATTTCTTTCAATCCGTCTAAATCACGAGATCTCCAATCTTGAATCCATATTGGAACGTGCTCTCTAGCGAGCACGCCAATCCAGCTCATCAATTCGTCACCGTGCTTCCCTTCCGGTTGTCCTTTCTCGTCAAACGTGACTTGAATTCGTTCACCTCTTTTCCTTGCCATATGGACACGTTTCATTATTGTTGCCCTTCGCTTGCCCTCGACAGTGGGATCCATCGGGTTTCTCCTTCGTGCTCGTCCCTTTTTGGAATGTTCCATTGTTGTGGTTCACCTACATTTATTGGCCAAAAAAAAAAATTACGTTAATGGGTATTCGAACTTTTTTCTTCCTTTTTTTTTTAAAATTTAACTGTAATTATATTGGCACAAATAAAATATAGTGGAAAATATAACAAAAGTTTTAATTGTTTTTTTTTAAATGCGGGCCACAGGGGCGCCTGGCGCCAGACGGGGGGCGCCTGGCGCCCCAGAAGTGCGCCTGGCGCCCCAGACGGGGGGCGCCTGGCGCCCCAGAAGTGCGCCTGGCGCCCAGACGGGCGCCAGACGCCTGGCGCCCCAGACGGGGGGCGCCTGGCTCCCCAGACGGGGGGCGCCTGGTGCCCCAGAACTGCGCCTGGCGCCCCAGACGGGCGCCAGACGAAGTGCGCCTGGCGCCCCAGACGGGCGCCAGACGGGGGGCGCCTGGCGCCCCAGACGGGGGGCGTCTGGTGCCCCAGAACTGCGCCTGGCGCCCCAGACGGGCGCCAGACGAAGTGCGCCTGGCGCCCCAGACGGGCGCCAGACGGGGGGCGCCTGGCGCCCCAGACGGGGGACGCCTGGCGCCACACACGGGCGCCTGGCGCCCCACATGAATTAGGACCAAAAAATGACAAAAAAAAAAAAACTCGAAATAAAAGCATAAGTGCATAACGCTGCCCTAGGACCAAAATAACACTCGAAAAATTCATGTTTATGTTTTTATACATAAATATATGTGATTGCTTCTATATTATTCCTCAAAAAACTCAAGTTGACATTTCCTCGAGCATATTGTGGGCGGGAAAAATTCATGTGTATGTAAAGTGTAAAAACCATTCACAAACCATTAATCTACAAAGAGCATCATTATGAACTTAAACACTCATGCTAAAAAATTGAAATTTAGTGACAAACAACAAGACAAAATCCCAAATTTATTTTAAGTTTTATATGTAGTTACCTTAATTTTCTTGGAAGATGAATAGAAGCTCCAACACCAATGAATCCGCGCGGCAACGACGGAGTTGGCGGCGGCGGCGGCAATGACGGAGTTGGTGGCGGCTTGGAGGAAGAAGTGGGCACTTGAGAAATTTAGAGAATGTGAAGAGAAATGAGAAGGTATGTAGATAGAAAAGGTAATGGGTTTGAGAAATTTAGGAAGTTGTATTTAAGTAATGGGTTTGCGCGCGGATTTCAAAAACCCAAAGTTAAAAATTTTGAAAATTTTTAAGAATTACATGACGGCTCCGCGGACTACCCGTCGTGTAAGCCACCGAGGGACGGTGGCTTACACGACGGGCCCAAGGGCCCGTCGTGCAAGCTACCCCCTCGGGGCCCCCTCGGGGGGGTAGCTTAGACGACGGGCCCAATGGCCCGTCGTGCAAGCTACCCCCCTCGGGGTAGCTTAGACGACGGGTCCAAGGGCCCGTCGTGTAAGCCACCGAGGGACGGTGGCTTACACGACGGGCCCAAGGGCCCGTCGTGCAAACTACCCCCGAGGGGGGTAGCTTAGACGACGGGCCCAAGGGCCCGTCGTGCAAACTACCCCCAAGGGGGGTAGCTTAAACGACGGGCCCTTGGGCCCGTCGTGTAAGCCACGGTCCCTTGGTGGCTTACACGACGGGCTCTTGGGCTCGTCGTATAATCTACTCCCCTCGGGGTATCTTGCACGACGGGCCCAAGGGCCCGTCGTGTAATACCCCTGTTTACACGACGGTTATAATATGCTCCGTCGTGTAATCTTTCAAAAATTTTGAAAATTTGTCACCACATTCCGACGGCCACATACCACTGTGTTGTATACAAAAAATTACGCAAACACGTGTCCTGATTCAAATTTAATATTCAATATATATATATATATATATAGCAATCAACATAACAAATTAAATGTAGTATAGATCATGATGAATTATAATAGAAATTAATTAATGTATTTGTACACATGCAGTAAATGGCATAATGTTCAAGTTTTTTTCTTTTTTCTCTTTGCTGCCTCAACACGTGTCCATTCAATATCTGGTCGAACCAAGTGTGAAACATCATCATCGAATTCGTCAATCTCCTCAACCGGTGGCATTCCCTGTGTGAAAGATGGAATGTCGGAGCAATCTTCCTCATCTTCTTGCCCATCACGGTACAATTTTGGTTTCATCGGCACAACTAAGGACAACTCTGCATTGCTGGGATCCGTTGTATAAAATACTTGGATTGCTTGTGATGCCATAATGAATGGATCATTTTTGTATCCCAATCGTCTAAAGTCCACAACTGTGATGCCATCACTGTCAATCCTTACATAATTATTGTCTGCCCATTTGAACTTAAAGAGTGCTACATGTAAACCACAGTAATCGAGTTCCCAAATATCTTCAATGAAACCGAAGTAGTTCATAGTTCCATAAACTGGATTCTTGTCCTTTGCAGATGAAATATGCATTGACTTAGCACGGATACTAACGCCACTATTTTGAACGGGATGCTTCTCATCTCTTTCGCGAGTGTAGAATGTATAACCATTGACGAAGTACGATGTATACCGTGTAATAATCGTCGACGGACCTCTAGCGAGGTTCATTAACTCTTGCGAACAGCCGTCCTTCTGAAAGACATGACTTCGTAGCCACAGACGAAACGTCCGATTGTGGTCATCGTGTATCAACTTTTCATTTCGTCCTCTTCTAGGATATTTATCTCTTATTTCCTGTAGGTGAATCTCGATAAAAGGCTCAACTTCAACCCTATTATGTAAAGTATAGAGACAAGCTTTCTCCCATTCACATCGATTTACCTGCGATGGAACGCCGACGGATAGTCTTTTCCAGTCAATGTTTGTAGTCTTCGGCAACCCAATCGCCTCCGCGGTGGACAAATACTCGGAGCAAAATTCGACCGATTCCTCCGCAATGTAGCTTTCTACTATACATCCTTCTGCCCGATTTCAGTTCTTGACATAACCCTTCAAAACCTTCATGTACCTTTCAAAAGGATACATCCATCTCAAGTACACCGGTCCACATAGCTTCAATTCCCGGACTAAGTGCACCGTTAGATGAATCATTATGTCAAAAAATGAGGGTGGAAAGTACTTTTCAAGCAAGCACAAAGTCTTAACCAACTCTAATTGTAGCGAATCTAGTGTCAATGGATCTATTACCTTAGAGCATATCGAGTTGAAAAATGAGCATAACTTGGTAATTGCGAATCTCACATCCTTCGTTAAAACTCCTCGCAACGCCAGCGGTAATAACTGTTGCATCAAGATATGACAATCATGTGATTTCATGCCAATCAGCCTCAGATCCTTCATAGACACCAACCTTTTCAAGTTGGAAGAATACCCGTTGGGCACTTTTACAGAAGCCAGCCACTCACAAAGCTTTCTTTTTTCTTGTCTTGATAGTGTGTACTTCGCCGGAGGTAAGTAAGTTGCATTCCCTTTCTTCGTAGGGATCAAGTTAAGTCTAATCTTCAATTCCTTAAGATCCAACCGTGCCTTCTCACCATCTTTGCTCTTATTAGGAATGTCTAGCAATGTGCCCACTATTGATTCACACACGTTTTTCTCAATATGCATCACATCCAAGCAATGACGAACAAAAAGTGTCCTCCAATATGGAAGTTCGTAGAAGATTGACCGTTTTTTCCAAGGGCCGTCAACCACGGGATCATTGTTACGCCGTTTTCTTTTCCCGAGCACCACTTTCAAATCTTTAACCATCTCATAAACGTCTTCGCCGGTCAAAACCCGGGGAGGGTTTCTTTCTTCCGTTTTGCCATCGAAAGCCTTTTTCTGTTTGCGGTATCGATGATTTTGTGGTAAAAATCTCCTATGACCAAGGTAAACGGTTTTCTTACCATTCTTCAATCGGATGGAGGATGTTTCTTTCATACAAACGGGACAACCGATAGAACTCTTGACTGAATAACCAGATAGATTTCCATAAGCAGGAAAGTCATTGATTGTCCACATCAACATTGCACGGAGTGTGAATGTCTCTTGACGGTAAGCATCTCTAACTTCGATCCCCTTTTCCCATAAGCTCTTTAGATCATCGATTAGTGGTGCTAAGTACACATCAATGTCATTCCCTGGTTGTTGAGGACCAGATATCAATAAGGTCAACATCAAGAACTTTCGCTTCATGCTCAACTTCGGAGGGAGATTGTAGTTGACAAGTATGACGGGCCAAGTACTATGCCTACTACTCATATTACCATGCGGGTTAATTCCGTCCGCCGACAAACCAAGACGTAGATTCCGTGGTTCCGCACAAAATTCAGGATGATCGGCATCAAAGGTCTTCCATTGTGGTGCATCGGCTGGATGTCTAAGCATACCATCTTCAACACGTTTATCATGGTGCCAAGTCAAATTCTTGGCATGCTCGGCATTACGGAATAAACGTCGTAGACGCGGTGCCGGAGGAATGTACCATAACACCTTTGCCGGCACACCTTTGCTGCCATTCGTTGGCTTCTTGCCCTTCTTCCATCTTGACTCCTTACAAACCGGACATTCATCCAAATTCTCGTACGCATTTCGGTAAAGGGCGCAATCATTTGGACATGCATGAATTTTTTCATATTCCATTCCCAAAGTGCTCAACGTCTTCTTAGCTTCGTACATACTAGCAGGTATTTTAGTATCAACCGGTAGAACCTCTCTTAGAAATTCTAAAAGAGCCGTGAAACTAGAATTTGTCCACCCTCCCGATGCCTTCATGTTCCATAATTTGACCAATGTGGACAATTTCGTATATTTACTACACCCGTCATACAAGGGCATCTCGACATCATTCATCATTGCTTCAAATAACTCCGGACGATGCACAAACTGTTCTTCCAAATCATTAACCATATCAAACAAATTATCTCCTACAACTTCCTCAACAACATCATATTTCGCTTTGTTGTTCGATGATGGATTAAAAAACATTTCACCGTGTAAATACCACGTTTGGTACGAACAAATAATCCCACGCGCAAGCAAGTGTCTTCTAACTTCATCAACTGGATGAGATCTATGATTTCCACAATCCACACAAGGACATCGAATCTTATCATTCTTCATGTGAGTTTCCGCAAATGACAAAAATTCTTCAATCCCATCTCGATATTTTCTAGTCAATCTATTAGCCCACATCCATTTTCGATCCATTTCCAAGAACCCGACCTAAATCGATATTAAATTTATCATACAAATTATTCAATAATCAAGTTTTTACATTTAAAAACACAATGTATAGTCAACAACTAATCAAACCGAAAAAGAAAAAAAGAGAATATATACCATTTTTGACATCTACAATAAATCGTCCATAAAAATCAAATAAATAAAAAGAAGAGTAAGTAATAATCACAATACTTACAAATATTTAATATACGAGAGTGTTGGTTTCGCAGTGGAGGAGACGTGTGTTCGCAGGTGTCTGTGATGTTTTTCGCGGCTGCGCGATAGATCTGTAATGAGATAAAATGAGAGGAATTGAAGGGTTAAAAAGTTAGGAATACACGACGGGTTCTTAAAACCCGTCGTGTAAAATCGGACTTTACACGACGGTTCATTTGAACCGTAGTGTAAAGTTTCACCGCGAGGCACTTTACACGACGGTTCTTTGGAACCGTAGTGTAAAGTCTGACTTTACACGACGGTTCATTGGAACCGTAGTGTAAAGTTTCTCCGCGAGGCACTTTACACGACGGTTCTTTGGAACCGTAGTGTAAAGTCGGACTTTACACGACGGTTCCTTGTAACCGTAGTGTAAAGTCGGACTTTACACGACGGTTCATTGGAACCGTAGTGTAAAGTTTCTCCGCGAGGCACTTTACACGACGGTTCTTTGGAACCGTTGTGTAAAGTCGGACTTTACACGACGGTTCATTGGAACCGTAGTGTAAAGTTTGTCCGCGAGCGACTTTACACGACTGTTCTTTGGAACCGTAGTGTAAAGTCCGACTTTACACGACGGTTCCTTGGAACCGTCGTGTAAAGTCCCTCGCGGAGCACTTTACACGACGGTTCCAATGAACCGTCGTGTAAAGTCCGACTTTACACGACGGTTTCAAGGAACCGTCGTGTAATCTCCGTCGTGTAATCTACATTTTGTAGTAGTGACTAATTCAGCCTTTTCTAAATCCACACGTCATATTTTTTGTTATTCTGTGATATATTTTTTAAGTCAATAATATATTTAGTAGTCTTTCCTAATGCGAATAGGAGAAGAGAATTGAGTACTAAATTGTGAAATTTAAAATATGAGAACGTTTTAATTTATACGTAATAAATGAAAGTGTAGAGAGAAAGAGAGAGAGAGAGAGAGAGCGTGATTAATTTGCATGTCAATTATGCAGGTAATTGCTCTGTAGTTCCTCAATTTATTTTGTTGTATTTCATCACCCAAAAAAAAAAAAAAAAAAAACCCAACAACAACAACAACGTAGAGAGGGATCGTAAACAATAGGGGAACTTTTGACAAGCAATCTGTTTCAATTTGGGAACTTTTTCAAATGGAGAAATGCAGTAAGTATAGATACGGTACAAACAACAATACTAAACAAATAAACCCCATAGTACGAGAGACATTACTCTCAAATGAAATCAGTTTTATCAGTAAAATCTGATAAAGCTAAATGAGAGGGACATACGTCAAGACCCAGTAACGAGAAAATTCCTTGAATTGTTTGACAATCCCATGATTGAGCATGTACAAAGCTCGTTTCTACAAAATCTCAACAATCGATGAAATCATTCAATCAGTTGAGTTCCAGTCACCCATAGCATAGAGACTACTGTAAACTCCGCAAAAACATAGGTTCAGTGGAACTAAAACTCTGATCACACTGGGAGAAACCACAAGTGGATCGACAACACAGACACAAAACAAAATTGGAAGAACCATCCCTTTTATTTCAAACTAACCACAAAAACACACTAACAATAAATAAAAACATAAATACAACGTCATAAAACAATCATCTCACACTCTACTACCCCGCCACCATGTGCCACTTCATCGGAGAAAAAGGTAACAATCAAGTCTTCAGATTCGAAACTTAAGGATTGGGTTTTCCGAATATCCATTGCCGCGACCACCGTCTGCCTCTCACCTAGAGGTTCAATGTCCCCCACAAAATCCCAACTGGCACCGTAGCCAAGCGCCGATCTCATCTAAAATCCCAGAGGCTCACTGTCGGCATGATCTATGTTGCCATCCGTAGGGCCATCTGCCGCCCACGATCTCGCTGGAAACCAGCAAGCTAGCAATAAATCTGACCAGATCATGTTCACTCCACCTCATGTAAGCCCCCATGCAACCAGATCTGGCCAAACACCACAAGTTCCTCACCTCCCGTTCCCCTTCATCCAAAGAACCCTTAGAGAGAAATCGATGAGCGCAGCCCCTTATTCAATCAACTCATGGTGTCGTTGGACTAGGACGTTGGCAAAGAGCATAGTCGTTCACCCGCCGTATCCTGGTCCACTGCGGAGAGAAGTGCTCTAGGGGAAACTCTAGTCTCAAAAAGCTTTTCCTCGAGTAATGCCACAATTAACTCAAGACACAACACACAAAAGAAAACTCAAAACACAAAACAGAAAATTGTTCTGGTTGCTAAATAAGTTGATTCTTCATTCTCAAAAGTGCTTCTTAATTTCCAGCTCATGGTCAAAATCAGCATTGATTAATTATCAGCATCTGTTCTAATGAACTCACTCCCAAACAAGACTCTTCTAAAGGTGTATGTGTGTGACTACAGCTAAGCATCCTTGAATTACCACTACTACAAAAGATAGATTACACGACGGAGATTACACGACGGTTCCTTGGAACCGTCGTGTAAAGTGGATTTTACATGACGGTCCCAAGGAACTATCGTGTAAAGGCGCACTTTACACGACGGTTCCTTGGGATTGTCGTGTAATCCGCCCCTCGAAGGAGGATTACACGACGGTCCCGGGGGACCGTCGTGTAATCCGTCCCTCGGGGGGACATTACACGACGGTCCCGGGGAACTGTCGTGTAATCCGCCCCTCGGGGGGACATTACACGACGGTCCCCCAAGACCGTCGTGTAATCCGCCCCTCGGGGGGGATATTACACGATGGTCCTGGGGGACCGTCGTGTAATCCCCGATATTACACGACGCTTCTAAATAGACCGTCATGTAATCTTCTAAAAATTTTGAAAATTTTCAAATTTAATTTTTTGAAATCCGCGCGCCAAAACCCATAACTTAAATACAATTTCCTCATCGTTTCTCTTCATCTCCACACGAATTTCTTAAGTTCTCTCTTCACACTCTCTACATTTCTCAAGTACCAACATCCTTCACCAACCCGTTGCCACCACTCTTATAGAATCCGGTCAAGCCGCCGTTGCCGTCGTTGCCGAAGTTGCCTCCCTCTTCGTGTGGCCGTGCATATTCTTTTTAAAAGAAAAGCAAGGTGACTTCGTATATAAACTAAAACACATTTGCTCTCTTCTATTGTTGTTTTCCGTTAAATATCCCTTTTTGAACATGAATGTTTTTGTTTTTAATGTTGCTCTTTGTAGATGAATGGTTTGTGATTTGTTTTGGCACTTTACACACATTTTTCAACATAAATTTTTTGCGCCCACAACATACTCGATGAAATGCCTGAATGAGTTTTTTTTTTATTTAATCTTAATTATATACATCTTAATTAGTTTGAACTTTATCAATTTGCAAGGGCCCTAACGGATTGGAAGATTATGACCGGAGAAGGGATTAGAAGGAGTCGAGACTATAAAACAAAAATCTCGAACCGTCCTTGTCCTCTCCAAGAGGGAAGTGTTGAATGTGGTTATTTTATTTTAGGTTTTATGAGGGACATAGTGTTGAATGAAATTGATGTACTTGAAAGTAAAGAATTTTTTACTTCTGAGGATTTGAATTTGATTAGGGGAGAATGGGCTAGCCATGTAATGCAATTCATTAATTATGATATGTGAACTTGTAATGTAAAAATTGGTATGTAATTTTACTTTGATCATTGAAGTTACCATCTTGGATAGTGTATTGGATAACATACAAGTTAGGCCAGCCGTGAGAAATCACCAAAAAACCATAATTTTTTTTTAATAAAAGAGACATTACACGATGGTTCGGCCAAGAACCGTCGTGTAATGTCCGCATTACACGACGGTTCGGCCAAGTACCGTCGTGTAATGTCTCTATATTACTTGTATATACTATGGTGTACCTTGTTTCGATGACGGTTTTTAACCGTCGTGTAACATTGAGATACCACGACAGTTCAATAACCGTCGTGTTATCTTCCACGACACTAGATTACATGACGGTTGGGTAACCGTCGTGTAAACTTTATACGACGGTAAAAAACCGTCGTGTAATCCATAATTTTTACTAGTGTACTCAGGTCATTCAAACCACAATCATTGAACCTAGTTAATGATTCAATAGGCTGACTGCATAACTCCTTCGCCACTAGTATCAGATTACCAAACACCTGGGATTAGACATGTTCCACTAATAACTGCTTGGGGTTTTGTACAAGGTGTTTATTTATTTTTTGTTTTTTTTTTTTTTTTTTTTTGTTTATTTTTTTTTTGTTTTTTTGTTTTTTGTTTTTTTTATGTTTTTTTTATGTTTATTTTTTTATTTTATTTTATTTTCTTTTTTAATCTTCATGTCACTGTTACTTTTTTACGCGAATGTCAACATTGGTGATGAACACACCCGGTTACTTAGCAACTTCACCATTCAGATTTGCTATAGCATACTCATATTCAGAACCACTTTTTGATGCAAAAGTACACATGGGGCTCATGTTACTCCTGATTACTTGGCGGCTCCAAATAGCGGAGTTCTTTAATCATAAATAATTTTCTTTTCTTTTTAATTTTTTTAATTTTTTTATTTTTACAACCCAAGCTAACCCGTGGTGCGAAGTTTGGCATTCTCATTGCTGCCCGACTTTGCTACAGCAAACTGATTCATCACAAAGAAATGTTGTAGCAACTTCACCAATAATGCCGCAAACACTGCACCAAAGAAAGAATTTTAAATATCAAGACAGAGTGGAATAAGAAATAAACCGAAAATCAACAAAAATAACAAACCAAATGTAATTTAAGAAATTGAAAATATAGGGTTGCCTCCCTCAAGCACTTGTTTTAGAGTCTTCAACCTGACTACACAGTATTTTAAGCATCCTGTAGCGAGATGGATGTCTTCTGACGGCTGAAACCATCACCCCAATAATGCTTAAGTCATTGTCCATTAACTTTGAAAGTTCTCCCTGAGTTTTCTGCAGCAATCTCCATTGCTCCATGCGGATAGGCTTGAACTACCAAAAAAGGCCCTGACAATCTTGATTTTAACTTCCCTGGAATCAACTTCAATCTTGAGTTGAATAGTAGAACCTGTTGACCTACTTCAAATTGCCTTGGAATAATCTTGCTGTCATGCCATTTTTTTGTTTGTTTTTTGTTTGTATATCCTGGCGCTCTCATAAGCTTGCAAATGGAATTCATCCATCTCGTTCAGTTGCAACTACCTCTGCTCTCCTGCTAATTGAAGGTCCATATTAAGTTGGTTGATCGCTCAGTATGCCTTGTGCTCGAATTCCACAGGTAAGTGACATGCCTTCTCGAAAACCAATCGAACTGGTGACATTCCCAGTGGCATTTTAAGTGTTGTTCGATATGCCCAAAGTGCGTCATCAAGTCTCATCGACGAATCCTTGCGATTTGGGTTGACCACTTTCTCTAAGATCCTCATTATCTCCCGGTTTGAAACTCCGGCCTGCCCACTGGTTTGTGGGTGATATGCTGTAGCAATCTTGTGTTTCACTCCATACCTGCCCAAAAGATTCTCGAACTGCCTGCTGCCAGAGTGAGTTCCTTCATCGGTAATAATTGCTCTGGGTGTCTCAAAGCGGATGAAAATATTTTTGTGAAGGAATTTGACAAATACTTTGGATTCATTTGTCTGTAGTGCCACGACTTCTACCCACTTGGAGACATAGTCAACCACCACCAAAATGTACTGGTTCCCATAAGATGGTGGGAATGGCCTCATGAAATCAATTCCCCACACATCAAATAGTTCGACCTCTAGAATGTTGTTCAAAGGCATTTCATGTCGGTTGGAGATGTTGCCTACCCTTTAACATCTATCACATGTCTTTGTGAACTCATGAGCATCCTTGAATAAAGAAGGCCAGTAAAACCTCGATTGGAGGACCTTGGCTACTGTTCTTGCTCCTCCGAAATGTCCACCGTAAGGAGAAGAATGACAATGCTACAAAATGCTTTGGAATTCCTCCTCTAGAACACATCTCCTGATAATCTGATTGGCACATTGCTTATAAAGAAAAGGCTCATCCCATAGATAGAATTTGACCTCATGCATGAATTTACTTCGTCTCTGGCTAGTCATCTCTGGTGGAAATAGCCCACTGACTATGTAATTAACAAAATCTGCATACCAGGGGGCAACAGCTTGCTGCACGGCTAGGAGTTGTTCATCAGGGAATGTCTCACGAATGGCATCCTTCTTTTCATCTTCGATCCCAGTCTCAAGTTGTGATTGATGATCCGCAACTTGATTTTTCGGGCCCTTTTCGATCTCTAATTTCTGAATCAAATTCCTGTAGGAGCAATATCCACCTGATCAATCGTGGTTTAGCATCTTTCTTAACAAGTAGGTACTTAATCACTGAATGGTCTATGTAAATGATCGCCTTGGTGCCCACTAGATATGCCCTGAACTTATCGAATGCAAAAACCACAGCCAAAAGCTCCTTCTCAGTAGTAGTATAATTCAGCTAAGCCTCCGTTAGTGTCTTACTTGCATAATAAATCAAATGGAGCACCTTATCATGACGTTGTCCTAACACCATACCCACTGCATAGTCGCTAGCATCGTACATCAACTCAAAGGGCAATGACCAATCAAGTGACCCGATGATGGGTGCAGACACTAACCGCTTCTTCAGCTTTAAGAATGCTCACTGACAATCATCATCAAAATTGAAAGGTTGATTTTGCTCCAGCAAAGTGCACAGCGGCTTAGAAACTTTTGAGAAGTCCTTGATGAAATAAAAACCAGCATGTCCCAAAAAACTTCTAATTGCTTTTACTATTGTCAGTGGTGGTAGCTTATCAATCACTTCAATCTTGGCTTTGTCTACCTCAATGCCCTTGTTGGAAATCTTGTGACCCAAGACGATGCCCTCTTGTACCATGAAATTGCATTTTTCCAAGTTGAGCACCAAGTTGGTTTCTTCACATCGCATCAACACCTGTTCCAAATTTGTTAAACAATCTCCAAATGAATTTTCGAACACTGAAAAATCATCCATAAAAACCTCCAGTGATCTCTCCACCATATCAGTAAAAATAAACATCATACACCTCTAAAATGTTGCTGGAGCGTTACAAAGTCCGAATGGCATCCGTCTGAAAGCAAAGGTCCCATATGGACAAGTGAAAGTTGTCTTTTCCTGATCTTCCGGTGCTATAGCATTCTGGTTGTAACCTGAATAACTGTCTAAGAAAAAATAGTATTCCTTCCCCGCCAATCTGTCAAGCATCTGGTCTATGAACGGTAGTGGGAAATGATCTTTCCTTGTTGCTTTGTTTAATTTCCTGTAATCCATACAAACTCTCCAACCGGTTACTGTTCTTGTCGGGATTAACTCATTGTTGTCATTTGCTACCATGGTAACTCCTCCCTTCTTCGGCACACATTGAACTGGGCTGACCCAAGAGCTTTCTGAAATGGGGTAGATAATTATTGCATCTAGCCACTTAATCACTTCCTTCTTTACGACTTCTTTCATGATTGGGTTCAACCTTTTTTGCTGTTCAACCGAATTGATGTAGCATTCCTCCAACAAAATTTTATGCATGCAGATTGATAGGCTGATTCCTTTAATATCTGCAATAGTCCATCCAATTGCCCTTTTGAACTTCTTCAGCACATTTAGTAGTTGAGTTTCCTGTATCCCTGTTAATCCAGAAGAAATAATCACAGGCAAAGTATCTGAATCACCCAAATAAGCATACCTCAAGTGTGAAGGTAATGGTTTTAGCTCCAAAATAAGTGGCTCTTCAACAGATGGTTTGTATGATTTTAGGGCTCTTTCTGACAACTCCAGTGACTCAAAGTGCTTCCCGGCTCTAGCTGCCGTATGTCTGCTCTCCATCCAAAACTCTTGATTATCACTAGCTTCCTCATCTTCATCTGACACAGCCAAATCATCTTCGTTTATCATCTTTGGAGAGCATTTCTTCTCAAACTCAGAAGCCACTAATGAATTCAGAACATTGATTGCCGAACACTCCTCAACATCATCAGTAAAACGCATAGCCTTGAAGACGTTGAAGGTAACCTGTTGATCGTGAATTCTCATGGTCAATTCACTCTTCTATACATCTATCAAGGTTCTGCCAGTAGCCAAAATGGCCTTCCCAGTATAATCGGCACTTCCTTATTTTTCTCATAATCCAGCACAATATAATCTGCTGGAAAAATGAATTTGTCCACTTGCACTAGCACATCTTTAATTTTCCATTCCGGACGAGCCAATGATTTGTCTACAAATTACAAAGTGACTGTAGTGGGTCTTGCTTCCCCAATTCCCAGCTTTTTGAAGATAGACATGAGCATCAGATTTATACTTGCTCCCAAATCACATAGTGCCTTTCCGAAGTACTGATTCCCGATGGAGCACGGTATCGTGAAACTGCTAGGATCCTTCAACTTAGATGGCAGTTTGTTCTTCAGTATTGCGCTGCACTCTTCGGTCAGTGCTACTGTCTCAAATTCTCCTAACCTCCGCTTCTTCGACAAGATGTCTTTCATGAATTTGACGTAGCTCGGCATCTGCTCTAATGCTTCCACAAGTGGAATGTTAATGTGTAACCGCTTTAACATGTCTAAGAACATTCTGAACTGCTTATCCTGCTTTTGATTCTGAAATCTTTGAGGAAATGGTGGTAGAGGTCTCTCTAATCTGCTTTGCTGTAGCATTTCGCTCTACTGCAGCATCCTGATCTTCTTTGTTGTAGCTTTGCTGTAGTATTTCGATCTACTGCAGCTTCCTGATCTTCTTTGCTATAGCATTTCACTCTGCTGCAGCATTCTGATCTGCTTCAATTTCTGATTGTAGACCTGGTTGATTTTGGATTGAAGAGTCTGCTTCTTTAGCAGGTTATCGAGCTGGTTGATCAATTTGTCTGCCATTACAAAGTGTGATAGCTTTGCAATGCTCATTACCATCTCTTTTGGGATTTTCTGTATCACTAGTAAGTGATCCTTGAGGTCTATTGCTCAAAACATTCACTAACTGCCCAACTTGATTCGCCTCAATGGTATTCAATTGTTCTTGAGGCGGATGTCTTTGTTGCTGCTGTTGAAAACATGGTGGGTGTGTCAGTTTATTCGGTCCTGCTGAAGAACTAGCTCCCTGATTACCCCAAGAAAAATTCGGATGCTACCTCCACCCTGGGTTGTAGGTGTTTGAATATGTATTGTTATTCCTGTTAAAATTATTCACATAGCAAATCGAAGCTGGGTTGACTGGGCAATTCTCAAATGTATGGCCCTCACCACAATAAACACACACAACATCAACTGCTTGCACTGAACTCGCTCCTGCTGCCATATTCATGGATTTCAATATGTTGGACAATGAAGATACTTGAGCTGTCAAAGCTGTAACGGCATCTACCTCATGAACTCCCGCTACACGCCTTCCTATAGCAACTCTCTCAGTAGGCCATTGGTAGTTGTTATTAGACATTCTCCCCAATATCTCGTAAGCTTCATTGTAAGACTTTATCAAAAGGGCTCCATTCGCGAATGCATTCACCATACTCCGAGTTTGATCATTAAGACCATTGTAAAAAGTCTCCATTTGGATCCAATGGGGAAGTTCGTAGTATGGGCATTTTCTAAGTAACTCTTTAAAACACTCCCATGCTTCATAGAGGGCCTCTCCATCCACCTGCTAAAATAATGTGATGTCATTCCAAAGTTCATTTTTGTACTGAGGAAAATACTTCACCAAGAATTTCTCAGCCAAATCATTCCATGTTGCTACCGAATCTGGTGGTAAAGAATTCAACAAAGCTCTTGCTCTGTCCCTTAGAGAATAAGGAAATAATTTGAGTCGAAGCGCTTCTTCAGTTACACCATGTAGCTTGAAAGAATCACTCACTTCAATAAACAATCTAAGGTGCAGATGAGGATCTTCAATTGGCATCCCACTGAATTGACCCACTGTTTGGAGCATCTGAAACATAACAGGCTTCAACTCAAATTGTTGTGCTTGAATTTCCGGTCTAACAATGCTAGGATGCAGCCCGTGCAACACAGGTACAACATAATCTTTTATTGCCTTGTCTCTATCATCTGCCATTGCTGCAGCATTGTTGAAATTATTATTCACTACTGCTCCCTCAACCCTTTCTTCCATTCTTGCAGCACCCTGTTGTTCTCTTCTTCGTGCTCTGAAAGTTATTTCAATTTCTGGATCTAAGGGAACTAAATCTGTGTCCTTTGGCCTGTTCATGCAAGAAAATTTCACCTGGCAAAGAAAACAAAAAGAGTTTAATTAGATTAAGTTGAGCGCAATAAAAGAAAAATTGGTTTCTATAATAGTAATTTTCAATAATCACAATCTCTGGCAGCGGTGCCAAAACTTGTTCGCCAAAAATATCTATGCAAAAATATTACGCAAGTATACGTAATCGAACAAGTAATATAGTAGTAAGTAAAGTATCGTCTCCACAGGGATTGTATTACCAAAAATTTAATTACAGAAAAAATCGTTCGAAAACAAATTTGAGAATGATTTGAGCACTAAAATTATTGAAAATGGACGTAAATGAATGGGTGTATTTAAAAATGCAAACAAAAAGTAAAACGTGACAATATCTAAGGCTTAGGCTGTGAATCAATGATGGGTAATGGCTAGAATTATTGATTTCCCCTCAGTTGCAAATCTGACCACAAATGCCCAAAAAATGCTATAGCAAAGTTTATCTAGTCAACCTAAAATTCTACAAAATCCTCTTTCGAATGAATTATGCCTTTAAATCCTTAAACCAAAATAAACATACTCCTATGCATTCCAGTTTTCAGAACCTAAAAATTAATCACCAATTTTAATCTGTTGTACAAGAGAACAATATATTCCTATACTATCTACTTGTATTATCCAAGTTAGATCCAAATAAAACCAACCTTTCCAAAATTAATTTTAGTTTGTTTCCCCCATAAATTGATGGCCAATCAATCAACAGAGATTAGACACTCAACACACTTGAATAAACTGAATTGAAAATTACTAAGCATTTAACATAACAAGAAAATCTTCATTACAACTTCGGTTCCATCAATAATCCTAGCTAAGGAAATTAGTTCATGCATCGTTCAATGAAATCAAAACCAACAGAATCAACAAAGGAAATCATAATTCACAGAGAGAAAAAAGACAATTCCCAAAGAATTCAGACAATTAAAATTGGAAAATCAAAGAGATAAGCATGCGTGAATTGATGAATTCCTTATGTCCAACCAATAGAGCACGGCTACCTCCAAAATTCTCCAGATCTCTCTCCATGGACCTCTTTATCTTATTTTCTCCTCTGGTTTTTCTCACAGCTTCCTTTCCACAAATGGTGTGCTTTTTTCGGCTTCCTTTGCACAATTAGCTTCTTTTCCTTTTATACTAGGGTAATTTGAGGTACCCTAAGCACACGTGTCCTTCCAATAGCTAGGGCTGGTGACACCTTAAAAGAATATAGCTGTCTAATTTTTGTAATTTAGGCAAGTGGGCCATCTAAAAGTTGTAAAGAGAGAATTTCGCCATTTGCACTTTTTACTGTTTCTCCTCTGCTGCGGCCTTGCTATGGCAATGCTGTAGCATTATTGCAGCATCAGTTGCCTTTTTGCTCTCTACTTTATCATCTCATCTAGTCTAGTGGGCCTTCACCTATTTGGCACCATGAGCTCTAGCTGTAAGGCAAAACACAAAATTAAACTTAAAAACATGTTTAAGGCCAAAATTATCTACAACTATCTACCCTTTTTAACTAAAGTAGACTATCTAATATTATAAAGATACTAAAAACGAAGGCATATTATCTTGAAATATCAACAATTAATAAGCTCAAAAGCATGTTAAATAACTCTATTTCATAAAGTTATCAGAAACCCTAGTCTCAAAAAGCTTTTCCTCTCCTTCTCACACTAACTTCTCACTCTCTCGGATCCGTACAATTCTTTTTTTCTTTTGAAATTTAAATTGTGAATCCTTTCAATTAGGGAACTTGTAAACAACAATTGAGTAATATTTAATTAGAATTAAAAAAAATTGGATATTAACTAGCTAGTTATAATTATAAAGACCCTATTCTATTATCTACTAGTTGTTAGCCATTTGCCACTATTACAAAAGTTGGAATAGACAACAGATATTACACTATGTTTTTACAAAAACCGTCGTCTAAAAGGGATCACCCCCATGATTATACGATAGTTTAAATAAATCGTGGTGTAATCTCGGAAATTACATGACGGTTTACTAAACCATCGTGAAACTGTGAGATTACACAACGGTTTGTTTTTTTGTTTTTTGTTTTTCAACTTTCTCATTTGTTTTCTTTTCTTTAAAATTACACTTTGTTGATACCGAAATTTACACATTGTTGATACCCGAAATTTGACACGGCTTAGGCCTAACCCACATCTTGCAATGTGGGCCAAAAGCAGTACGTAGACCCAAGCTACGCTTCAGGGATCTTTGAATAGGCCACGGTTTGGATGGCCAAATAAAAATTAATGGGCCCATTTATTCGTTCCAATTAGACTCTTGGCTGACTTGGAAGGCTTTGAGTTTATGAGGAATTAGAATAATATGGGTTGTGGAGAAACTTAAAACTACCTCTAAATACTTTGTTTAATTTCATTAGTCTCAACAAAGCTTAAATAAGCTTATTAAACCCAATAGAAGCCAAAAGAATATTCCTATGATATTTTCTTTCTCCCTCTAGATGATATTTTCTATATTTTTGGCTTTAGGAATTAACTATTCACTATTTAGGAAATTATTCCCCAGCTGAAAACGTTCTTCACCTCCAAAACACCTTAAAACGTCCACCCGAGGTAGCAGCACAGTCACTCAACTACCTCCCTAAGTGTATGTTACCTAGAAATCCCACTTTGATTGGATTCAAATCCCATCGGAGGGAATTTCTCCCGCTTTTGTAGCTTACTATATCTAGAACACTAAGAAACTATAAGACTCCCCAACTATGAGCTTCAAAGGGAAACTCTTCCAACCAAACTAGAAGCTCTTAATTGTAGTCAAACTCATCACTAGCCTATAAATAGAACACTATTTGCACTCCAAAACGGGCCATCAGAAGCCATGAAAGGCCATCAAGACAATCAAAGCCATCCTCGTCACCTTTATTCACCATTCCCGATCAAGAGAGGATACCCTATCTACCTCAAGTGACTCCACTGATAGAGGCGCACCTGAAACACGAAACCATCACAACCACCATAATAATAAGAGTAACATTTCTCTTACCAACCCCTCACTCAAAACAAATGGCTAGCAAATGATATCCTCTCCAACACACCATAACTTCTAGCTACAACTCTGACGGTGGAGAACCTTTAGACTAAGCGTTTCAAGTATGCAATCACTTCGTTATCTGTCATCCTCACTCTAAAACATGCAATCATCAACCCCTTAAACACTATTAATAGCCATATGCCTCACATTTCATTTACTATTCATAGCCAAGAAGGAAGACCTCTCTAACTCAAATCATTCCACCAATAAAGGAACACCTGAAGTATAGAGCCACCCTCAGGCACTCTACATTTTAAACCTAACAAACAAATCATAACAAGACCACAGATGCAAACCCTCATACTAAGCGTCAAACAAACCTTCCATTCACCAAAAAAATTTGTCCACAAACCAGTCATGTTCTTCTCCCACACTATGTGCTCATCTCAAGATCCCCTTTATTGAGAAGTCTTCATCCACACAGGGCCGGAATCACAACGGGTGCCGCCTTCAGAACCGTCTTCCTTGGGGTCATTCGGGTTTAACTCGCCCAACCAGGGCCAACATTGTGGCTTGCAAGACAAGAGCACCACAGAAACACTTACAGATTGTTCGGGTGTTCGACCACCCAAGGTAGCTCGCGGTACCTCTGGTAGCACATTCCCTCGACGCCAACTAGGCTCTAGCTGGACCAACCGAAGGAGGCCACAGAAACCTACCCTCTACGTTAGCACGGCCACCACAAAAGAGTCGTTATATCTTTTATTAAAAGAAAATGTACCCAAATATTTTTTATATATTTTTTAGAAACGACTAATATTAAAAAGTTGCAACCAAATCCGCTCTCTTGTTATTATTATTATTATTTAAATCCACTATATCGTTTAGTTTAAAAGTATGTAATCATTTATTTAACAGTATACATCATTTATTTAAGTAATTTATTATAAACCTAAAGCAGTAAACAATTTATAATAAAGCCCCAATATGTGTAAATGCACATGTTTTTAACTAATATTATATTTTCTAACCCAAAAAAAAATAAATAAATAAATAAACTAGTATTCTATACAATTCTAAGTTCTAATCCGCACTGTGGTTGCTATTCTTCTTAAACCTACTATATATATATATATATATGTATGTATATAGGTTAATTTCACAAATAGCTCATAAATTATACACTATATTTTATACTGGCTCCTGATTTTTAATGTATATATCACACTCTCCTAAACTTTTTTACTGTTATGTCAATGGTCAATCTGTTAATATTTTATGAAAAATATTTATAAATTGAACACATTCAAATCACATGAACTTTATTTATAGGTAAAGTCATAATCAAATATAATTTGAAAGGAAATTATAGAAGCATATTGTACTTAAATCAAATATAAATGGTGTAAACTTTACGACATAAAGCTATTTTGATGGTAGAATTCCCTATAAAAATATTGAATTATGATTTTAACCTTAATTAAAGCTTGCATGATCCGAAAGTGTTAAATTTCCGTTCAACTCTTGATGAGATACCGATATTGGTCTGTTTGCATAACAGTAAAAAAAATTTGAGGTAGTGTAACATATAAAACTAAAAATTATGGACCAATTTTAGATTATAATTCTAAAATCTCTGCTACGTACTATAAAAATGTGAAAAATCTTTGTTTTATAAAGAGTGTAATTCTTGGATTATTTGTGAAAAATATCTGCTATTATAAAAATGTGATAAAGCAAGCAGATATGTTTTAATTTTGCTTTTCACTTTTGCCCTTTATCTTTTCTTGTTTATAGTTTTAATACAGGGCTCGCCAAGTATATACTTAGCCATGAATCTTATTGAAAGCAATAGCAAAAGAATGTATACTAGGTGTGGAGTGTAGGAAAGCTCTAAGTTCCTGACAGAGTTTTGGTGGAAAGAACCGTAAGGGGTGGGGAATAGCCTGTGAGTAAGTGGATAGAGCAAAGTTTAGAGAACATTCTTTAGAACTTTTGTCTCATGAGTGAGAAGGTGAAACTGTGATGCTTTTGAAACTTGTGAGGTGTAGTGGTTATAATAGCTATGAACATTATGATTGTATTGTCTGGATTCTTTACATAGGCCGATGCAATGAAGGATGTTGAATAGCAAATAAGGAGCTATTCCATAGTTCTTTCCTTAAGCATTCTGTCAAGAGCCAATTCAACACCTTGGCAAGACTTAGAGGAAACACTACCAATCCACGCCTACTTTTATACTTCCCGTGCAAAATCACCCCTTTAGTGTTTGTGTGTATGTGTGTGAGAGAGAGAATGCCTGCATAAAACACAAGCATCGATCACAAGCATAATCAACTCCAAAGCTGCACTCCTTGATCACAAGCGCGATGAACTCCAAAGCAACATACTCTTTGATTACAAACATGAACAACACAAAAGCTGCTCTCTTTGATCACTAGCATAATCAACTTCAAAACTAAACACCCCTTTATCACAAGCTGCACATTTTGATCACAAAACATAATCCACTCCAAAGATGCACTCCATGATCCTAAGTATGATCAACTCCGAAGGCTACACTTTTTGATCACGATCAACTCACTTGAAAGCAACACTCCGTGATCACAAGCATGATCAGCTCCAAAGCTGCACTTTTTGATAACAAGCATTATCACCTCCAAAGATACACTACTTGATCACAAACATGATCAACTACAAAGATAAACACTCCTTAGTCACAAGTATGATCAACTCCAAACTAAACACTTGATCACAAGCATGATCAACTCCAAAGCTGAACACTTTGATAACAAGCATTATCGACTAGTTGATCACAAGCAAGATCAACTCCAAAGCTGAACTCCTTGATCACAAGCATGATCAACTCCAAAGCTGAACTTTTTTTATCACAAGCATGATCAACTTCAAAGCTAAACACTCCTTGATCACAAGTATGATCAATTCGAAAGAAAAACATTCCTTGATCACAAGCATGATCAACAATAAAACTGCACTTTTTGATCACAAGCTTGATCATATTCAAAGATATATTACTTGACCACAAGCATGATCAACTCCAAAGCTGAACACTCCTTGTTCACAAGCATGATCAACTCCAAAGCTGAACTTTTTTATCACAAGCATGATCAACTTCAAAGCTAAACACTCCTTGATCACAAGTATGATCAATTCGAAAGAAAAACATTCCTTGATCACAAGCATGATCAACAATAAAACTACACTTTTTGATCACAAGCTTGATCAATTTCAAAGATATATTACTTGACCACAAGCATGATCAACTCCAAAGCTGAACACTCCTTGTTCACAAGCATGATCAACTCCAAAACTGCATTTGTTTTATTTTAAGCATGATCAACTCCATAGCTGAACTCCTTGATCACAAGCATGATCTGTAATAACCGTCCTTTTGATTGATTCATGATTTCCTCGTTAAGGAAAAATGAACATTTATGTGAAATGTCTAATATGATTTTATCAGATATATTTGAGTTCTTATAGCATAATAAGACTAAAAAAAAATAAAAAAAATAAAAAATAGCTTGCTTAGTTAAGCATGATGCCTTTTGAGGAAAATGGACTGTATATTAGAAGAAAAGCCAAACGGAGCCCTAATGGGGGGACACCTCATCATAGATAAATATGTGAATTTTTGGATTTTTGGAAAATAGAATTAAGTAGATAATTATGGAGATTACTTGGCCTCCAAGAGACCCCATCATGGCCGGCCACCTCATAAGGATTAATGAGCAAATATTTTTCTTTTGAAGTTAGATGAGCAATTTTGAGAATAAAAATAATTCTAGAAAAGAAATTATTTTTCACCTATAAATAGGTGAGGTGGTGGATGATTTGGGCACTTAGTTGAAACTCAAATTCTCTAGCTCCATCTCAACTCTCTCTCTCTCTTTCTCTACCCTAGGCCGAAGCCCAAAAGAAAAAAAAATTTCGTGGTGGTCGGATTTTTGTAGAGTGAAGCATGGAAGAAAATTTAGGATCCAAAGTTTAGACCCAACCTCAAGGTGTTAAGGTAACCCTCCTAAATCCCCTAAACCTTTCAATTAAGTTTTGATTCAAAGTTTATGTGTATTTTCATGTTGGGAATGTAAGAGCATAAGCTCACCCCTTTACTTTCATGCAATAGGTTTAAATGCTTAGGTATGTGCTTGATTAGGGTTTATTTGTAATGACTAGTTTTTTTAGCATTACGATTTTTTTTTAAGAAATTTGTTTGTACCCTGAAGGTATTTATGAAAGAGCCCGGTTAAGGGTTTTTATTATGTTTTGTGAGTTCTTATGACCTTATAAGACTCAAAAATGAATGCTTAGCCAAGCATGTGACCTCTTAAGTAACAAGGGGTAGAAAATGTTATGATTTTATGTTAGTCAAGAAAGTCAACTCTTGACCGAGAAAGTCAACTATTGACCAAAGAAGTCAAACCTTTACAAGAAAGTCAATGGTTGACAAGAAAGTCAATGGCTGGCCAGAAAGGTCAAAGATATGTCAGTATTGTTATGTAATTAACAGTATAGAAATTATACTGTGAAAAACCGTTTTTACGGCAGAATAGTATGATTAAGATTCAAAACCACCAAAGAAAAATCAAACACATTATTTAGGATATCAAGGGCCAAAGGGCTTCAAGATATAAGAAAATTTTTATACAGTTCATTTTTACACAGATGAATTTTGGACTGTAGTTCAGTGTAACAGTACTGTGCATGAGTGAGCCAGTATTAAAATATATCTGTGTTAGCTTAAAATTGGACTGTATATTAAAAAGAAAAGCCAAACAAGCCCTAAAGGCTTACATCATCTACCTTTTTATTTATGACATCATTATTGGATTAAGGAAATTTTGGAAAAAATTTGGGATGTTCTAGACCACCCTTGGCCGGCCACCTATGCACCCTTTTTGTGCAAATTCTTGCTTCTTCAAGGATCTTTTTGCAATTACAAAAAGTTCTCCATCACCTATAAATAGGTGAGCCATTGTTCACAAAAAATTAGAAATCTTAGCCAAACTATGCCAAAATCTTATCTCCAAAACCGAACTTGAGAAGGAAAGGAAGAAAGAAATTTTAGCAAAACCAAGAGAAAGGAAAGATTGGAGTGATTGGATTTTTAGTTAGAACACAAGGAAAAGTTCGAAAAAATTTTGGAGACCATTTTGGCCAAGTGGCCGGTTGTGGGGAGAAAGAAAAGAGGAAGAGAAAGCCAAGATTTTGGCCGGATTTTGGAAGCTAGAGGTGGCCGGAGTTGGAACAAGGGGACGGCAAACTTTGGAACCCAACTAGCCAAGGTGGCCGGTTGTTGGTGGAGGCAAAGGGAAAGGAGAAAATCAAGAAAAAGTCAAGCCAATTTCTTGATCTAGATCAAGGTAATCTCCTTTAAACCCTAAACTTCTCAATTCAAGTTCAATGGAGAAATTTAAATGTATTTCAAGTGGGTTTGTATGAGCATAAGCTCAAATTAAATATCTGCCCTAGATTAGATGATTAGGTTTTGTGCTTGAATTCTAGGGTTTGTGGTTGGTTTTGATGCTTGCATGAGCTTGGGGTTTTTATGCTTTATGTTGATGTGAATGTATGTCCCTAAGTTTGTTGGATGACAAAACTTGACGTTAGAAATACGCTGCCTGTTTGACCTTAGGCTCTCGGCTGCTGCCGATTGAGGTAGGGTGTGCGAATTAGGACGTAAAATCAACTTCTTAAGTAAAGAAACTGCCAGTTCGGGTGGAAACTGGTCAATTTTCTGGAAACCCAATTTTGAGGCCCTTAGAGGCCGAATTAGGAAAAATGTAAAACATGAAAGTTGTAGAAAATAGTTTTTCCTAGGGCGAATGCCGACATTTTTTCAAAATAAGGCTCCAAAGGCCTTGGTTTTTACAAAAATCCGAGCCTGACTGTGCCCAGGATTCATGCACGGCCAGGTGGGTTCAACAGGGAATATGAACATGTTAACGTCCGAACTGGGTTTTCCTCAAAACATGAAAGTTGTAGGGTTTTTCGAAGCTAAAACTTTCATGAAGCAAACTTTTTCAAATTCAATTTGTATTTTTAAATCAAATTGGATTTTAAAAACTGTATAGGAAATAGGAAATTCCTGTACATGATTTCTGGAAAACAGTGCAGGAAAAGGACATTTCTGCACAAACACAGATAAATTGACAATGTGAAACTATTCCAAAGGCAGTTTCCAACAGTCAATAATTTTGACAAATCCTATTTTTAATTTACAAATTTTCAGAGTTCTACAAAGGGTTTTTATACACAAAATATAAGATTTTTCCAAAAGAAATGGATTTTTAAACCAAAGTTAAGTTTTAATCCGATTAGGGTACGCTTAAACCCTAGGGTTATTTAATGTAACCAAGTAAGATAACATAAGAATAAGTAAGGGACATATAACTAAAGTTATGAATGGATGTTGGTTATATCACCAACATTTCTAACCCTTACTTTTATGATACGACAGAAGGTAGAATGCTGTAAGTGTCCTGACGGGATCAAGTTTGATATCGGACACAGCAATTAAGGTAAGTACAACTCTGCCTACAGCATAGGCTTTGTTGTGAATACTTACCCAAGTATGTTAAATGTTATGATGTATGCTATAGGTTTAATGCTATGTGTTTAATGAATGCTATATGCTATGTGCTATGATATGCTATGAGGTATGCCATGCTATGTGCTATGATATGCTATGAAGTATGAGCTATGATATATGTTATGAATTATGTTAGAATTATGTTATGATAAGATACAAGCTATGGTATGGTTAAGAAGTGATTATGATTTAATTGTGTGAAACATCACGAAGCATGTTCACCAATTAATAAGAATAAGAACAAGGTATGAGACGATGAAAGTTATGATGGCAAGCGAGCTTGCCTGTGTCATACCGACCCGCTCGTAGGTCGGGTTGGACTATGGTTTAAGTTGGAAATGGACTGGCCGCCCCAACCACTCCATAGTTGCGTGCCCGGTACGGACACTTATGTTATGGGGCCCATAAGTAAGATAAGCAAGATAAGTTATGAAAGCATAAGAAAACATAATGAAGCATAAACGGTTCATGCATAAGTATGTTATGTTATGCTAAGAGATGTATGTTATGTTATGCTATGATTAAGTTATGTTATTGCATGTTATGATGAATAAGTAAGTATGCTATGTTATGTTGTGTCGCGGTAGATAGTAGTTGTACTTGCTGAGCGAAAGCTCATTGTCTTACGTCTATGCTGTAGGTAAGCAACCTACGGGAAGTACATGATACAAGATGGTGGAGCGTGACGGGGCGAACTGTGAAATGTGGGAAATTATGCCGCTACGCGTTTTGATATTATGTATTCATTTTATGTGTTTTCTTTTACGCCCAAAAACTTTTATTTAGCAACGTTATTTTATACTTACGTATTCGTGTGTGTGCACACTATATAAAAAAATTAAAAATTTCCACTGTTTTCGTTAAGTAAGTAAGAATTATGAGAAAAGTTAAGTATGTATGTATGGTAACGGCCTGTGCTAGGCGGGTCGTTTCATTATTGGTCTTGATTTATGTTTTGATGCATGTTTTTGATGATATGCTTGTGAGATATTATGGTTTGTATGTATGCCTAGAAAGTGTTTGTTATATGTCCTCATATGCTCAAGAAGAAATATGTTATACATGAATTATGGAAATAGAATGGTATGTGAATTAAGAGCTAAAACTAACCCTAAAACCCTAGTTTGGTACAAGATCACCACACGGGTTTGCATGGGTATGAATCAATGCATGTTGATGAAAAACTCACATTAAAGCACTATATGTTTGTCATAGGCTCACGGTTGCGACCGTTTGAGGTAGTGTGCGCGTAATTTACGTAAAATTTGACCTAAAAACGAAACTACCAGTTTTCGGGTAAAACTGGGCAGCCTTCTGGAAACGTGATTTTGAGGCCCTTAGAGGCCGAATTTGGGAAAACTTAAAACTACAAAGTTGTAGAAAATTGAAAATAATAGGGTGTAGCATAAACATATTTTGAAAAATATGCTCGAAAGGCTTCCGTTTTTGTGAAAACCCAAGCCCTGGTCTGCCCAGACTCTTTGCACGGCCAGTCGGATTGAACCAGGAATATGAATAAGTTAAAGGCAGAATTAGGTTTTGATCAAAACATTAAAGTTATAGAATTATTCAAGGTCTACAACTTTCCTGAAGAAAAGGTTTTCAAATTCTAAACAGATTTTGAGATAAAAATGGATCTTAAAAACTGTGCAGGAAACAAGAAATTACTGCACAGGATTTTCATAAAACAGTACATGAACAGGAAATTCCTGCACATGCTCCTAGAATTATGCAACTGTTTTCAAAGTTAGTTTTCATAACTTAACAGTTTTATTACCTTTACTCAAAAAATTATAATTTTATAAGAAAATACAGTTTTTAAAAAGGTTAATATTTTATAAAGGGGTTTTTATAAAAGGAAAAGCTAGACAACCATACTAGGTTTTGTTAAGAAAAGAGGAAATTAAATACATGGGCCAAAAGTTATTTTTAACGTAGTAACAAGATGATGACCGTTAGTAACCGGATAGGATACCAAGCTATTAGGTTGGGCCTCGCAGCCAAGCTTACCAATAGTAATCTAATAGGGTGATATTTTGAAAGTAATTAGGCCCAGTAACCCAATAGGGTATCATTCAAGTATGATTGGGCTTAGTGCCCAAGGTTACCCTAAATAACCTAACAAAATATTGGGCCATGAGCCCTACGGTTACAGTAAGTAACCAAACAAGTTATCATAAGATGATGTAGGGGGGGACATATAACTAGGGATTACTCATGGATGTTGGTTAGGATACCAACATTTAATGTTATGGTTGAGAGTAAGATAGGATGATTTTTATCTTACGTCATTTTTGAAAACAGGAAGTTAACTTCTTGTTGCGACCGGTAGGAGCAACAAACTCAGGACGTACGTAACAGGTAAGTACAACTCCGCCTACAGCATAGACGAAAAATGTTTTTACTGCTTGTATGTTTTCAAGCTCATGCATACATGTTGAGGTGCATATGATTTATGCTTTATTATTGTGGCATCATGAAACATGCTCACTAATGATAAATCACTTGACAAGAATGAGAACCCAGTTTCAAGTAAGAAACTGTTTTTAAAAGACTGTTTTCGAGAAGAAAACTATTATTAAGGAATTGTTTTCAAGAAGAAAACTATGTTTTTAAGAAATTATTTTCAAGAACAAGTTAAGGAAAAGTTTTCAAGTAAGATGGCAAGCAAGTTGCCTCGTGTCGTATCGACCTGCCACGAGGGCGGGTTTGGTCAATGGTTTGGGTTGGATTAGACTGGCCGCCCCAACCACTCCGTGACAGCGCGCCACGGTACATACACTCATGTTAAATAAGGGGCCCAAAAATGTGCTAACCTAAGACAGCATAATAAAAGCATAATTGGTTCATGCATTGTTCCATTATAAAATGTTTTGCGGATTAAAGTTGTACTTGCTGAGTGAAAGCTCACAACTTACGTTTATGCTGTAGGTAAGCAACCTATCGGCAATACTTGATACAAGACGGTGAGGCTGGGCACGGCTAGATGTGAAACGTGGGATGTGGACCGCTACGTGTATTGAATTATAATACTTATCTTTGTTATGTTGTATATATGTATATCGAAGTACGTTTGATACTCAAGTACTTAAGTAAGAAAACATACATATATGTATATATGTATATATATATATATATATATGTAAATATGTGATGAGTTAGATTTCAGTTTCAAGTGGTTAAAAAATATATATATATTCCTTATTTCCGCCAAGTTAAATAAGTTAAGTAATAATAAGTAAGGTAACGGCCTACATTAGGCAGGTCGTTACATGATCAACTCCAAACCTGCACTCCCCTTATCACAAGTATGATCAACTCCAAAGGTAAACACTTCCTTGATCACAAGCATGATCATTTCCAAAACTGTACTTTATTTAGATCACAAGCACGATCAACTCCAAAGCTAAACACTTGTTTATCACATGAATAATCAACTCCAAAACTGCACTACTTGATCACAAGCATGATTAACTTCAAATCTAAACACTTCTTGATCACAAGCATGATCAACTCTAAATTTGCACCCTTGATCACAAGCATGATCAACACCAAAGCTGTATTCCTTGATCACAAGCATGGTCAACTCAAAAGATAAATGCTCCTTAATAACAAGCATGGTCAACTCAAAAGATAAATGCTCCTTAATAACAAGCATGATCAACTCCAAAGATGAACTTTTTGAACACAAGCACGATCAACTTTAAATATACATTACTTGACTACAAGCATGATCAACTCCAAAGCTGCATTTTTTTTTTATTTTTTATTATTAGCATGATCAACTCCAAAGTTGCACTCCCCTAATCACAAGTACGATCAACTCCAAAGCTAAACACTTCCTTAATCACAAGCATGATTAATTCGAAAATGGCACTTTCTAGATAACAAGCAAGATCAACTCCAAGCTTAACACTCATTTATCACAAGAATAATCAACTCCGAAAATACACTCCTTGATCACAAGCATGATCAACTCCAAAGTTGTACTCTTTGATCACAAGCATGATTAACACCAATGCTAAACACTTCATGATCACAAGCATGATCAACTCTATATTTGCACTCTTAATCATAAGCATGATCAACTCCAAAGCTGTACTCCTTAATTATAATCATGATCAACTCAAAAGATAAACACCCCATCAGAAGCATGATCAACTCCAAGGCTGAACTTTTTGATCACAAGCATGATCAACTTCAAAGATACATTACTTGACCACAAGCATGATCAACTCTGAAGCTAAACACTTCCTTAATCACAAGCATGATCAATTCGAAAGCTGCACTTCCAGATTACAAGCATGATCAACTCCTTGATCACAAGCATTATCAACTCCAAAGCTAAACACTTATCTATCACAAGAATAATCATCTCCAAAAATACACTCCTCGATCACAAGCATTATCAACTCCAAAGCTGCACTTTTTGATCACAAACATGATCATCTCCAAAGATGCACTCCTTGATCACAAGCATGATCAACTTTAAAGCTGCACTACTTAGTCACAAGCATGATCAACTCCAAAGATAAACACTCATTGATCATAAGCATAATCAACTCCAAAACTGAATTTTTTTTATCACAAGCATGATCAACTCCAAAGCTGAACACTTCTTGATCACAAGTATGATCAATTCAAAAGCTAAATATTCGTTGATAACAAGTATGATCAACTCCAAAGCCACACTCCTTGATCACAAGCATGAACAACTCTAAAATTGCAACACTTGATCATAAGCATGATCAACTCCAAAGATACACTACTTGATCACAAGCATGATCGACTCGCTAAACACTCCTTGATCACGAGCATGATCAACTCGAAAGCTGCATGTTTTTATCATAAGTTGATTAACTCCATAGCTGAACTCCTCGATCACAAGCATGATCAACTCCAAAGTTGCACTCCCCTTATCACAAGTATGATCAACTCCAAAGGTAAACACTTCCTTGATCACAGCATGATGAATTCCAAAACTGCCCTTTTTTTTTCTCACAAGCATGATCAACTCCAAAGCTAAACATTTGTTTATCACAAGAGTAATCAACTCCAAAACTGCACTCCTTTATCACAAGCAAGATTAAATCCAAAGCCAAACACTTCTAGATCACAAGGATGATCAACTCCACAACTATACTCCTTGATCACAAGCATGATCAACTTCAAAGCTGAACTTTTTGATCACAGGCATGATCAACTCCAAAGCTAAGCACTCCTTGATCACAAGCACGATCAATTTCTCTGCTAAACACTCGTTGATCACAAGCATGATCAACTATAAAGCTGCACTTTTTGATAACAAGCATTATCAACTCCATAACTACATTTATTTTTCACAAGCATGATCAATTCCAATAATACACTACTTGATCACAAACATGATTAACTCCAAAGATACACTACTTGACTACAAGCTTCATCAACTCCAAAGCTAAACATTCTTTGATCACAACCATGATCAAACTCCAAACTAAACACTAGCTCATTGATCACAAGCAAGAACAATTCCAAAGCTGCTCTTTTTTATCACAAGCATGATCAACTCCTCGATCACAAGCATGATCAGCTCCAAAACAACACTTACTGATGACAAGCATCTTTTTTTGGTAGGAAGGAGTGTTTGATGATCTGATTTTGGCATGTAGCACTAGTTTAGGTGACATGATCTATTCTAAAGTTATCTGCACTTGTCGATCATAAGCATGATCGATTCCAAAAATATGTTTGTTATGTGATTAATTGTCTCTCCAAAGTCTTGTTCCTGCTGTAGTACAAATCGTTA
Organism: Ficus carica; assembly: GCA_009761775.1. Taxonomy (NCBI): domain Eukaryota; kingdom Viridiplantae; phylum Streptophyta; class Magnoliopsida; order Rosales; family Moraceae; genus Ficus; species Ficus carica. The sequence goes on from CM019750.1 coordinate 4,251,434, forward strand.
TGAAAAATATAATTAACAAACAGAAACCAGCTCATATAACATAATATATTAATTAATGTACATTATTTACGTAGACAGAGATCAATCTTATATATGAAGAGGATACTAAAGTAACCAAAAAAAAAAAAAATACATGCAGTACAATATCAAAATTTTATGATAATAAAAAATTATAATAAAATAATAAAAAGTAAATATAAACATTCATTATTCCATGTTAAAAAAATATTATTTCAACAATAAACGGAAAAGAACGATATAAACTTACAATATATACATCGTCATAAGAGAGAGAGAGAGGAGAGCGGATGAAAAGTTCTTAATGCAAAGGCTAAGCAACATATTTATAGGGAAACATGTTACAGTACAACATATATGATAATAAGAATATTTTGAAAAATTTGAGCCACAAGAATAGAACATTAAACTTCCATAAAAAATAATGGAAAGTTTGTTATGAAATAATAAAAGAAAAAGAAAGATATAAACTTACCTTATAAATGCCATCTTCGTAAGAGAAGGAATGGAAAAAAGTATGAATGCTAAGGAATATATTTATAGGAAAAAGGATGATGAAAACTTGTTAGAACTAGGATTCCTCGAAAGTTGTCTACGAAAACATATTATCAGTAGAATTCTTTAATAATTATTGACAAAAACATATTAGTACTAGGATTACTCCTATTAGGACTAGGATTCCACTAATTACAAATATGATGGAAACTTTTTTCTTTTTTTTTTTTTTTAATGAATTTGAAGAGAAAATTTTCAGTTTGATCTATACGGTGCATCATTTCCTGCGGGAATCTCATCTATTTAATATTAATTTTAAATAATGGAAAAACCATAATTGAAAAGAAGAAATATATAAGGATAGGAATTCAACTTTTAGGTTGTTAGTAATTTAATTAGTTAAAGCTCAATAAATTAAGGAGGGGTCTATTGACACTCTCTTGTTTACTTTTCTTACACATTTGATTAAACCACCTGTCAATTAAATATAGAAAATTTATCTTTTACGTTCTACACACTTCTTAATATTACGAAAAAACCCTTAAATTAATTGTATATTTTTCTCCTTATTTCACCCACCCACAAATTAAAATACTTCTAAAATCTAATAATAATGTTACCTCGTAAGTAGTAAATTTATTTGTATAATCATATGTGTGTTGATCACAATCGTCATCGGCCATTGTATTCTATCAAATGGTAAACAAAAAAGGTCGGGAAAAAAATTATTAAATTTAGAATTATTAAAAGGAGAATCTATATACGATATCATTATTGTAATCTATTAAAAAAAAACGATTCATCAATAAAATTGCATACATTGATATTTGTTTTTGTGTTTTTTCAACAAAATAAAAAAGTACAGTGGACAATAAATCGTTGATTCTCTTGCATAATATTATAAACGGAAAATAAAAAATTAAAAAAAGTCAATATAACGTTATAAACTATTGTTGATTCTCGTATAAAAATTCAAATTACAATCAACAAGATATTATTAAAAATATTAGACGAAAGTTGAAAGAAAAAAACACTTCCTTGATCACAAGCATGATCAATTTGAAAGCTAAACACTTGCTTGATCACAAGCATGATTAATACGAAAGCTATACTTCCAGATTACAAGCATGATTTACTCCTTCATCACAAGCATTATCAACTCCAAAGCTAAACACTAGTCTATCACAAGAATAATCAACTCCAAAAAAACACTCCTTGATCACAATCATGATCAACTCGAAAGTTGCACTACTTGATCACAAGCATGATCAACTCTGAAGATAAACACTCATTGATCATAAGCATAATCAACTCCAAAGTTGAACTTTTTCATCACAAGCATGATCAACTCCAAGGCTAAACGCTCCTTGATCACAAGTATGATCAATTCAAAACCAAAATATTCATTGATAACAAGTATGATCAACTCCAATGCTGCACTCCTTGATCACAAGCATGAACAACTCTAAAATTGCAACACTTGATCATATGCATGATCAACTCCCAAGATACACTACTTGATCACAAGCATGATCAACTTCAGAGCTTAACCGTCCTTGATCACAAGCATGATCAACTCGAAGGCTGCATATTTTGATTATAAGTTGATCAACTTCATAGCTAAACTCTATAATCACAAGCATGATCAACTCCAAGGTTCCACTCCCCTTATCACAAGAACAATCAACTCCAAAGGTAAACACTTCCTTGATCAAAAGCATGATCATTTCCAAAACTGCACTTTTTTTATCACAAGCATGATCAACTCCAAAGCTAAACACTTGTTTATCACAAGAGTAATCAACTCCGAAACTGCACTCCTTGATGACAAGCATGATCAGCTCTAAATTTGCACTCTTGATCACAAGCTTGATCAACTCCAAAGCTGTACTCCCTGATCACAAGCAAGATCAACTCAAAAGATAAACCCTCCTTGATCACAAGCATGATCGACTCCAAAGCTAAACTTTTTTATCACAAGCGCGATCAACTTCAAAGATACATTACACTCACAAATATCATAATTATACATAAGTATATTTAGAACAATCATCGATAAAAGTGATAAAGTATATTTTCCCTCCCTTAGTCAAAATATCATTATACTCACAAATATCGACGTGAATTATATCCAATATTTGAGTATTTCATTTGGCTTTAGGAAAAGGTTTCTTAGTCATTTTTGTTTCTATGCAAATCTCACAATTATCATGTTTTAAATCTTTGCAATTAATCAAACCATGTTTAGACATGTATTTCAAAGGTTTAAAATTTAAGTGTGCTAACCGAGCATGCCAAATATCAAATGAGTCAACAATATAAACAGAATTCATATCTTTAGTATCTATAATACTTAGCTTGTACATGCCCTCACTAGAATAACATTTTTCCACAAAAGCCCCATTCTTAGATACAATACATGTGTTACCCTCAAGTACAATCTTAAGTCCGTTCTTACACATCAGACTAGAAGATACAAGATTCTTTTAAATGTCAGGAACATGGAAGACCTTTTTCAAAGTCATTTTCTTCCCAGAAGAAAAGTTAATCTCCACCATTCCTTTCTTGGACACCATCACTGCATTATGATTCCCCATGAGAACCATTTGTCCTTCCTTTCCACTTGATATGACGAGAACAATTTCTTGTCATTGCAAACAATTTCTTCGATCCTCAAGTGCTTTTGTAATTCTTCCAAAGTTGTGTCATCTCTCTTATGAAGGAGTTTCTTTCTATAACCATTCCAACTTTAGGGTAATTTCGAAATAATAGCCCCCACTTGAAATGATTCAGAAATTTCTACTTTCAATTCTCGAAGCTTAGTAATAATGACTTGCAATTCATGTATTTGATCAAAGACGGACTTGGCATCAACCATGACAAACTTAAGATATTTCAAAATGAGGAATTTGTCCGTAACTTCTTTCTCCATTTTGTACTTGTATTCAAGAGCAATCCATATTTCAATCGGAGAATCAATTGAATTGTAGAGATCATAGAGCCTATCAGAAAGTGTGTTAAGAATGTGACCCCAGCACATCACTTCATCACCTTAACACTTTTTCCTTGCAGCCTTCACTACGTCGGAATTGTCCTCCTTTAATTCTGGAAGTTGCTCCAACTTCGGATCAAGAACATTGGCAATCTTAAGGACTGTGCGTAGGAAGAACAATTTTCATTTCCAGCGGGTGAAGTTTATGCAATCAAAGTGATCAAGTTGGACATTTGGATTGAGAAAAGAAGTCATATTCTCTTCAACCTCCACCGCACTAAAATAAAACCTTAAAGATTGTTGGAGAATGAGAGTAGAACAAAACAATAGAGGCAAAGAAAACTAAAAACAAAGATGAGTTTGAGGCGTATTGAGACCTTTAAGGTTTTATTTGCCCTCACAACTAAGTTTGCTAAAGAGTTTAATGGCAAATTACCCCCCCAAGATACAACAAACCCTTGAATATAATATTTAGCAATAACATTGTATTCCATAACAAAATTTAAAATCTGTAAATTTCTAGAGTTTTTAAAGGCACAGAGGTACCTTTTCATGAACCGTTATAACCATGGTAATCCATGTAACCTTTTCCAAGAGGTGCCTATTCATTGCAATGACACCTCTTTTTGTATCTATTCAATTATCATAATGATATATCAGTTATTGATAATAATTCAGTTTTGTATGAAAATATACAACCAATAGACACAATGGTTCGAAACAACTTAAAAGACACATTCAGAACATCTCATATCAGGACGTATTGCATGGCCGCGCCGCCCTCTTGGCTCGGAGGGCTGCAGGGGGCTATGCTTTCTTGGCCAAGAGTGCTACAAAGGGTGCCCAGACAACCGCATGCCATGTGTTGCACGGCCACGCTGTCTTCTCGGCAGGAAGGCTGCAGGGGGCGTAGCCGCGCTCCATGTGTGGCAATGGTGGCACAGCCCTCACAGCCTTCACGGTCCTCTTGGCCCTTGCGGCCCTCTCGCTATTGTATCTTTGATCTTACGACAAATAAGAGACATATTACAATCTTTTTTTACAAATACACGTTATAAGGGTCATGTGCCATATATAAAGAGGGTTAGATTATAATTATAATTTTATACATTAAAACATGATTGTTAATTAGGAAATATTGTCCTTTTCACGGAGATTTAATTATATTTAACATATAGATGGAAATATCGACAGTCAATTTAAAATAATTAGGTGCATCAGGAAGTCGTACATGAACGTGTAAAAAGTTAAAACTAAAAAGTGATTTAACTTAGAATTTAGAACGAAAACTGAAATTAACACAAATTAATCCACTTCTTCTTTTCAAAATAATCACATTGCAAGGATGCCGCTCCACTCAGATCTGGCTTCCATTCGATAACCAATGACTTGCTACCGGTAGATCTTCTTTTGTTCTGTTGTAATAAGGGCGTTGATATTTCCACTCCTTTGTGTGTTTTTTTTTATTTACTCTGGTGTTTTGCTTCAATAATAATGGAGGCAATATCCTCTGTTTGTATCTCTCATCCATTGTTACCAGATGCAGTGGTGTGAGTGCCCCCATTATATGGGGATTGATCTCGGTTGCCTAGTCCATCAACTATATTTTGGTGTTGTTTAACGAGCAATGATCAAGCTCGAAGTTTATATGCCGAGACGGTCTCTCCCCCGTTTGAGTCTCGATACTTAGATTCATCCCGATACTATTTGGTCGTTATGGGTGGATCCAATTTTGATGTGAAGTCGAATACGAGTCTTATGTGTCTTTTGTATTTGTTTCTTCTTAAAAATGAAATTTCTCTTTTTTTAAAAATAAAAAAATTAAAAAAATTATACAAGATACTGACTTGTTGACTTGGTTGAAGAATAACAAATTAAAACCCAAAATGTTAATACTCTATTAGAACAATTGAAGTAGTGTCAAACTTCCATACAACCTTTCAATTATTCACAACCATATGATGAGTGTTTGGTAAAAAGTTTTGAGTTAAAAAGTTTGAGTTGAGTTGTAGTGTTTGGTGGAAAAAAGTTTAAGTTGAGTTTGAATTGTAAAAACAAGGGCCTTGTTTGGATGTCCCTAAAATGAGCTGAATCAAATTTTTTAATTTTTATAACATTCTGGGTTTGTTTGGGTTGGTAGTTCAAACTACCAACCCAAACTAAATTTTTTGTCTTTTTCTCAAAAAATTTTGTCTTTTCTGAAAAAGTTTTTTGTCTTATTATAAAAGTCAAAAAAATTACTATTACAAATAAAATATTTCAACTCAAACTAACCAACCAAACGAACCCTATCTTATATTTTAGGGGGAGTTTGGAATAGCAATCCAACTCTATTGGAGTCCACATAATTTGAATGTGTCTTTTACAGTAAAAGTGGTTGTCTTTTTTCCAAAAATATTTTGCGTTTGCTGAAAATTCAATATGAGACAACAAAAGTCTTTTTAAAATTCCTGCGAAATGAAATATTTGTACCCCATACGCAAAAAATCGTTCGTCTCAGTAGATGCAATTCAAATAAAGCATATAATTACATTCCTTCACCAAATTAATTAGATATTTCTCGTTTGCGTTCACGTGGCTCTGTACCACGGATATGATTGGTAACGTTGCCACATAGCATCCGCCATCCTTTCTCTCAACTGATTCATCGACCCATGTTGGTCCGTTCCTGTACTAGGCCCAGTGTCATCTATGCCCTCGTCCAACACGTAATCATCGTTTACGTCGTCGCTCCGGCCTACAGCCACCATTACCTACAAAATCGTCTATAAATGGGTCCCCAACCTGCACCATTCTTATGAAATTATGTACAACAGCACACGCCACGGGGATCATCTTTTGTTTGTCCATCGGATAGCTGTTCATGGCTTTTAGTATTTTGAACCTTGCCTTCCAGACGCCGAAGGTTCGTTCAATGCAATTCCGGAGCGATGAATGCGTGTAGTTAAATACCTCCTTGCGGTTGCCTAACCCACCACGACGTCTTCGATATTCCGGTAAATGATACGTCTCCCGTCTAAACGGGCTCAAGAACCCTCCTTATTGGCGTAACCGGCATCTGCTAAGTAAAATTTTCCTGCAATATCACGCAAAACAAATTCTTTTTAACTGACAATATTTTTTGCCAACGTTTTCCATGTAATTAATGCAATATCATTGATCATTGATTACCTGGTGGTGGTATTGGGAATCCATGGTATGCTATGGCCTCGTCCAACATTCTCGCATCATGGCATGAGCCCTCATATCCGGCCAACATGTACGTGAATTTCATGTCGAACGAACATGCCGCCAATATATTTTTGTGAGTGGAATCCTTTCCGGTAATCCAACCATCAGCATTCTCGCGCCTTGGGACACAGGGGACGTGTGTCCCATCAATAGCACCAATGCAACCCTGCATGCCACATAAAAGATTTATTATAAATGAAATTTTTGTCTACCACGGTTTAGACCGTATTATTGTTTTCGGTGTAACGACCTACTGTCACTATATAACAATGGTAACGTACATCAACCATGGCCGAATATTTTCCTTCATGCTCATTATCAACGATTGCAACCGTCGTGTAGTCAGGTGGCCTTATGATTCGTCTTTCAATGCACAAATAACCTTTAACACTTTAAAAAACCAACGTGAGGTTGTCTCTGGGGAATGCTGGAATAAATACGAAACGTGCCGATTTGAAGCGCCTTGTGGAACATATGGCGCTAAAAAAATAAATAACTGCTCGTTCACGTTCATGTGATTCGTTGACCTCAACAATCCTCGACCACCTAATAGGTTACTTAGTAATCTGAACGTTGATGATTTCATACTGATCATCGATTGAATTACGTCCTTCATGACCATTAAGTATTTCTTCCACACGCATGCTTCCAGTTAGAATTGAGTCATGCATTGATTGCGGATTGCGGCGTATAGTCCGCCTACTATTTATTATTGCCACCACTGCCATCGCGCACATATCGTCGTCCTCGCGTTGTGCGTCAGATGTTGATTGGGCGTCTTCGTCACGACGAGTTGCGGATCGAAACCAATTCATTTCTGTATTTTGTTGCCGTACCAAAATCCACGTTGTCACCTGATCTTCATAAGAATCAAACACAATATTAAGTATAAAAAATTCCTCGATATGGTTTGAACTTCGTCAAATAACATAACGAAACGACATATACTACAATCAGTTTAAAAAACAAATCCAAATTATTCTACATTAAACACTTAAATGTATAATTTAAAAAAACAACAATAGTGTAAGTGTCTTATTGAAATGGAGGAGGGAAAAATCAAGCATCAATAACATGAACATCATTGGGGCGGTGGAATCTGGGAGCCGACAACTGACGCAATAATTCCTCACCGGTCGTCGTCATCAAGCTCTGTGAAAGGACGCTGCAACCGCGGATGCGCATCGAAGTAGTGCCACATTATCGTTCGCTGATATTGTGGAATATTCATCTCTTTCATTATATTGATGCAGTCCACAATACAATACATGTCGTTGTTGTTGGCGCCATCGGATGTCGATTGCGATCGAGCGCGGAAATGATTGGCGATTTCCCTCCATGGCCGTATACGTCATATCATCCGTCGCCTCCCGTTGTTTCCGCTTCCCAGCACTCCCACGTGACCGTGACGGCCCGGCGTCGTCGTGCGAACCTCTCGTGTTTGCCTGTCTCCGCGCACCGATGCTTGGGTTATTATCGTCCTCCATAAGCGGTTGGGTTCCGGAGTGGCCCATGGACAGATCAAACTCAAACGGTAGCGAACTTCCGCCTTCCATCGTCACCGATCCGAAAGCCGAGGCACCTGCTGCATGGTTTTTATCAAAAATGTTGAAATACAATTCTTTGTGCCGAAGTCCCTCGTAGCGGAGATGGGTACATTCCTTGTTATCCTGTAAAATCAAAGCAGATTGTGGTCAAAGGTTATCCAGTGGAATCCTATAGTAGAAATACGCGCTTATATATTGCATAGAAAAGGTTGCATTACTTTCAAGAAGGTTTGCCATGTTTCGTCGGAGCAAACAACCGTATCTGTCCGCGGATCATATCCAAGCCCTGTGTGGGTCTGCAGACTCTTCCAACCTCTGAAAATTTTTTTCATCCGTTCTTTCTTTTGCGATAAAGTGGATGCAAGGGCCGGAACACCGCCAAAAACGTGTGTTGAACTCGTTGGCCCATAACTCTAGAATCGCGATTGGAGGTTGCTTGCCGCCCCATTCGGCTAGGTACTCGTCAAGTTTTTCCAGGAATAGTCTTTCCTTGGCGTCCGTCCAAACGTACGACTCAACCAGATGCTTTGCGAGGCATGTCCTTAATACATGTGAAATTGAAATATGAAATTTAACGCAACAAAGCTGAATGAGTGGAATTTAGTTTGGCTCAGAAAATATTTATGACATATTGCATGCACCTGAGGCATGTCAATCGACCCGAAATCATGGCAACTACCATGGCATCGAACGCCGGTAACTACCTAAATGATATCGGGTTATTGACCCACCAGTCAGATGCAAAATACAATTTAGGCTTATGGGCCTCTATCATCATAGCCAAATGGGTGGATCAGTATGGCAGGCTGTGATTGGAGATTGGCCGTGTGTACCATATAGGCAAGCCTATAAATGACATTAACAAGCTTTAGCAATGACCAAAACAAAAAAAAAACCAGACAGTTTCAAGTTTTGGCTCAAAAAACCCCTAAAAATTGCCAAAAACCACCAAAACTTCACCCAAAATGAATTGTAAGTTAGGTTTAGCCGTGTAACCCATGTAGGCAGCCTCTAAATGACATTAACAAGCTTTAGCAATGACCAAATCAAAAAAAAAAAAACCAGACAGTTTCAAGTTTGGCTCAAAAAAACCCCTAAAATTGGCCAAAAACCACCAAAACTTCACCCAAAATGAATTGTAAGTTAGGTTTAGCCGTGTAAACCATGTAGGCAGCCTCTAAATGACATAACAAGCTTTAGCAATGACCAAATAAAAAAAAAAACCAGAAAGTTTCAAGTTTGGGTCAAAAAACCCCCTAAAAATTGTAAAAACCAACAAAACTTCACCCAAAATGCAATGTGATTGGAGATTGGCCGTGTAAACCATTTAGGCAGTGTCTAAATGACATTAACAAGCTTTAGCATGACCAAAACAAAAAAAAAAAAAAAACCAGAAAAGTTCAAGTTTTGGTCAAAAAAACCCCTAAAAATTGCCAAAAACCAACAAAACTTCACCCAAAATGAATTGTAATTAGGTTAGTAGCCGTTGTAAACCATGTAGGCAGCCTCTAAATGACATTAACAAGCTTTAGCAATGACCAAATAAAAAAAAAACCAGAAAGTTTCAAGTTTGGGTCAAAAAACCCCTAAAAATTGTCAAAAACCAACAAAACTTCACCCAAAATGCAATGTGATTGGAGATTGGCCGTGTAAACCATATAGGCAGTGTCTAAATGACATTAACAAGCTTTAGCAATGACCAAAACAAAAAAAAATCAGACAGTTTCAAATTTGGCTCAAAAAACCCTAAAAATGCCAAAAACCAACAAAACTTCACCCAAAATGAATTGTAAGTTAGGTTTAGCCGTGTAAACCATGTAGGCAGCCTCTAAATGACATTAACAAGCTTTAGCAATGACCAAAACAAAAAAAAAACCAGACAGTTCCAAATTTGGCTCAAAAAACCCCTAAAAATTGCCAAAAACCAACAAAACTTCACCCAAAATGCAATGTGATTGGAGATTGGCCGTGTAAACCATATAGGCAGTGTCTAAATGACATTAACAAGCTTTAGCAATGACCAAAACAAAAAAAAAATCAGACAGTTTCAAATTGGCTCAAAAAACCCCTAAAAATGCCAAAAAACCAACAAAACTTCACCCAAAATGAATTGTAAGTTAGGTTTAGCCGTGTAAACCATGTAGGCAGCCTCTAAATGACATTAACAAGCTTTAGCAATGACCAAAACAAAAAAAAACCAGACAGTTTCAAGTTTGGCTCAAAAAACCCCTAAAAATTACCAAAAACCAACAAAACTTCACCCAAAATGCAATGTGATTGGAGATTGGCCGTGTAAACCATATAGGCAGTGTCTAAATGACATTAACAAGCTTTAGCAATGACCAAAACAAAAAAAAACCAGACAGTTTCAAATTTGGCTCAAAAAAACCCTTAAAAATGTCAAAAACCAACAAAACTTCACCAAAAATGCAATGTGATTGGAGATTGGCCGTGTAAACCATATAGGCAGTGTATAAATGCCCTAAGCAAGTTTTAGCAATCACCAAAACAACAAAAAACCAGAACATTTCAAGTTTGGGTCAAAAAATCCCAAAAACATGCCTAAAACTTGCAAATGGCAACCTATAGCCGAACCTAAGCAAGCTTTCACAATCACCAGAACAACAAAAACAAGAGAAACGGCCTGTAGTTCAACAACAACACAACACCATTGAAAGTCACCTACTGACCCAGAAAATTAAGGAATTGGCAAATAGTCGTTCCTTCTCATGAACAACAGAACTTGAACAAGTAATTTTGGTACTGAAATATTTAAGATTAAACTAAATTGACAGAGAATTAGGGCAGGGAAATTTACTGGGGTTATTGAATTGGAAGCCGACGATGAGTAAACAGTAGAATAGGGCGGATTAGGGCACGAATTAACGCGATGTTGGGATGATTTCCGGACTTCAAAGTAGTGGGTAATCACTCTACGGGTTCGCCTTCGAGTCGGAGTCCTCACACGGTGCCTCATCTGCTGCACGAGAACCAGACGAAGGGGAAATTTGAAGGGAATACCCAAATCGGAGAGAGGAAAGAGGCCCACTACCCGGATCGCCTGCTACGCAGACGCCGGTGGATGGGATGGAGGAGCAGCGAACAGAGCAACTGACAACACGCAACAGCACATGGGCACCGGCATGGACATCGACAATATTCGCGAACAGAGGTCGAGATGGAGGAGGCAGGTGCGCAGGGGAACGTGGGTGAACAGTCCACCCATCTGGGTTTACTGTATAACGGGTCAGAGGCCATTTCAATCCGGACTGGGATGCCAAAGGACTTCGGTTCAAACTGAACGGCCATTTCTCAGTTTGGACTGGTCGTCCAAACGGGGCCTATGAGTAACATGTCAATTTCAAAATCAAATGCGTATATCCTGACCTATATATGTGTATATATATATATATATATTCATCACTACTTGATTAAGAATTATGGACACGTGTCATGCATCCAATGAACTGGAAACCATAATTGTGTCATTTTCGTTGATCATGTCATGAAGAGAAAACAACTTGAAACTAACCACGTAGTTTTCAGAACTAATTCCGTATCAGACAGAGGAACTTAAACGTATGGATCAGTACATGTACTGACAAAATCAAAGGAACCTTCGCCGAAACTTCGCTCATGTGGTTTGCTGGTCACTGAACACCGATCTTTTGGCGAGTTAAAATTAGCCTCAATCATTTCATTTCTGGATTCTTGTATATCACTTTGGCTTAATTAAATATACCTAATATCTGTATACTCCTTTTAGTTGTCGCGATAGAATGATTGAAAAAATAATGGAATAGAGTTAACATCAAAATTCATTGTTTTTTTAAAAAATATCGAAGTTTAAAAAGAAAATAGTAAATACTCAAACTTTGGTTTTTATTTCAAAATAGTGTCCTTATTTATTCGATTAAAGTCCAAACGCGAAGCTAAATAAAAACGGCCACACCTGATTAAAGAAAAAACACTAATATACGAAATTCTTCATAAGTGGAGATTACTGAACAAAATGGGAAAATGAAAACTATTAGACTCAAATAATAAAGAAACGCAATTGGAATTGAAATCCAAAATTCCTAAGACTAACTTGTTACAAAAACAAAAATCACTAAAAGTGAAAATAATAATAATAATAATCCGTTTTGAAGGCCTTACGATAGATATAGGCTGAAAAGTGACATACGCCATGGTAGAGAGATGAGTTTTTTTTCCGTTGGCTCGTTTCCACCCGAAAAACAATATTTCTTGAGGGGTTATATTACACACATAATATTTATAAATACCCCCATCAAATAAATGTTTCTTAATATAAATATAGTAAATCTAATCTTTTAATAGATACTTTTTATATAATATCATATTTAACTCTCTTCTATACACACTTTTATTTTAATTTAATTTGTTTTATTATAAATAAACTAAAAAAATCTATATCTATTAAAAAAAAAAAAAAAAAAAACCTTTTCATTTTCAAAAGGAAACGTTATCTCTAAAAAAAAAAAAAAAAAAAAAAAAAAAAAAAAAAAGTAAACAATTTTTAGTGTGGATTGACAATGAAAACCTACAAAATTAAATAAACTAAATCATATTTGTAAATGGGTATACAATTTTAAAGCTTTTATCATCTTGATGTTGAATATTCGGGGAATTCTACAATGGGGGATAATCACTCTAACCTATCAATAGGGTAAAATTTTTTTATCATTAGATCATCTTTAGTGGTCTAGATTGAAAAGATGGAAAAGATGCACCAAAACTAGTGTGGGATGTTACACTTAATTACACTTAAAACAAAAACAAAAAACAAAAAACAAAAAAAAAAACAAACAAACAAACAAACAAACACAAAAGGAAAAGAAAATACAGAAGCTTTTCGTTTCCCCTCCATCGTCCAAAACACTGTGCAAGGCGGTAGGGGGCTCGACGGAAAGGACTTGCATGGCAGAGGTTGTTTGCACAGTGGGTCGGATACACGATGGAGAGTTTTTCTTCCCCTTCCTTTGTCCAAAACTTCGAGCACCGAAGGAAAGAGGCCCGCAACCGGGTTCACGAGAGGGTGGCGGCGAAGATCTAATAGGCTCGTCGTGGCTGCAGGCTGCGGAGTTATTGTCGTGGAGCATCACCGGGAGTCCAGTGGAAGCGGCTGTCGTGAGTGACCCGCAAGGGCTCCACGCGCTGGCCCACGACAACTTCGCCGCCGCCGCTGTCGTCGTCGTCGTGGTTGCGAGCGTCCGGCAACTCATCGGACCACGCGAGCCGTCGAACCCCCCTGCTCGCCGCAGTCCTACCCCCCCCCCCCTCTCCCCCCCCCCCCCTTTCCCTGCTCGTTGCAGTAACAGTTATTTAATTTTTTAAAATCTGGCAGGGATTTTATTTTTTTTTAATGGAAATAGTGGTCTGATGGGGAAGACGACGAGGCGCGATGACAGGGGTGTCGGCGGAGCCGAAGATAGAGAGGAGATGGGAGGTGTCAGAGTCGGAGTTGAGGGAAGAGGGAGTTCCGATGTCGGCGATGATAGAAGAGGTCGCACTTTTTCTTTTTTTTTTTTTTTTTTTATATGATCTACTGGAAATGTTTCATTATTAATTTGGTGAGTCTTCTTAATCTTGACTATTCAAAACCAATTAGATAGTCAAAAAATTTTACTGATGGGGTAAAAAAATTTATATCATTATAGAATTGCCCAGAATATTTAAGTATAATTAATGACAGAGAGTTATCTCTATTCTTGATATCCTGCATTAAAATATATATATATATATATATGTATGTATATAATAACATAATTGAACATAGTAAGGGAAAAAAAAAAAAAAGAAGAAACGAATAAAAAACCCACAAATAATTATTTTCAAATACTTAAAGCAAAGAAAAAGAACATATAATTACTAATTAATCAAAAAATTAAAAATATACATGCTTCAATAGTTGTTGGCTCCTCAAGAGATATAGTTTCTTTTATTTTTGTTTAACTTGAATCATCCATTGTAATATTTCATTTATTTATTAAGATTTCTTTTAAAAAAATCTATTAAGAATAATTTAGGATTGATAAAATGAAATTACTGTTAATTAAATTTGTAGGGAATAATTATTTTTTCCTTATAAAATACGATTTTCACTTAAAGATAATGTGGTGTATGTTTTTAATTATTTTATAAAAAAGAATATTTCTATTTGTAGGTATGTGGAGTAAGAGCATTCTTAACGGATTTTAAGGTGATTTTATTGAAGGATATAAGTGTAATAAGAATCTTTAATGATTTTGTGGAGGTATTTATCCATATTGTGAGTGCAAATAAAATCTTCTATTTTTTAAATCCAAATCCTAAAGCATTAACAGACCTTATAAAAACTACAAAATTATCTTATTTGAGCTTGGGGTGATCCCATCGTGCCATAAAGATTAAATCTTGATGCACTGCATCATGTCCATAGGATAAGACGTGTATCACTAGCTATAATTACAGTTAATATGATTTGGTTAGTACTGGAAATTCTTTCTTGTGCTTTCTTCTTTAAATTGGCGTTGAGAATACATGATCTGTACACAAGTTTTTTGGTTTGTTAATCTAGGATTTGGTCCCTAATAAAAGGCTAATCAATATATAAAAATCAAATAGCCTTCTTTTCTTTCCCATGTGGATAGGAGGTTTTACTTTAATTTTCCCATTCATGAGTGCATTTTGGACTTCAATTTCTCATACACCCATTTTGAACATACTAGAATGTCGTTTTGAAATCCTTACAAAGGACAGCATGAATCTATCTAACCCGTCACTGATACAAAATGGATTTTCCACGTCATTTTTTCCAACATTTTTTTTAAATGAAAATCATCACGTATAATGTACTCATGTTAATTTTGACCGCACATTCAATCAATAACAAAGAAAGAAGATAATCCTCTCATTGATGCCAGAGTCAAACTTAGTACTCATTATTATCATTTATTTTTTATCATCTATTATTTTCGATGTCATATTCTCTTCATTTGTTTGTTGATTAACACATCGAAAACCAATCTAGCTATGCCTTATTGGTACCTAGGGATTCGTTATAGAATAGTAATAAGATTGGAAGTAAAATAAACTAATATGGATGAAGAATTCATTGATTTTCTTTCTACAATTTATTTGTTAATTAAATGATGTAAAGAAAAACAATCTCATTCTCTTTTTAGTGTTATTAAACTTGGTAATATTAATTATATCAATGTAATTACTAAAATATCATTTTACACTCTCAAACAATAATTGACACATGAAAACTTATTAAGAGTACAAATAAATAAATTTAATAAAAATAGTATTTATTCTCTTTGACAAGAAATTAGTGTCAAGAGGTTGATATTATCTTTTTTCATTCCCCTATATTATGTTAGACTCATTGAACTCTCATTTCTCATTTTATAAGCTTATGTTTGGTGCACCAGTTAGAGTTGTTTAACTTTTCAAAAATAAATTTTTTTTTCCCTTTTCAGAAAAAAACAAAAATGAGTTGAAAATGTTAGTTCTAACTGGTGAGCTAAACAAGATCTAAGTAAACGCAAGATTAAACAGGAAAGGAAATGAATGCTCACTTGTTATTTCTCTTTCATGCAAAATAAATACAAGAAATTAGTCAATGGACGCACGTCGTGCTTACGTGGTACACCCGTTCTACAAAAATTTAATATTTGAGTATTTTTTTTCTATGTCATCCTTTTGTTTTATATTTCTCTTTCTTAATATACAATTTATTAATTGTCAAATTAATACCACCATAAATATCTCATTTAAATCTCTTACCTTAATCAAATACATTTAAACAAATATTATTTTTTAGAGCACTTTAAGCATTTAATTAAATTTTTACTTTGAGGAGATAAAAATAGAACCACATATAAATCAACGAAAAAGGAGTTTAAATGTATATAACGGAAACATGATATTTACATTTATATAACTAAAATGGAATTATAAAGCAAACTAATCATTATAAAATTTAGGTATATGAATATTTTTGAGTTTCAAAGTATTATTCACTATAAATTTTTTTTTTGAGGGTCAAATACCATTTTGAATTTAAAAAAAAAAAAAAGAAAAAAAATCTCCATGTTCTCTGTTTTTATCACCCCTAAATGTTGTTTCAGTGCTAGGCCAAACCCACACGTTTAAATTCATATTTTGCTACATTCTTTACAAAATTAAAAGAAAAAAAAAAGAGTTAATTAAAATAGGTGAAATACAAAATAGCATTGATCGTATTATTGGTTAAATGGTAAAATTTACTGATGGAATCGATTTTAGTAGAGGATTATGTCTGGTATTGGTGTTTGTACCCAATTTTAATTTGAATGATGATTTTACTTTAAAAAAATGGTATAAAACGAATACTTTTACCGGGATACCGTGCTTGCACCTTGCAACATGATTGAATATTGATTAAGATAAGAGATCTAGCTGAGATATTTATTTATGGTGGTTTGATTTGACAATTAATGTATTGCACATTAAGAAAAATAAATGTAAAACAAAAAATGATATTAAAAAGCCTAAATATCAAATTTTATTGGACGGTGTGTCACGTAAACACAATGACGTGATATACCTGATCCATCAAATAATTTATCAATGACATGATAAACACACCCCTAGTGTTTTAGTGTTTTTATAGGGTAAGTAATTATAGTCAAGGTGTTTCTTATGACATTCTTAATTACACTAGGGTTTGGTACATGGGTTCAACTCAATTTCAGTCACAATTTTTTTATCTTTTTCTAAAAAGTCAATATCAGTTTCACTATTCACAGTTATTATTACAACTTTGAAACTTAAACTTTACAACTTTGCATACACAAGTTTCAATGAGATGATTTTTTTTTTTAATGCATAGAATTTCAAGATGAGCATACCAAGCTCCATATTGTTTTTTTTTTTTTTTTTCCCGAACACATTTTAAGTTTTCACACTTTTTAATGCAAGCAATTCAAACGCCTCACCAAGACACAACTCAATTTAACTCAAATCCAACCCAGAAAACTCAATTCCAACTGTGGACCAAACACATGCGCCTACATATTCATTAAAGTGAAGTGCAAATTAAAGGATATATATGTACTTTGGTGTTCAACGAAATTTTGCACCGACATAAATATTCTCGGTTTATCACTGATTATCTTTTGAGTGCGAGACTGGATTTGATATTCTTACTTATCAGACCAGAGTAGTGTTTCTCTTGAAGATTCCATGTTAATTCTTGTCCATTACATCAATGTACGTTCAAGTGAAGATGAGCCAACAATAGTTTTATATTTCAATACTCTCCCTTACATGCAGGCCAGATAATGGGCAAACATGAGGACAAATATTAATTTGAAAGTCCAACACAAATTATAAGAAGCCCGAAACATATTAAAGGCCCAAAACAGAATAATAATAAAAGGGTTGTAAAGAGTGCAATTGCATGAGTTTGAACTCAGGACCTGCCACTCTGATACCACATAAAAAGAGAGACAAATTTTGGGAAAGCTCTCTACTACTAATCGAGAGGCACATTTGATGTCCTTTTAATATATAAAAGAAAGGTATACAAAAATGATTATACAGAGCAATAGCTATATACATGGTAATACAGCTGGTTAATTGCAATAAAAAGAGGAAAGTCAAAAAAAAAAAAAAAAAAATCTTAGCATATAATATGAACATTAATATGGCTAAAAGTCAAATCTTCTCAGAAAATCAAATACTCTTAGCATATCCTTGACGGTGATACTGTCATCAACGGTTTTCGTTATACTTATACATATATATACAAATATATATGCATGATCGTGACTGAAAAAGACAAATATATATGCATAAGCAAATTTTTAACCTGGGTGGCATTAAAAAGTGGCTGTAAATAAGTTGACCAAAACTTCCCTGCCCTTACAAAGTGCCAAAAGTAACGAAGGAAGAAAGAAATTTCGGTTGGCACAAAGAACAATGTTTTATCTGCATATATATTTTTGTATATTATATATATGTGTCGGGAGTGATTTGTAAGACCACAAATCCATACGCATTTCAATATGGTTCTTCGCTGTAGGCCTATAACTAGCTCTTTTTCTTGCGTCTCCGTTTGAAGTTCTTGTTGAAGTTGGTCTTCTATTTGTTTATGCCATATTGTTAGAAAGTATGGAAGTAAAGCCATGCAAACTACTATCTCATGGTCGTAAGCATGTTTATTATTTGGTACGAGCTGGGCCACTTCAGTGTTACAGCATCAAAATGTAAGCTTTGAGTATATATATACAGATATATATATATATTACATAATATAGATACGTATTATATATATATCTTACAGCATAATTGGCTTTCCCAACATTCTTTTTTACTTTGCAAACTATTCTGCCGAACATGTTCTAAGTTAGTTCCTTTTCCAGTGTCTCCAAATTAAACACACTTTAATATATAAATAGACAATACATTATATAATGATACACACACACACACACACACACACACCATATATGTAGGCTATAAATGCATGCAAGAGAAACTATATATCTGTATGATGACAAAAACACTTTGTTTATTCTCTTAGGTCTCTCTCTGTCAAATTACTCTTGCAATAAATATTCAAAAACTTATTCTACTTATTGAGATGTATAGAAATTATAATATTCTAACTTAAATATAGTAACACATATTTTTGTTGCGATTTTGTTTCTTATCGCCTTATGCGGAACTAAATAATTATAATTACAAAGTTTTAAATTTGTTACCCATGCTTTCTGGCCCCTGCCTCGGTAGAAAATCATGGAACAGATATATGGCCATCCCTCGTGGGTAAAATGTATGTACACGCTAATCTATTTTATACATATATATATATATATGTATGTGTATATAAATAGTTGCGGCGTTTTACCTTTAATTTCTTGCTGAAACTTTTTTTTTTCATTTTCTAAAATATTTTGCTGGTTTTTACAGTGACGCGTCAACTCATCTCCATTGTTATATAATGCACGTGGTTGGTGTTTCTGAGGCGGAAATTGGTTAATAGAAAAAGGGCTTTACAAAGGTACAAAGAGCTTGTATATAAATATATATATATATGCACATAATCACACACAAGCATATATTATATGTACTGTATAAATAAATGTATTCCTTTTCTTTGTTGTCTGTCGTTCTGATCATGAAAAATATTATACTTTATATTATATTGCAAAAATAAACATTTATGTGTGGGGAAACCCATACCTGTTTTGTTCACTTTTCTTTATATAACAGCTCCCACATATCACATTGTCATTGAAAGCACTAGTACTCCCAATTAGGTATAATCAATTCTCTGTTTGTTTCCTTACTTCAGCTTTCACATATAATATATATATATATATATATTTATTGAAAATTTAGGCTTTTTAGCTTTGTTACCATAATGATGAAATCTATGAATTCTAGAATAGACAATAAAATTTTTGAAATTAATTTTGTTCCTTTATATTATGTGGTTACGACTTTAGCATTTTACAAATATAGTTATATAAGATGCAAGTGCATGTTCTTGATTTTTGTGGAAGGAAAAGAGAACATGTACTATTTCACATATGATTCCTTTTGTAAAATCTATTAGGTTTTACAATTGTTACCTTTACTAAATTTTAAGATTCTCATAATCAATTTTAAGATAAAAACCAAAACTGTTAAATAAAAAAAAAACTAAATTCATGAAGTAATAAGTCAAATAATATTATAGTATAAGGACATCTAATAGTAATGGTCCTTGGTTTATAGATTTGAACATTAATTTTGAATGAAGAATTCAACTTTTTATAAGAGAAAATAATGTAAAATAAAAAGTTTGAATGATGAATTCGAATTCAAACGGGGTTCTCGATTTTTTATTTGTTTTATTTGCTTTTTTTTTTTTTTTGTTTCGGAGCCTGGCATCTATATATGATGCACCTTCGTGGAAGGTTCATCTATCAACTTCGACTAATTTATTGAGTTACTTAAAAAATAAAAAAATACAAAATTATTGAGTTAGTTGCACGTCTATATAGGACGTATAACTCCTCATCACGAGCATACTGCATTATTGCATGGACCGGCATAAGGAGAAGATGATTGTCTCTGCATGAGTTTTTGTACATACGTGAAGACGTGTTACTTTTTTTTTTTTCCCCTGCTCTATAGACATTCGCAGTTGATAGGTTACATGGGCCTCCACGTGCCTTCCGACAATAGTACTAGATACTTTCGATTATGTTTTCTGCTTTTCATTGCTAGGGTTCTGCTGTTCCTCATGAGCCGTTCGATTTTTTATTTCTTTTTTTGGTTGAGCCGTTTAATTGATATAAAAAGAAATGGGACCCGCCGATTGAATTTGTTTGTATCCATCACATTAACTAAAATCCGTGGTAATTTATTGCATACGTCTCGTTTAAGAAGTTAATTGGAGATATAATTTTTAAATTAGAGTTAGTTGATTTTTCAAAAATTAGTTATAAATTTTATTGATTTTTCAGAAAAAGACCAAAATTAATATGAAAAAGTACAATTTAGTTGAAGTTAAATTTGAATATTTTAGTCAATGTTGGGTGGAAAAGGGAGAGAAAAAAAAAATTGGCGGGATTTTAGAGAGGAAAATGAAATCTTGATTAGTTGGTAAAATTGGAAGAAAACTTTGTAAATTTATGAAACTCAGCATAATTTTATTCTTCCAATTTTAAAAAGAAAATAGAATGGAAAAGGTTTGACAAAAATAGTGAGGTAAATCACTACCCTGAATTTAATCATTTACAATCTTCTAATTTATAATTAGATTTGATATTTTCTTTCTCTTTCTTTCACTTCTACAAAACAACATGAAAGATAACCCCTACTCTTTTATTTTTATTTCCCCACACCTAAATATTTTACTCTTCCTTCTTTTGTGTTTTCTATCCCTCCTATCAAATATAGTATTAAATATATTCTGAAAAAAAAAACATTTAGATAGTAATTTTTTCCCGTAAAGAGATAGTAATGTTTTGATATTACTGGATTTAAACTATTTGTAGTTAAATAATAACCAAGCTAGTTTTTTTTTTTTTAATGACAATAAGAAATAACGGATACATTAAAATATCGTGATTAAATCAGTGTTTTTTTAACATTCTCATCATTTTCCATCGTATGTTAAAATTAGCTATTTTATTTTGTTTGTTTTAGTGAGTTATCTATCGCACAATAAAACATGATATGTGAGAGTACTATATTGAATTTTCTGTAGCTATTCTATACTTTATACCAAGAAAAGTTATTCAAGCTATACTATTTTTTTTTAAAACTAATATATAAGTGAAATGTTCTTAAACTGTATTAATGGTTGTTTTTCTGTGGCTAAAATACTAGTATACATTGATTTGTTTGTTAAATCAATTTTTATACATTAATTTGCTAGATTTATTTGTTTGTTTTGCTAGATTAATTTACAAACATAGCATAGCGGTCACCTGATTTTACCAATAGATGAAGCACTTGAATCCCCCTATTCCCAATTTCAGGGGGAAAAAAACTGTTGTTTCAAATATCTACATAATGTCAAATTAAACTCCATATATACTTCTATAAGCACTGTCAATGGCAAAAATAAGGTACCAAAACTCAGATAGTACTAAAAAAAAACAATAATAAAATAATACTCAGACACGCCAATATATGATAAATTTATTTGATAGAAAAGACGTAACTTAAATCGTGATGTAACAGGAAAAATGTAAAATGAATTACGTCAAATATAATTGATTCACTTCCTTAATCTTTTGATCTCGCTTGGATTAGGCTAGGGAACGAGAGGGGAGGCGATTTTGATAGGATTTTTCAGATTCAAAACCTATAAATTCCATACCATTAAAAAAAATAAAAATAAAAATAAAAAATAAAGATCATGTAGGTTCTAGTGCCGTCCATTGATAGCGGCGGGATATAACTAAACGAACATTTGTTTTTGTTTTGTGTCTTTTCTTTTCTTTATTTTTTTTTTCCCTAAAGCTAATTAACAATGGTCATATCCGTTGAGTACTGAAAATCTGGATGATGGGCGATGATGGGTACTTTGCCTTGGCCGTTTATATATAAACAATTGACATTCATTTATTATGTTTATGAGAAGAATAAAAAGGACCACGCCATTTTTTTGTGCAATTTCCAGGAAGTTTCCTCAAAGAAAGGACCAAACAAGGCCGACAAAAAATGGTGACCCCACTTTGCTTTGGATGCATTCCAATAATATGTGCTATATTCTGAAGTGCTTCGTATCAATGGACTGAACCTTATGAGCGTAAATACACACACACACACATATATAAATGTTTTTGTCACGACATTACATGTGCGTGGTGATAATCTCATCGGTATATATAAATGTAGTACTAGCTAGTTATATGTCATAGTTTCATAATTGTTGTCCATCATTTCCCCTTTCCTTTTTTTGAATTTAGAGTTAAAAGGATTTCAACTCTATATTTTGTTGTGAAATTATTGGTCAGTTTGATTGGTCCATTTGAATTGAGTGTTGGAGATATTTTTATTAGAGTGGAGTTGAGATTTGTAATATACATTTGATTGAAAATGAATAGAGTTAAAAATGTAAAAACTTTAAATGTGTTCAGAAAAAATAGCAATTTAAATTTTGTTTTGTTTCTCTTGAAATTTTATATAATTTTTTAAAAAATTATCTCATTTCAACCTGACATAATAAAATAAAACATTTTTAAATTTTGAGTTTTATGGGAGACTTGAAGATGTAAATAGTGAAGTTGTGTTTAATTTTATAAAAAGAATAAATAAAAATATTTGATGGAAGTGATTCAACCAAACGTCCATTAAAATGTGAAATTATCACTAGACAGACTGCAATTAATGTGTGTGTTGTACAACTTATTTCTCAACTGCGGCTGGTGCCCCATCAGATTAAAATGTCTGCAAATATTCGTATATACATATATGTTACATATACACAGATATGTATATTGTTTATATTTTTTTTCCCTTATTTCTTCTTAGCTATGATTTCTTAAAGAGTAACAAAAATGAGTTGATGTACAAATTGTCACATGATAGATATTGCTGTCAAAAATGAGTTGTTATTAAAGAGTAACAAAAATATAAGACTTTTCCTAAAAAATATATATATATATATATATGACTAAAAAAAATTACAAATTGTCATATCATATAGCTGGAAAGAGTAATCAAGTTGCATGCACATAAACTGGCATATACAGGAGTTCATCTTCAAAATTAACAACAAAATTAACAAAATGTCTATACCTTTCTAATACCAAAATTTGGTAACGGAAAGTCTATTTTCTGTTACCAAACTTTTTTTGGTATCAAAAAGTTTGGTTTCTTAATGTCAAAATTCTTGTAGTGCCACCTGTTATCAAGGGATATGCCGAGTATGTAGCTAGCTATACGGACTTTGTAATTAGGTTTTGCAGATGGTTGATGTACTACTTTTCTACTTTCACAAAGACTGCGTTATTCGTGCATATTTTTTTTTTCATCTTTTAAATCTTGAAATATTA
This sequence comes from Ficus carica, assembly GCA_009761775.1. Taxonomy (NCBI): domain Eukaryota; kingdom Viridiplantae; phylum Streptophyta; class Magnoliopsida; order Rosales; family Moraceae; genus Ficus; species Ficus carica. Next base: position 4,275,271 of record CM019750.1, read on the forward strand.
TCAATGTTTGTTTTTACACGCGTTTTTTTGGGGCCTGCATCCATTATGTGGCATAGGGATTACTTAATAGTATTTCACTTCTACCAATAACCCTTAATCCCACATCTCTTCCTTTTAGATCACTGTAATTATTAGGTGATTTACTTATAACGTAAATAACATTATATAAAACATGTTATTTTAGAACTTTATTATAATTGACATGAATCAAATTATCAATAAAAAATGGTACACACTAGTAAGGTAGTGTTGCACGCTATTAATCCTAATGTTATATATGTTGTATGGTAAAGCCGCCGGACTTAAGATCTTACTTATTTATATATAGACAAGCTATACAGTCCGGCACATGTAACATCAACAATATATAATGTCTTGTAACACTAATTCATAATTATATATAATATTTGATGTTAATATTTGTCACTTGTAATAAAAGTTTTAAAATGTAATATTTTACGCATAAAGCTATAAAATAATATGTATAGATCAACAAATAATTGCATATAATCTAAAAAACAAGTTACATTTATCAGATCTAATTCGTCTGTTGGATACAAGACTCATCCTATATATGTATGTACTTTATTATTATTATTATTATTATTATTATTATTGCTAAATTTTTTTAAACACCGACAAAAAAAGACAGACACATATAATTAAGCCTTTCAATTTCGGATTAGCAATCACATAGCTGGATTTGTTGTTCTCTAACATATATGGCTGAATGTTATCCCCATATATATTGCTTCATGTGTTGTCTGAAAATTCTATCACCTAGCTCTCACATCATGAAGAAGGTATAGTTTTCTGTAGTTATTCTTTAAAAGAACTCACCAACAATGTAAGAGTGTTGAAAGGCCATGTGATATTTTGCATCAAAAGAGGACCGGGGGGGGGGAGAGAAATGAAGGTCATTAACACACGCTTGAATAATTAGTTTTCTTTTACAAGCTACTTTTCTTCTTCTTTATTCTATTTCTTTAGGGTAATTTATTCTGGTGCACCTTAAATTTTCTCTGGGTAATTTATTCTGGTGCACCTTAAATTTTCTCTATACACTAGTAAAAATTGTTGATTTGACGATAGTTATTAGCCATCGTCTAAAATTAACATGACGATTAGACAACCATTATATAATCCTCCATCGTGGAAAGCTTTAAGATACCATGATATTTAGTAAACCGTCGTGGTTAGTCGATATTACACGACGGTTAACACCTTCATCGAAAAGAGAAATAAGGCGGTAAAACTTGCTAATGTGAAGACTTTATACGTTGGTTTTGGTACCATCATGTAAATCCAACCTTACACGACGGTTTATTTAGCACACCGTCATATAAAGTGGGGTTTACACGACGGTTTTGGTGAAAAACTGTCGTGTTAAGTTCAACATTAATAAAATAAATAAATTTCACATTTTTTGGTGATTTCCCGTAGGCGGCCTAACCCGTGTGTTATCCCATACACCGCCCAGAATAGGATTGAAAAAAAAAATAGCTACATTGTATCCATAAAAATACCATCCACAACATTATCAGTTTACATATCATATTTAATGAATTGCATTGCAAATTTAGAACATTCTCCTCTAATCGAATCCATATATCATCACCGGTATAAAATGCTTTGCTTTGAAGTAAGTCTAATCCATTTGTATTGGAGACTATGACCCTCATAAAACCTAAACAAAAAAACCACATTCAACACTACCGTCTTTGCAAGGACAAGGACGATCTGAGATTTTTGTTTTATAATCTCATCTCTTTTTAATCCCTTCTCTGTCTTTAAGCTTTCAATCCATTAAGGCCTTAGCAAGTTTGCAAAATTCAAAATTATTAAGATGAAGTCACAATTTAGCATATGAAAATTTACATACATATTCATTAGATTAGTAAAATCGTCCCATTCCTTCTCCTGAAGATGATCAAATTAAAGGACTAGGTCCTCCAACGGGTCAATAACTCCCAAAATCCAATGTCTCCTTCTATTAATGACACGAGATAAAGTCACCATTTTGGTGTGTTACGCAAAAAGGTGACAAGAGCATTGGCTTGCTCTCTAAGGTCGGCATCTGGAGTATCTTTTTAACCAGTGAGATCAAGGTTGGAGACACAAACACAAACTTTTCAACACGCTTATTAGTGACACATAGTTTTTCCAAATATCTACATAAGAATATCAAAATTGTTACATTGGACGACATATATAAGATTTTCTAGATAAAATAAATAAAGTATAGAATGAAATACCTGAGGTATACTAATATACAATTTGCACTTATTTCTTGAAAAGTAATGAACTCATGAATATCATCAAAGTTAAGAAATGTAGGCATGTCAGCACCACTGATTGTGTATGGTATTGGGACCTCTATCTGCCTACCATCATGCATGGAACTAAGTGCATAATAAGCCAAAGGCCTCAACTCCATGTTCATTTTATTAAAGTCAAACGAAGGTCTTTGTTGTTCCACATCTTGTTGTATCTCAATTTGAGAGTTGACTGGTTTTTTTCCTCTCTATTTTGGGCATTTGTTTCCCTCAGCTACTTGGTTAGGAACATGACTAGGCTCTCGACTCACTTTGTCCATACTCGTTTAGAGCTCAATTAATATTTTCGACCAAGCGACAAACTCATATACATCCTCCTCCATAGTTGTTGCCTCGTCCATCGAAATAAGTAGTGCTGCTTTTTTTAATTTTTGCCACAACGATTGACACTCACACGTTCCCTTCACCTAATGGTATCCCATGGACTGAATCGGTGGGAAGGCTCTCCATCCATGCCTTTCCAATCGCAACAAACAACTGTCTACAGCGAAGTTCATCCTTAATAAAGAGCTTACACTCTTGACTATCGACTAGCATAGTTGTCGGATCAGACACTCCAAGTTTTTTTATCATGGAGAGTGCAACTAGCCTTAAAGCTATTGTGTTGGTCAACGGTTGCCATATTTTCCTGATCAATCAACGGCTCGACATCTGTCTTTGCACATAGACCACACACCATCTCGTTTAATTCTTCAATTTCACGTCTCATTGACAATACAACAGTATCAACTTTTGAACTTCGCTTCAGGTTGAAGTACTGAGACTGCTTTACGAACTTTGATTGACCACGAGTACGTCCTGGGTGTTCGGGTTTAGATAATGATTGGGTCAATACATATTTAATGCCAATAGATTCGAACTTGCCTTGGGTCTTCTGTGTGTTGTACTCCACTTGCGGAAGAATTAAAAACAATGTCACAAATAAATTGAAGAGTTATAAGTGGATCTAGTGATAAGAATTTATTATTAATTAGTAAACTTTCTATTAACTTGCCAACTTGGCGATATGATGGATCCTTGAACTCTCCATCTTTTTTTATCCGTGATTCTAACCATACTGCATCTCTTTTTTCCCATTTCCCCTTCTCCTTAAATTGTAATTTATTATCGTTAGTATACATGAATAATAATAATAATAAATTTACGATGATTTACGAAGTGTGAATGTCTCTTGACGGTAAGAATCTCTAACTTCGATCCCCATGTGCCACAAGCTCTTTAGATCATTGATTAGCGGTGCCAAGTACACATCAATGTCATTGCGTGGTTGTTGAGGACCAAAAATCAATAAAGTCAACATCAAGAACTTCCGCTTCATGCTCAAATTCAGAGGGAGATTGTAGCTGACAAGTATGACGGGCCAAGTACTATGCCTACTACTCATATTGCCATGTGGATTCATTCCGTCCGCTAATAAACCTAAACGTAGATTCTGTGGTTCCGTACTAAATTTAGGGTTATCGTCATCAAAGGTCTTCCATTGTGGTGCAGCGGTTGGATGTCTAAGCATGTCATCTTCAACATGTTTATCATGGTGTCAAGTCAAATTCTTGACGTGATCGGCATTATAGAATAAACGCCGCAAATGTGTTGCTGAAGGAATGTATCATAACACCTTTGCCGGCACTCCTTTCCTACTATTCGTTGGTTTTTTACCCTTCTTCCATCTTAACTCTTTATAAACCGGGCATTCATCCAAATCCTCATTCCCATTTTGGTAAAGGACGCAATCATTTGGACATGCATGTATTTTTTCATATTTCATTCCCAAGTGCTCAACATCTTCTTAGCTTCGTACATACTAGACGGTATTTTATTATCAACCGGTAGAACCTCTATTAGAAATTCTGAAAGAGTCGTAAAACTAGAATTTGTCCACCCTCCTGATGCCTTCATGTTCTATAATTTGACCAATGTGGACAATTTTGTATATTTAGTGCACCCGTCATACAAGCGCATCTTGACATCATTCATCATTGCTTCAAATAACTTCAGACGGCACACAAAGTGTTCTTCCAAATCATTAACCATATCAAACAAACTATCTCTTACATCTTCCTCAACAATAGGTTCTTTTCCTTTGTTCTTCGATGTTGGATTCAAACAAATTTCACCGTGTAAATACCATGTTTGGTACAAACAAATAATCCTACGTTCATTCAAATGTTTTCTAACATCATCAACTGAATGAGACCTATGATTTCCACAATCCACACAAGGACACCGAATCTTATCATTTTTCATGTGAGTTTGGCAAATGACAAAAAAATTCTTCAACACCATCTTGATATTTTCTAGTCAATCTATTAGCCCACATACATTTTCTATCTATTTGCAAGAACCCTAAATCCAAATTAAAGATCATAAAATATATTTAATAATCAAGTTTTTGCAATTAAAATAATACATATCAAGATTTTGACATAATTTAACAAATCAAGCTTTCAAAAAATAAAAAAAATAAAAAAATGATAACGAAAATCTATAGTTATATATATCTAAAATATCTACGATGAATACAAAATAACTCTCGACGGCAAGCGCCGACGGTCCTTGATCTCGCGACGGCGAGCAGCCCCAGCCCCATATCGGATGTCGCATTGGTGTGTGGCACTTCTTGGATCTCGACGATCGCAAGCGCTTCTCTTTCGCTCCCGACAGCGAGCACCCCCTCCACTCCCGGTGACTGCATCTATGCTCTGCTCCTGGGGTGACACCCTTCGCCTCCCACGAATCCTCTGTTACGAATAACAAGACTCTTTTTATGATTTTTTTTTTTTTCTATTTTTAATGTTTTAGTCTCTAAAATTTTCAAAATGTCTATTACTATTGTATTATTTTCCATTAAAAAAATATTAATTTCAGAATTTAATTTTTTCCTGAATACTTAAAATCCTTTTTTTTTTAACTTTCAAATTTTTGGTTCTAAACTTTATTGTTGTTATAAGTTCGTCCATAAATATCATTTTGTTGAAATACAAAATTTTATATGAGATTGTAATATGTACTTTGAGCAAAATATATATATATACATACATATATACATATATATATATATATACCATCTCAACATTAGATATAATATTATTGGTTAATCTTATAGTTTACCAAAACATTATTACACAACTTTTGGAATAGTGCTATTAGTTTTTTCTTTTTTTTTTTTGGATAAACCAAACATTATTACACAACTTTCAAATAGCACTTTTAAAATTACAGTTTACCAAACACTTAGATTAACTTTTTGCCACAGCTACTTTTCTTTCAGCACAGTTAACAACAACTTTTTAAAAAGCTATAGCATTATCAAACAAGCCCAAAATCAAATACGAAAAATATCAACTTTAAATATTATGGCTGTAAAGTAAATCAGAGTATTTATTTGGCCAACTAATGAGGATGATACTTTTTATATGTTGCACTTGTATAAATATGTCCCTCTTTTTCATAGAAATGACTATATATATATATATATAAATATATCTTGATAGGCAAGACAGATTGCAATTGATGTTATATAACGTGAAAATCAGAAAGACTCTCTCCTCTCTCTCTCTATCTCTCTCTTTCCCTCCTAGTCTTCCATAAAGTTCTTGAGTCGTAGATTGTAATAATTGTTCCTGTTTATAGTTTTATAATAACCATACACCGTGAGTGATCAAGAACGAAGTTATGGTTATGTTGATAATAGATCATGCTATAGAGGAAGAAAATCATGTTTGTGACTATGAAGTATTGTGAGTTTATCTTTGACAAATCCACAAATCGTATAGATCGTGTATCGGATATAGAATCTATTGGGTGATATTTTCGTTGAACCTAAACCCAAACACAGGTAGAAGTCTGCTTATGCAAGAGCTTAAGTAGAAATCTATTTAAGTCTGTGCATATGTAGAAGCCTACCTAGTTAAAGGTAACTGTAAGGTAGGAGTCTACCTAGCTATGAGGTAGGAGTCTACCAAGTTAAAAGATAGGAGCCCACTTATTATAAGGTAGAAGTCTACCTAACAACGAGGTAGTAGTCTACTTAAATAGGTGTCTACCTAACTATAGGTAGAAGTCTACATGAGACCATGCCTAAGGTCAGAGGAGGAAATTCAAGCATCAACAAGGGACTAACATTCGACAATTAATAAGAGTTTACAAATGAAGCTCAATCGTACACATTTAATATTGAAAACATTAAATGTTCAGAATTATTACATATTAAATCACCGGAAGGTGAAGGATTTCATTGTAATTAAAGAGAAAATAAACTCTCAAATTAATGGAAGAATTAAACTCATTCATTCCCAATGTACTATAAATTCTCTCAAATTGAGAGGAAAAAAACAAGATTCAATTCTCAATACAAAGCCTTGAGGAAATTATACCGGACTCCGGTTTTATCTATATTGTTCTTGACGTTCTTTTGTGTTTTCTTGTGTTGTTGCTTAACGTTCTTGATTATTTTGTTCGTTTGATCTTATTTTCTAATTCAAGAACATTCATTTGGTGTTGGACGAAATTTTGCTCCAACAGAATCAATAAAAGATGCTTCTGCACGCGTATCAGATAATTGTGAACATTCTGCACAAAGTAAAATACATGATGTATAGAGGAAACCCATTTGGAGGAAAAATATGAATTCGCGTCACTTTTCTGAGTTTTCCAGAATGCAAGAAACTTGTGTAAAATATGATGGTGGATGACATCTTCAGTTTGGATCTTTGTGAAGTTTGTTAACTGATTCAGCCTTTTCAAAATCCACACGTCATTTTTTTTGTTATTCTGTGATATATTTTTCATGTCAATAATATATTTAGTAGTCTTTCCGAATGCGAATAGGACTAATTTAATGGGTGGAAGAGAAGGGAATTGAGTACTAAATTGTGAAATTTAAAATATGAGAACGTTTTAACTTATACTTAATAAATGGAAGTAGAGAGAGAGAGAGAGAGAGAGAGAGAGAGAGCGTGCTTAATTTGCATGTCAATTATGCGGGTAATTGCTCTGTAGTTCCTCAATTAATTTTGTTGTATTTCATCACCCAAAAAAAAAAAAAAAAAACCCAATAAAAACAACAACGTAGAGAGAGATCGAAAACAATAGGGGAACTTTTGAAAAGCAATCTGTTTCAATTTGGGAACTTTTTCAAATGGAGAAATGCATCAAGTATAGATACGGTACAAACAACAATACCAAACAAATAAACCCCATAGTACAAGAAACATAACTCTCAAATGAGATCAGTTTTATCAGTAAAATTTGATAAAGCTAAATGAGAGGGACATACGTCAAGACCCAGTAACGAGAAAATTCCTTGAATTGTTTGACAATCCCATGATTGAGCATGTACAAAGCTCGTTTCTACAAAACCTCTACAATCGATGAAATCATTCAATCAGTTGAGATCCAGTCATCCATAGCACAGAGGCCACTGTAAACTCCGCAAAGACATAGGTTCAGTGGAACTAAAACTCTGATCACACCGGGAGAAACCACAAGTGGATCAACAACATAGACACAAGACAAAATTGGAAGAACCATCCCTTTTATTTCAAACGAACCACAAAAACACTGACAATAAATTAAAACATAAATACAACGTCATAAAACAACCATCTCACACTCTATTGCTCCGCCACAATGTGCCACTTCATTGGAGAAAAAGGTAACAATCAAGTCTTCAGATTCGGAACTTAAGGGTTGGGTTTTCCGAATATCCATCGCCACCACCACCGTCTGCCTCTCACCCAGAGGTTCACTGTTCCCCACAAAATCCCAACTGGCGCCATAGCCAAGCGCCAATCTCATCTGAAATCCTAGAGGCTTGTTGTCGGCATGATCTATGTTGCCATCTGTAGGGCCATCTGCCGCCCACGATCTCACCGGAAACCAGCAAGCTAGCAACAGATCTAACCAGATCATGTTCACTCCACCACACGTAAGCCCCTCTGCGACCAGATCTGGCCAAACAGCACGAGTTCCTCACCTCCCGTTCCCCTTCATCCAAAGAACCCTCAGAGAAAAACCGATGAGCGCATCCCCCCCTTCAGTCAACTCATGGTGTCGTTGGACTAGGACATCAGCAAAGACGTATAGTCGTGTGCCCGCTGTATCCCGGTCCACTGCGGAGAGAAGTGCTCTAGGGGAAACCCTAGTCTCAAAAAGCTTTTCCTCTCCTTCTCACACTAACTTCTCACTCTCTCGGATCCGCACATGATACTTTTTTTCTTTTGAAATATAAATTGTGAATCCTTTCAATTAGGGAACTTGTAAACAGCAATTGAGTAATATTTAATTAAAATTAAAAAAAATGGATATTAACTAGCTAGTTATAGTTATAAAGACCCTCTTCTATTATCTACTAGTTGTTAGCCACTTGCCACTACTACAAAAGTTGAAATAGACGACGGATATTACACGACGATTTTACAAAAACCGTCATTTAAAGGGGATCACCCCCATGATTACACAACGGTTTTAATAAACCGTCGTGTAATCTCGGAAATTACATGACGGTTTACTAAAACCATCGTGAAACCGTGAGGTTACACAACGGTTTGTTTTTTTTTTTTTAAACTTTCTCATTTGTTTTCTTTTCTTTAAAATTACACTTTGTTGATACCCAAAATTTGGCATGGCTTAGGCCCAACCCACATCTTGCAATGTGAGCTAAAAGCAGTACGTAGACCCAAGTTACACTTCAGGGATCTTTGAATAAGCCACGGTTTGGAAGGCCAAGTAAAAATGAATGGGCCCATTTATTAGTTCCAATTAGACTCTTGGCCGAATTGGAAGGCTTTGAGTTTATGAGGAATTAGAATAATATGGGTTGTGGAGAAACTTAAAACTACCTCTAAATACTTTGTTTAATTTCATTAGTCTAAACAAAGCTTAAATAAGCTTATTAAACCCAATAGAAGCCAAAAGAATATTCCTATGATATTCTCTTTCTCCCTCTAGATGAGATTTTCTAGATTTTTGGCTCTAGGAATTAACTATTCACTATTTAGGAAATTATTCCCCAGCTGAAAACATTCTTCACCTCCAAAACACCTTAAAACGACCACCCGATGTAGCAGAACAGCCACTCAACTACCTCCTTAAGTGTATGTTACCTAGAAATCCCACTTTGACTGGATTCAAATCCCATAGGAGGGAATTTCTCCCGCTTTTGGAGCTTCCTATATGTAATACCTAGTTTTTCGATATTACTGTTTCCTTTTAAAGGAATTAAATGTGTGCCATGAAGGTATTTATGAAAAAGCTCGATTTAGAGTTTTTGTTAAGTTTTGTGAGTTCTTATGGTTTTATAAGACTCAAAAATGATTGCTTAGACTAGCAAGTGACCCTTTTGAGTAAAAAGGGGATGAAAATTATATGATTTTATGTTGGTCAAAGTTTGACCAAGAAAAGTCAAAGTTGACCAATAAAGTCAAAGTTTGACTAAAATGGTCAAAGAGATGACTATACAGTATTATGGCAAAGCAGTATGGAAATATACTGCGAAAACTGTTTTTACGGACAAGATAGCATGAATAGGATTTAAAACCACCATAGAAAAATCAAGCACACCAAGTTAGAAATAAAGGGCAAAAAGGGCTTAAGGAAATAAGAAAAATTTTATACAGTCCATTTTTACACAGATGAATTTTGGACTGCAGTATAGTATAACAAAACTATGTATTAGTGAGCACAGTACTGGAAATATCTGTGTTAGCTCAAAATTGGACTGCATATTGAAGAAAAAGCCAAACAAGGCCTTAGGATGATGACATCATCCTACCACCAAATTATGACATCATTTTGGATTAAAGAAAATTGGAAAGTAATATTTGCTTGTTCTCCAAGGGATTGGCCGGCCACCTATGCCCCCCCATTGTGCAATTTTGTGTTTCTTCAAGGGCTTTTTAACAATTTTAAGAAATTTCCATCACCTATAAATAGGTGATGAAGGGTTCATTTTGTTCACCAAAATTTGGAAAATCCAGCAAAACTTTGGCCATTTTTCCTCTCAAAAAGCCGAGCATTAGGAAGGAAAGAGAGAAGAGAGAAAAATTAAAAACTTAAGGGGGAGAGCATAGGGGGTGGTCGGATTTCACCTAGAGCCAAGAAAAAAGTTTGAAAAAAAATTGGGAACCCATTCTAGGCCAAGTGGCCGGTTGTGGGAAAGCAAGAAAGGGGAAGAAAAAAGTGAAGAAGGAAAGTGTGGAGAGTGGCCGGATTTGGTAGGATCAACCACCAAGTGAGGCCAAATTTTCGGTACCCATTGGAGGGTGAAAACCGAGTGGAAGGAGAACAAAGAGGAAGGAAGAAGTTTTGGACCCAAACCCTAAGCCTAGCCTTGCATTGATCAAGGTAACTCTTCCATAGCCCTAAACTCTTCAATTAAGTTTCAATTTGAAATTTATATGTATTTCAAGTTGAAAATTGTAAGAGCATAAGCTCAAGTTATTTTATTGCCCTAGATTAGTTTAGGTGTGGTGCTTGATTAGGTATTAAGGGTGGTTTGATTTATGAGTTTGATTATGAGCTTTGATTGATTTCATGCTTATGTTTGTTTGATTGTTAGAACTTGCATGCTAGGTGTTTGATAAGTTGTATGTCCCCTAAATATGTTCAAGCATGATTTAGAATGGCATGCTAAAGTAGATCTTGAATGAATGGAATGTTTTGAATGAACCGAGAACCATGCAAACCCTAGGTGATGTATTTTCATTGTTGGTTTGCATGGACATGATCGGATCACATGAATGTTGAATTGGGACGTTAGAAAATACTGCATGTGTGCTCATAGGCTCCCGCTGTGGTCGGTTGAGGTAGTCTCCACGTATTAGGACGAAAAACGGATTTAAAAACAATAACTGCCAGTTCGGGTTCAAACTGCCCAGTTTTCTGGAAAGTGAAATTTAAGGCCTTTAGAGGCCGATTTTTGGAAAACGTAAAACATAAAAGTTGTAGAGAAAGGTTTTTCCTATAGGAAAGCATGGACAGTTTTTCAAAATAAGGCTCCAACGGCCTCAGTTTTTACGAAAATCCGAGCCTGACCGTGCCCAGGGTTCATGCACGGCCAGGTGAGTTCAATCACGAATATGGGCACGATAGAGTCCGAACTAGGTTTTCTGCAAACACGAAAGTTTTAGGATTTTTCGAGATTTAAAACTTTCGTGAAGACAACTTTTTTCAAATTCAATTCATATTTTTAAACTGACACGGATTTCTAAAAACTGTGTAGGAAACAGGAAATTCCTGCACATGATTTTCTAAAACAATGCAGAAAAACTGTATTTTTGCACAACACCAATGTTTTGACTGTGGAGACTGTTCCAACAACAGTTTTCAGTATTCAATGATTTTTATGAGGCTTTATTTTAAGACCACCGAATTTTTATAAGTTAATTGAAGGTTTTTGAGCTTAATTCACCAAATTTTTCCAAGAAAAGGAAAAAGGGATTTTTAAGCCAAAAATTTAGTAACGACGACGGAAGATAACCGGGATGGATACCCGAGTTATGAGGGGTTGACTTTTGTTGACTAAGTTTGACCTATAAGGGGTTGACTTTTGTTGACTAAGTTTGACTCATAGAAGGATGATTTTTGTGGACCGAATTTTGACCGCCTCAAGGGTTATCCAACATAACCCAATGGATTATAGAATAAGAATGTTAAGGCATAGGCCCAAGGTTAGGATGGTAACCTAACCCTATTTGTATACAAGTGGGCTTAGTATCTAAAGTTACTCTATGTAACCTCATAAGCTATAATCCAAGTAAGACATCTTGTGTAAAGGGGATATATAACTAAGACTATGTATGCATATTGGTTAAGTCACCAACATTTTATGATTAAGAATCCTTACCATATGTCCATGGAATAACAGGAGATAGCCTGTTGTTGCGCCCGAGCTTGGAGCAGCACAACATCGGACATAGCAGACGAGGTAAATACAACTCCGCCTACAGCATAGGCTTTGTTGTGAATAATTACCCAAGTGTGTTTAATGTTATGATGTATGCTATAGGTTTAGTAAATGTTATTTGCTAGGATGTATGCTATAGGTTTAATGCTATGTGGATGCTATATGCTATGTGCTATGAAATGCTATGAGGTATGCCATGCTATGTGCTATACTATGAAGTATGAGCTATGATATATGTTATGAAATATGTTAGAATTATGTTATGATAAGATACAAGCTATGGTATGGTTAAGAAGTGATTATGATTTAATTGTGTGAAACATCACAAAGCATGTTCACCAATTAATAAGAATACGATCAAGTATGAGACAATGAAAGTTATGATGGCAAGCAAGTTGCCTGTGTCGTACCGACCCGCTCGTAGGTTGGGTTGGACTATGGTTTGAGTTGGAAATGGACTGGCCGCCCCAACCACTCCATAGTTGCGCGCCCGGTACGTACACGTATGTAAGGGGCCCATAAGTAGCTAAGTTATGAAAGAAAGTTAAGAATGAATAAGAAAGCATAATACGAGCATAATCAGTTCATGCATATATTATGCTATTAAGTTATGGAATGGTATGCTATGTTATGATATGATAAGACATGATATGTTGCAAGATGTTATGTTATGAAATGCAAGTTATGTTTATATTATGTCGCGGTATAGTTAGTTGTACTTGCTGAGCGAAAGCTCACTGTCTTACATCTATGCTGTAGGTAAGCAACCTACCGGAAATCAGTGATACAAGATGGAGGAGCATGGCAGGGCGAGCTGTGAAATGTGGGAATTAATGCCGCTACGCGTTTTGCCTTTTACGTATATTATTTCCCGTTAGAACATCTTTATTCAATAAGTACATTATCCGCTCGTACGCGCATAAAAAAAAAATTTCGCTGTTTTACACTGAAAAGTAAGTACGTTATGTTAAGTATGTATGTATGTACGGTAACGGCCTGTGCTAGGCGGGTCGTTACACTATATCTGGAACATTAAGCAACTATAAGACTCCCCAACTATGAGCTTCATAGGGAAACTCTTCCAACCAAACTAAAAGCTCTTAATTGTAGTCAAACTCATCACTAGCCTATAAATACCACACTATTTGCACTCCAAAACGGGCCATCAAAAGCCATGAAAGGCCATTAAGACAATCAAAGCCATCCTCGTCACCTTTATTCACCATTCCCGATCAAGAGAGGATACCCTATCTACCTCAAGTGACTCCATTGATAGAGGCGCACCTGAAACACGAAACCATCACAAACACCATAATAATAAGAGTAACATTCCTCTTACCAATCCCTCACTCAAAACAAATGGCTAGCAAATGATATCCTCTCCAACACACCATAACTTCTAGCTACAACTCTGACAGTGGAGAACCTTCGGAATAAGCGTTTCAAGTATGCAATCACTTCGTTATCTGTCATCCTTACTCTAAAACATGCAATCATCAACCCCTTAAACACTATTAGAAGCCATATGCCTTACATTTCATTTATTATTCACAGCCAAGAAGGAAGACCTCTCTAACTCAAATCATTCCACCAATAAAGGAACACCTGAAGTATAGAGCCACCCTCAGGCACTCTACATTTTAAACCTAACACACAAATCATAACAAGACCACAGCTGCAAACCCTCATACTAAGCTTCAAACAAACCTTCCATTCACCAAAAACATCTCCACAAACCAGTCATGTTCTTCTCCCACACTATGTGCTCATCTCAAGATCCCCTTTATTGAGAAGTCTTCATCTGTAATATCCAAAAATTTTCTCGAACTTATGATTTTCTTGTATATAAGATATCTAAAGTTTGTACTATGTGTTTATGTGCAATTGTAAGAAAATTATGAATACCAATACAAAATTCATAATTTTATCAGTATAGGGTTGAGTTCTCGGTAAATTAATTACGAGACTCCATAATAGGCCTTTTAAGGAAAAAGGCATGACGGAATTTTCTGAATTCATGATGGTCAATGTTTGATCAAAAAGTCAAAGTTTGACCATAATAAGTCAAAGGTTGACCAGAGTAAGATGGTACTATGATTGATAAGCAGTATGGGAAAAATACTGTGAAAACCGTCTTTACAGACAAGATAGTATAATTAAGATTTAAAACCACCATAGAAAAAAATCAAGCACCTAAAATAGGATATTAAGGGCCAAAGGGCTTTAAATAAAAAGAAAATTTTTTATACAGTCCAACTATACACAGATAAATTTTGGACTGCAGTTCAGTATAACAGTACTGAATTGTACTGTGTATTAGTAAACACGGTATTAGAAATATCTATGTTAGCTTAAAAATGGACTGCTTATTGGAGAAAATAGTCAAACAAGGTCTAAAGCGGATGACATCACCTTATCCCTAATTATGACATCATTTATTGAATTAAAAAAAAAATCAAACTTGGCCACCAAGGCAACCACTAATGGCCGGCCACATGTAGGGCTAATGTGTAATTTTTTGTGCAATTAGTTTTGCTCCAAGGATTTATGAGCAAAAAGTGAACCAAAAATTTTTGCAAAAAAGTCCAAAATCTCACCTATAAATAGGCTGCCAAGGGGGGGCGGTTTTGGCCTCAAAAATTCAGAAAAAACAGCCAAACTCTTGTCATTTTCTTTCTCAAAAATCCGGACTTCTAAGTGTGAGCAAGATCAAAGAAAAAAAAAATTGAGAACTTAGGGGTTTTGATGTTGGTAGTCTTCGGTTTCTCCTAGTAAGTTCAAGCCAAAAATTTTGACAGTCTTGTGCCCAATTTTGGGGGCCAACAGCCGGCTGCCAAGGGGGGGTGAGTGAGTGAGAAAATTTGGATTTAAGAGTGCTTAGTTTAGGTGCAAGCAGCCACCAAGAATCAGCCAATTTTGGTGCCAATTTGGTGCAACAAAACCGGCCTTGGGTGGTGTCCTAGGAGGAAAATTTTTGTGACCAAACCCTAGCCTCAATTTCTTCATTAAATCAAGGTAAACCATTCTAGACCTTAATCTCTTTCAATTAAGCATTCAATTTGAAATTTACATGTATTTCAAGTTGAAAAATGTAAGAGCATAAGCTCAAAGTTATTTTATTGCTTTAGGTGGTGCTTGATTAGGTATTAAGGGGTGGTTTGATGTTTATATTTGTTATGAGCTTTAATTGTGCTTATGCTGAGTTGATGACTAGGGTTGCATGCTAGATGGATGATGAATAGTATGCCCCCTGTTTTTTATGTGCAAGCCGATTCTAGAATTGCATGCTAGGTGTTTGATAAGTTATATGTTTCTAAATATGTTTAAGTTGTGCTTGGTTATGCACACTAAGTGTTTGATGTGATGAATGTTTATGTAATGATGGTAAGGAACGTTAGAATACGCTCCATGCTTGCTATCTAGGCTCCCGCAAGTTCGGTTGAGGTAGTTTTCATGAAATAGGACGTAAAACGAACTCTAAACCGAACAACTGCCAGGTTCGGGTGGATCCTGACCAGTTTTACGGAAAGCCGATTTTGAGGCCTTTAGAGGCCGAATTAGGCAAAACTTAAAACACGAAAGTTGCTCGGAACAGTTTTTCCTAGGGGAAAACGTGAACAGATTTGCAAAATGAGGCTCCAATGGCCTCCGTTTTTATGAAAATCCGAGACTAATCTGCCAGACCTAGTCTACACGTCCAGTAGGTTTCAAATTAAAACTGACAAGAATCCAAGCAGAACTGGGTTTTTCTTTAAACATGAAAGTTTTATAATTTTTCAAGAGCAAGAACTTTCATGAAGACAAGTTTTTCAAATTCAATCTGGATTTTTAAATACAACCTGAACTATAAAAAACAAAACTGTGCATAGAACAAGAAATTCCTGCACAGGATTTTCTAAATACATGCAGAGAAACTGTATTTTTGCACCAACACCACTGTTTTGATGGTGAAAACTGTTCTAAAGGCAGTTTTCAGCCTTTAATGATTTTTATAAAGTCCTACTTTGAAAACCATGAATTTTAAAGTTAAACAAAAGATTTTTAGCCAAAATTTTCAAATTGGATTTTTAAAAGCCAAAGTTTAATAACAAAACGTTGACAGATAGTAACCGGGTAGGATACCCGAGTTACTAGGCTTAGGCCCAATAATAACAAGTGATGAATCAAGTATGGGTGACCACAAACTCTAGGGTTACGATTAGTAACCTAGTAAATAATCAAGACATGTATGGGGGACATATAACTAGAATATTGGAAAGGTTACCAACATATTATAGGATCCTTATCCTATGTTTTTTTTATATAGCAGGAAGTAACCTGCAGTTGCAATCTGAGTCAAAGCAACAAAACTTGGAACATAACATATCAGGCAAGTATCGAACCTCACCTACAGTATGAAAATAATAAAGACTATTTTCAAGTATACTATATTTTCAAGTATACATGCTATGTTATGCTATGATATGTGATGCCATAATGTGTGATGCTATGCTATGATGTGCTAAGTTATTTTATGACATGTTATGCCATGTTTACAAAAATGCCATGGTTTCAGAAATGTTATGTTTTCAAAAATGCCATGGTTTCAGAAATGCCATGTTTTCAAGAATGCTATGTTATGGCAAATGTTGAGTATGATATGACATAGTGACATTATGAGGCATGTTCACTAATGTTAAACCACATGGTAAGATGAAACAAGTAAGGTGTCGTACCAACCTCCCGTGATCATGGAGGCTACATGTTTCAGTTGTATTTACCTTCCGTGATCGTGAAGGGTTCAGTTTAATTCCCATAACTGTTAGGGCCTTGCAAACCCTAGCTTTGTCTGGAGGCTGCACGCTTTTGGTACGTACACTATGGGCCCACATGTTGAGACAAGATAATAAAGATTGAGTCTATAATGAAACATAAGACATTCAATCAATCATAAATGGTTCATGCATGAGTTTCGTGATGATTGGCATGTTTCTTTTTAAAGATGTTTGATATATTTTGTGAGATTATGTTTGAACTTGCTGGGCGAAAGCTCACTCTTATATTTCATACTGTAGGTAAGAAGCTTGCAGCTTAAGTGGTGGGCTATGCGAACGATGCGGTGGGTGAAGGGCGGTGTGGGATACCACTACGCATAATTTTCCGCATCCAATTTTCAGAAAATATGTTTATATTTCAAAAGTAAATTATATTTTGTTATATGTATGAAGTTTGAAGACACGAGAAGGTACTTTCAGTATAGTCTGTATATATGGCGAGTTTTTCTCTACAAGATAATCTATATATAATTATGTTTTAAAAAAAAAAATTTAGTCTCAAATTTTCAACAAAAGATCAAGTATGTATGGTGTCGACCTGGCTTGGGAAGTCGGGGCGTCACAGTTTGGTATCAGAGCGGTATCCTGCCAGCCTACTTTACTTCACCTTACATCGCTTCTGCAACGGCCCAAGTAAGTTATGTTTCTTACTATTAGAATTAGTTAAGATCTTATGTGTGTAGTAAGTATCTTCCTTTAATGGCCATGCTGGAAAATGTTGGACACGGGGATAACGTTGGGTGGTGCCTTAGCTTGGTGGTGGCAACTAGGTGACGTACGGAAATGATGGGAAAGTTTTATATCTTCCCAAATGTTATGGTTATGTACTCCTATTGTGAAGGAGATATGAACAAGATCATGATGAATTCAGATATGTTCATGTTATGCTTTTATATGGAAAGAAGATCATGGTTCTATATAAAAGAGATGATTTTATTAATTTTATAATAAAAGAAGCTAATTTTATTTCCTTATTTTCCGTATAGAGCCATGCCACCAAAGCGTAGAAGAGCACCGATCCAAGACGTTGATCTTGCGGCCCAGCTGAATGAGCTAAGGCAAATGATGTTAGCCCAACAACAAGAGATAGGGGGGCTTAGAGCTCAGTTAGCTCAACAGAATCAGGGACCTCCTGATGCCGAGGTACCACCAGCACCTGTGAATCAGCCTGCTGCACCGGAAATTCCTGATGTTGACCCGGTGATCCCAGAAAACCCCATAGCCCCCGAAGTACCTGTTGTACCTGTGGCTGTTCCACCAGCACCCCGAGTTCGAACTCCGGAAGAATTATATGACAGTTTTCGGCGCATGAAGGCACCAGAATTTGAAGGTTCAACAAACCCGATTGAGGCCGACAATTGGCTGATCGACCTTCAGGTTATCTTGAATTTCCTCAGGCTCAGTGATCAAGAGAAAGTCACTTGTGCATCCTTTGTGCTAAGAAAAGATGCTCGTCTTTGGTGGGAGACAGTCCAGATCCGGCGAAACGTTACCCAAATGACTTGGGAGGATTTTGTTAAGGAATTTAAAGAGAAATACTTCAACATCGAGGTTATGGAAGCTCAGCAAGATGAGCTCAATAGTTTTCACCAGGGTAATCTGTCTGTGGCTGAAGCGGTCCAAAAGTTTGAACAGTTAGCACGTCTCTGTCCTCACCTCATCGGTTCCGAAAGAGACAAAGTGTGAAAGATGATGAAGATGTTCCGCTCTGATTTGGCAGTGGTGATCAACAGCTTACCCTATCCACCAACCACCGTCGCAGATTGTGTCAGTCGAGCAATTCGAGCTGAGTACTGGGTAGGGCAGAACAGAGAACAACGGGCAAAGTTCTTTAAGGAAAAGAAAGAAGAGAAGGCCCAAGCCAAGCAGAATCAGGCAAGACCAAATCAGACTCCCCAGCAAAGAGGTCAAGGAGGTCCTTTTGTCAAAACAGCAACAACAAGCAGTACAGCAACAATCAACAGAAAAGGAAGTGGAATGCAGGAGGACAGGGGAATCAACATAATTTTCCCCAGAAGAAGAATACTCCTGATAGCAACAGTTATCCCACTTGTCCGAAATGTGGGAGAAGGCACCCGGGAGATTGCCGTGCTGGAAACGGTCGCTGTTTTCTATGTGGCAAGGAAGGCCACTATGCTAGAAACTGCAGTCTCAATCCCCAGAGTCCGCAGAACCAACAGAGAGGACAGGGATCTCAACTTCACGCTGCCCAGATGAAGCTCGAGGGACCTGCAATTTCTCAAGGCAGGCTGGAAGCTCCGGAACCTCAAGGATGCACTTACGCCTATACAAAGGAGGATGTTCAAGCTGGACCTTCCACCGTGGTGACAGGTCAGCTTCCTTTTGCCCAACAAGATGCCTACGTGTTAATTGATTCTGGAGCTACGCATTCATTCACATCACCTAGGTTCGCTAAGAAACTAGGTAGAGCAAGTGATAGAATCGGAAGAACATTTAGGACTGCATTACCCTCCGGGGAGATTCTGTTGTCTGATTATTGGGTACGTCACGTTCCAATAATTATATGTGGTAGGGAAATGTATGTCAACTTGATCATCATTGACCTATTCGACTACGATGTTATCTTGGGTATGGATTTCTTGGGGAAGTACAACGCAGTTATCGACTGTCCACGACGTACTGTTACGTTCAAGCCAATTGGAGACGAGAAGTTTACTTTCAGAGGATCTACTTCAAAACAGTCGAAGATGTTTATTTCGGCGCTAAAGGCCAGAAAGTTGTTGGCGAAAGGATGTATTGAATTTCTAGCCAACATGGTGGATAAAACGCAAGAGACCAAGAGTAGGCCGGAAGAAGTACCGATAGTCAAGGAGTTTATAGAGGTTTTTCCTGAAGAATTGCCAGGGTTGCCACCAGAACGAGAGATCTCTTTTGAGATTGAATTACTCCCTGGATCAGCACCAGTATCTAAGGCACCTTACAGGATGGCGCCTGCTGAACTTAAGGAGCTGCAGATTCAACTGCATGAGCTTCTGGATCGAGGATTCATTCGTCAAAGCTATTCACCATGGGGAGCCCCAGTTTTGTTCGTTAAAAAGAAGGACGACACTCTTAGGATGTGCATTGACTATCGGGAATTAAATAAGATAACCATCAAGAACAAGTATCCCTTGCCTCGGATCGACGACTTGTTCGATCAATTGAGAGGAGCTTCAATTTTCTCGAAGATTGACCTACGATCCGGATATCATCAGCTTCGAATTAGGGAAGGAGACATTCCCAAGACAGCCTTCCGTACGCGATATGGACATTACGAGTTTCTCGTTATGCCATTCGGATTAACAAATGCTCCAGCAGCCTTTATGGACCTGATGAATCGAGTATTCAAGGATTACTTGGATAAGTTTGTTATCGTCTTTATAGATGATATCTTGATTTATTCAAGATCAAAGGAGGAGCATGAGGAGCATTTAAGGATCGCTTTACGGATTTTAAAGCAAAACCAGCTTTATGCTAAATTCACAAAGTGTGAATTTTGGTTGGAGAATGTTCATTTCTTAGGACATGTGGTCTCCAAGGACGGCATATATATAGATCCGGCTAAGATTGAAGCAGTAAGTGAATGGCCAGCTCCGAAAAATGTCACCGAAGTACGTAGTTTCCTCGGCTTGGCAGGCTACTACCGACATTTCGTTGAAGGATTTGCTAAGATTGCAGCGCCGCTCACCGCACTTACACGGAAAGGGAAGAAGTATGAATGGACTGCAAAGTGTGAAGAGCACTTCCAGGAGCTGAAAAGCAAGCTGACTAGTGCTCCAATCCTCACAATTCCAAATGTGGAAGAAGGAAACTTCGTGATATACAGCGATGCTTCCAAGATAGGATTGGGAGCCGTTCTCATGCAGAATGGAAAGGTGATCGCTTACGCTTCACGACAGCTTAAGGATCATGAGAAGAACTATCCGACGCATGATTTGGAACTTGC
This sequence comes from Ficus carica, assembly GCA_009761775.1. Classification (NCBI taxonomy): domain Eukaryota; kingdom Viridiplantae; phylum Streptophyta; class Magnoliopsida; order Rosales; family Moraceae; genus Ficus; species Ficus carica. The sequence continues at coordinate 4,296,271 of CM019750.1, forward strand.
GGCGGTGGTATTTGCACTCAAGATCTGGAGACACTACCTTTACGGTATTAAGTGTGAAGTTTACACGGATCATCAGAGTTTGAAGTATATCTTCACACAAAAGGAGCTTAATATGAGGCAAAGAAGATGGCTAGAATTGGTAAAGGATTATGACATAGACATCCGTTACCATCCAGGGAAGGCTAACAAAGTAGCCGATGCCCTTAGTCGGAAGTCGTCTTTTTCGTTGATGTCAATTCAGTCGTTGATCGAACCTCTTCAGAAGGAGCTAGTGGAAGCTGGAATAGAGCTTATCACGGAGAGTTTAGCTGCTCTAACCTTCCAACCTACCATTTTGGATGGCATGAAGGAGTGACAAAAAAGAGATGCCTCGCTACTTAGGACAAAGACTGAGGTCTTAGAAGGAATGGAGTTGGATTTCAACATATCTGATGAGGGCATACTCTATCAGAAAAATAGATTATGCATTCTTAACGAGGATGAGTTGAAGGAGCAAATCATGAAAGATGCTCATGAGACTCCGTATTCCGTTCATCCTGGAGCCACAAAGATGTACCAAGACTTGAAGGAAAATTTTTGGTGGCCCAAAATGAAGAATGATGTTGCAACCTTCGTCAGTAAATGCCTTACGTGTCAAAGGGTCAAGGCAGAACACCAACGTCCAGGGGGAGAATTGCAGAAAATTTCCATCCCAAAATGGAAATGGGACCAAGTGACCATGGATTTTGTAGTTGGACTACCCCGAACTCCCAGTGGCAACGACGCTATTTGGGTGGTTGTTGATCGTTTGACGAAGTCTGCACACTTTATTGCCATCAAGCTTAGCTTTTCAGTAGAGCAGCTAGCGAAATTATACGTCGCGCAGATCGTTCGCTATCATGGGATTCCGAAATCGATTATCTCGGATCGTGATGGACGTTTCACTTCTAAATTTTGGAGGAGTGTACATCAAGCCATGGGTACAAAGCTTACTTTTAGTACGGCTTTTCACCCTCAGACAGATAGGCAATCCGAGAGAACCATTCAAATTCTAAAGGACATGTTGCGAGCGTGTGTGATGGATTTCAAGGGAACTTGGGATAAAAAGCTTCCTTTGATTGAGTTCTCGTACAACAACAGTTTTCAAGCTTCAATTGGAATGGCTCCTTATGAAGCCCTGTATGGGAGAAGGTGCAGATCTCCAGTCCATTGGTACGAGACAAGAGAGAAGGAACTTGTGTCCACGGATTTTATTCGGAGAACCACTGAGGCCGTGAAGCTTATACGCCGACGGATGGAAACTGCATTTAGTCGACAAAAGAGCTATGCCGACAAACGCATAAGGCCTCTGGAATTTCAAGTAGGAGACTTGGTTTTTCTTAAAATTGCTCCATTCAAGGGAGTTATGAGATTCGGAAAGAAGGGGAAATTAAGTCCAAGATACATAGAGCCATTCGAAATACTAGAAAGAGTTGGTAATGTGGCCTATAAGTTGGCTCTGCCCCAAGAATTAGCATATGTACACAACGTATTTCATGTGTCGATGCTAAAATAGTACATCTCGGATCCATCCCATGTATTGGACCACGAACCAATTGAGGTTCACGAGGATATGACGTATAAGGAGAAACCGGTTCAAATCTTGGCACGAGAAGAAAAGGTGCTAAGGAACAAGGTTATACCTTTAGTTAAGGTCCTATGGCGAAATCATGAGATTGAGGAGGCAACATGGGAACGCGAGGAGGATATGAAGAAAAGCTACCCCGAATTGTTCTGATTTTCGAGGACGAAAATTCTTTAAGGAGGGTAAATTGTAATATCCAAAAATTTTCACGAACTTATGATTTTCTTGTATATATGAAATCTAAAGTTTGTACTATGTGTTTATGTGCAATTGTAAGAAAATTATGAATACCAATACAAAATTCATAATTTTATCAGTATAGGGTTGAGTTCTCGGTAAATTAATTACGAGACTCCATAATAGGCCTTTTAAGGAAAAAGGCATGACGGAATTTTATGAATTCATGATGATCAAAGTTTGATCAAAAAGTCAAAGTTTGACCATAACAAGTCAAAGGTTGACCAGAGTAAGACGGTACTATGATATGATAAGCAGTATGGGAAAAATACTGTGAAAACCGTCTTTACAGACAAGATAGTATAATTAAGATTTAAAACCACCATAGAAAAAAATCAAGCACCTAAAATAGGATATTAAGGGCCAAAGGGCTTTAAATAAAAAGAAAAATTTTTATACAGTCCAACTATACACAGATAAATTTTGGACTGCAGTTCAGTATAACAGTACTGAATTGTACTGTGTATTAGTAAACACAGTATTAGAAATATCTGTGTTGGCTTAAAAATTGAATGCTTATTGGAGAAAATAGTCAAACAAGGTCTAAAGCGGATGACATCACCTTATCCCTAATTATGACATCATTTATTGAATTAAAAAAAAATTAAACTTGGCCACCAAGGCAACCACTAATGGCCGGCCACATGTAGGGCTAATGTGCAATTTTTTGTGCAATTAGTTTTGCTCCAAGGATTTATGAGCAAAAAGTGAACCAAAAATTTTTGCAAAAAAGTCCAAAATCTCACCTATAAATAGGCTGCCAAGGGGGGGCGGTTTTGGCCTCAAAAATTCAGAAAAAACAGCCAAACTCTTGCCATTTTCTTTCTCAAAAATCCGGACTTCTAAGTGTGAGCAAGATCAAAGAAAAAAAAATTTGAGAACTTAGGGGTTTTGATGTTGGTAGTCTTCGGTTTCTCCTAGTAAGTTCAAGCCAAAAATTTTGACAGTTTTGTGCCCAATTTTGGGGGCCAACAGCCGGCTGCCAAGGGGGGGGGGGGGGTGAGTGAGTAAGAAAATTTGGATTTAAGAGTGCTTAGTTTAGGTCCAAGCAGCCACCAAGAATCAGCCAATTTTGGTGCCAATTGGTGCAACAAAACCGGCCTTGGGTGGTGTCCTAGGAGGAAAATTTTTGTGACCAAACCCTAGCCTCAATTTCTTCATTAAATCAAGGTAAACCATTCTAGACCTTAATCTCTTTCAATTAAGCATTCAATTTGAAATTTACATGTATTTCAAGTTGAAAAATGTAAGAGCATAAGCTCAAAGTTATTTTATTGCTTTAGGTGGTGCTTGATTAAGTATTAAGGGGTGGTTTGATGTTTATATTTGTTATGAGCTTTAATTGTGCTTATGTTGAGTTGATGACTAGGGTTGCATGCTAGATGGATGATGAATAGTATGCCCCCTGTTTTTTATGTGCAAGCCGATTCTAGAATTGCATGCTAGGTGTTTGATAAGTTATATGTCCCTAAATATGTTTAAGTTGTGCTTGGTTATGCACACTAAGTGTTTGATGTGATGAATGTTTATGTAATGATGGTAAGGAACGTTAGAATACGCTGCATGCTTGCTATCTAGGCTCCCGCAAGTTCGGTTGAGGTAGTTTTCATGAAATAGGACGTAAAACGAACTCTAAACCGAAAAACTGCCAGGTTCTGGTGGATCCTGACCAGTTTTACGGAAAACCGATTTTGAGGCCTTTAGAGGCCGAATTAGGCAAAACTTAAAACACGAAAGTTGCTCGGAACAGTTTTTCCTAGGGGAAAACATGAACAGATTTGTAAAATGAGGCTCCAATGGCCTCCGTTTTTATGAAAATCCGACACTGATCTGCCAGACCTAGTCTACACGTCCAGTAGGTTTCAAATTAAAACTGACAAGAATCCAAGCAGAATTGGGTTTTTCTTAAAACACAAAAGTTTTAGAATTTTTCAAGAGTAAGAACTTTCATGCAGACAAGTTTTTCAAATTCAACCTAGATTTTTAAATACAACCTGAACTATAAAAAACAAAACTGTGCATAGAGCAAGAAATTCCTGCACAGGATTTTCTAAATACATGCAGAGAAACTGTATTTTTGCACCAACACCACTGTTTTGACGGTGAAAACTGTTCTAAAGGCAGTTTTCAGCCTTTAATGATTTTTATAAAGTCCTACTTTGAAAACCACGAATTTTAAAGTTAAACAAAAGATTTTTAGCCAAAATTTTCAAATTGGATTTTTAAAAGCCAAAGTTTAGTAACAAAACATTGACAGATAGTAACCGGGTAGGATACCCGAGTTACTAGGCTTAGGCCCAATAATAATAAGTGATGAATCAAGTATGGGTGACCACAAACTCTAGGGTTACGATTAGTAACGTAGTAAATAATCAAGACATGTATGGGGGACATATAACTAGAATATTGGAAAGGTTACCAACATATTATAGGATCCTTATCCTATGTTTTTTTTATATAGCAGGAAGTAACCTGCAGTTGCAATCTGAGTCAAAGCAACAAAACTTGGAACATAACATATCAGGCAAGTATCGAACCTCACCTACAGTATGAAAATAGTAAAGACTATTTTCAAGTATACTATATTTTCAAGTATATATGCTATGTTATGCTATGATATGTGATGCCATAATGTGTGATGCTATGCTATGATGTGCTAAGTTATGTTATGACATGTTATGCCATGTTTACAAAAAGGCCATGGTTTCAGAAATGTTATGTTTTCAAAAATGCCATGGTTTCAGAAATGCCATGTTTTCAAGAAGGCTATGTTATGGCAAATGTTGAGTATGATATGGCATAGTGACATCATGAGGCATGTTCACTAATGTTAAACCACATGGTAAGATGAAACAAGTAAGGTGTCGTACCAACCTCCCGTGATCGTGGAGGCTACATGTTTCAGTTGTATTTACCTTCCGTGATCGTGAAGGGTTCAGTTTAATTCCCAGAACTGTTAGGGCCTTGCAAACCCTAGCTTTGTCTGGAGGCTGCGCGCTTTTGGTACGTACATTATGGGCCCACATGTTGAGACAAGATAATAAAGATTGAGTCTATAATGAAACATAAGACATTCAATCAATCATAAATGGTTCATGCATGAGTTTCGTGATGATTGGCATGTTTCTTTTTAAAGATGTTTGATATATTTTGTGAGATTATGTTTGAACTTGCTGGGCGAAAGCTCACTCTTATATTTCATACTGTAGGTAAGAAGCCTGCAGCTTAAGTGGTGGGCTATGCGAACGATGCGGCGGGTGAAGGGCGGTGTGGGATACCACTACGCATAATTTTCCGCATCCAATTTTCAGAAAATATGTTTATATTTCAAAAGTAAATTATATTTTGTTATATGTATGAAGTTTGAAGACACGAGAAGGTACTTTCAGTATAGTCTGTATATATGGCGAGTTTTTCTCTACAAGATAATCTATATATAATTATGTTTAAAAAAAAAAAAATTTAGTCTCAAATTTTCAAGAAAAGATCAAGTATGTATGGTGTCGACCTGGCTTGGGAAGTCGGGGAGTCACATCATCCACATAGGGCCGGAATCGCAACGGGTGCCACCCTCGGAACCGTCTTCCTTGGGGTCATCCGGGTTTAACTCGCCCAACCAGGGCCAACATTGTGGCTTGCAAGACAAGAGCACCACAGAAACACTTATAGATTGTTCGGGTGTTCGACCACCCAAGGTAGCTTGCGGTACCTCTGGTAGCACATTCCCTCGACGCCAACTAGACTCTAGCTGGACCAACCAAAGGAGGCCACAGACACCTACCCTCTACGTTAGCACGGCCACCACAAAAGAGTCGTTATATCTTTTATTAAAAGAAAATGTACCCAAATATTTTTGACATTTTTTTAGAAACAAGTAATATTAAAAAGTTGCAACCAAATCCGCTCTTTTGTTATTATTATTACTTTTTAAATCCACTATATCGTTTAGTTCAAAAGTATGTAATCATTTATTTAACAGTATACATCATCTATTTAAGTAATTTTTTATAAACCTAAAACAGTAAACAATTTATAATAAAGCCCCAATATGTGTAAATGCAGATGTTTTTAACTAATATTATATTTTCTAACCCAAAAAAAAAAAAAAAAAAACTAGTATTCTATACAATTCTAAGTTCTAACCCGCACTGTGGTTGCTATTCTTCTTGAACCTACTATATATATATATATATATATATAGGTTAATTTCATAAATAGCTCATAAATTATACACTATATCTTATACTAGCTCCTGATTTTTTATGTATATATCACACTCTCCTAAACTTTTTTATTGTTACGTCAATGGTCAATCTGTTAATATTTTATGAAAAAATATTTATAAATTAAACACATTCAAATCATATGAACTTTATTTATAGGTAAAGTCATAATCAAATATAATTTGAAAGGAAATTATAGAAGCATATTGTACTTAAATCAAATATAAATAGTGCAAACTTTACGACATAATGATATTTTGATGGTAGAATTCCCTATAAAATTATTGAATTATGATTTTAATCTTAATTAAAGCTTGCATAATCCGAAAGTGTTAAATTTCCGTTCAACTTGTGATGAGATACCGATATTGGTCTGTTTGCATAACAGTAAAAAAAATTTGAGATAGTGTAACATATAAAACTAAAAATTATGGACCAATTTTAGATTATAATTCTAAAATCTCTGCTACGTACTATAAAAATGTGAAAAATCTTTGTTTTGTAAAGAGTGTAATTCTTGGATTATTTGTGAAAAATCTCTGCTATTATAAAAATGTGATAAAGCAAGCAGATATGTTTTAATTTTGCTTTTCACTTTTGCCCTTTATCTTTTCTAGTTTATAGTTTTAATACAGGGCTCGCCAAGTATATACTTAGCCATGAATCTTATTGAAAGCAATAGCAAAAGAATGTATACTAGGTGTGGAGTGTAGGAAAGCTCTAAGTTCCTGACAGAGCTTTGGTGAAAAGAACCGTAAGGGGTGGGGAATAGCCTGTGAGTAAGTGGATAGAGCAAAGTTTAGAGAACATTCTCTAGAACTTTTGTCTCATGAGTGAGAAGGTGAAACTGTGATGCTTTTAAAACTTGTGAGGTGTAGTGGTTATAATAGCTATGAACATTATGATTGTATTGTCTGGATTCTTTACATAGGCCGATGCAATGAAGGATGTTGAGTAGCAAAATGGACGATTTCGCTATTTAACGAGCTGTTCCATAGTTCTTTCCGTAAGCATTCTGTCAAGAGCCAATTAAACACCTTGGCAAGACTTGGAGGAAACACTACCAATCCACGCCTACTTTTATACTTCCCGTGCAAAATCACCCCTTTAGTGTGTGTGTGTGTATGTGTGTGTAAGAGAGAATGCCTGCATAAAACACAAGCATCGATCACAAGCATAATCAACTCCAAAGCTGCACTTCTTGATCACAAGCGCGATGAACTCCAAAGCCAAACACTCTTTGATTACAAACATGAACAAAACCAAAGCTGCTCTCTTTGATCACAAGCATAATCAATTTCAAAACTAAACACCCCTTTATCACAAGCTGCACATTCTGATCACAAAACATAATATTCCACTCCAAAGATGAACTCCATGATCAAAAGTATGATCAACTCCGAAGGCTACACTTTTTGATCACGATCAACTCACTTGAAAGCAACACTCCGTGATCACAAGCATGATCAGCTCCAAAGCTGCACTTTTTGATAACAAGCATTATCACCTCCAAAGATACACTACTTGATCACAAACATGATCAACTACAAAGATAAACACTCCTTAGTCACAAGTATGATCAACTCCAAACTAAACACTTGATCACAAGCATGATCAACTCCAAAGCTGAACATTTTGATAACAAGCATTGTCGACTAGTTGATCACAAGCACGATCAACTCCAAAGCTGAACTCCTTGATCACAAGCATGATCAACTCCAAAGCTAAACTTTTTTATCACAAGCATGATCAATTCCAAAGCTAAACACTCCTTGATCACAAGTATGATCAATTCGAAAGAAAAACATTCCTTGATCGCAAGCATGATCAACAATAAAACTGCACTTTTTGATCACAAGCATGATCAACTTCAAAGATATATTACTTGACCACAAGCATGATCAACTCCAAAGCTGAACACTACTTGTTCACAAGCATGATCAACTCCAAAGCTGCATTTGTTTAATTTTAAGCATGATCAACTCCAAAGCTGAACTCCTTGATCACAAGCATGATCAACTGCAAAGCTGCAGTCCCCTTATCACAAGTATGATCAACTCAAAAGGTAAACACTTCCTTGATCACAAGCATGATCATTTCCAAAACTGTACTTTATTTAGATCACAAGCACGATCAACTCCAAAGCTAAACACTTGTATATCACATGAATAATCAACTCCAAAACTGCACTACTTGATCACAAGCATGATTAACTTCAAATCTAAACACTTCTTGATCACAAGCATGATCAACTCTAAATTTGCACTCTTGATCACAAGCATGATCAACTCCAAAGCTGTATTCCTTGATCACAAGCATGGTCAACACAAAAGATAAATGCTCCTTAATCACAAGTATGATCAACTCCAAAGCTGAACTTTTTGATCACAAGCACAATCAACTTTAAATATACATTACTCGACTACAAGCATGATCAACTCCAAAGCTGCATTTTTTTTATTATTAGCAAGATCAACTCCAAAGTTGCACTCCACTTATCACAAGTACGATCAACTCCAAAGCTAAACACTTCCTTAATCACAAGCATGATTAATTCGAAAGTGGCACTTTCCAGATCACAAGCAAGATCAACTCCAAAGCTTAACACTCATTTATCACAAGAATAATCAACTCCAAAAATACACTCCTTGATCACAAGCATGATCAACTCCAAAGTTGTACTCTTTGATCACAAGCATGATTAACTCCAATGCTAAACACTTCGTGATCACAAGCATGATCAACTCTATATTTGCACTCTTAATCATAAGCATGATCAAATCCAAAGCTGTACTCCTTGATTATAATCATGATCAACTTAAAAGATAAACACCTCATCAGAAGCATGATCAACTCCAAGGCCGAACTTTTAGATCACAAGCATGATCAACTTCAAAGATACATTACTTGACCACAAGCATGATCGACTCTGAAGCAAAACACTTCCTCGATCACAAGCATGATCAATCCGAAAGCTGCACTTCCAGATTATAAGCATGATCAACTCCTTGATCACAAGCATTATCAACTCCAAAGCTAAACACTCGTCTATCACAAGAATAATCATCTCCAAAAATACACTCCTCGATCACAAGCATGATCAACTCCAAAGCTGCACTTTTTGATCACGAACATGATCATCTCCAAAGATGCACTCCTTGATCACAAGCATGATCAACTCCAAAGCTGCACTACTTAGTCACAAGCATGATCAACTCCAAAGATAAACACTCATTGATCATAAGCATAATCAACTCCAAAACTGAAACTTTTGATCACAAACATGATCATCTCCAAAGCTAAACACTCCTTGATCACAAGTATGATCAATTCAAAAGCTAAATATTCGTTGATAACAAGTATGATCAACTCCAAAGCTAAACACTTCCTTGATTACAAGCATGATCAATTCGAAAACTGCACTTTCCAGATCACAAGCATGATCAACTCCAAAGCTAAACAATCATTTATCACAAGAATAATCAACTCCAAAAATAGACTCCTTGATCACAAGCATGATCAGCTCCAAAGCTGCACTCTTTGATCACAAGCATGATCATCTCCAAAGATGCACTCCTTGATCACAAGCATGATTAACTCCAAAGCTAAACACTTCTTGATCACAAGCATGATCAACTCTAAATTTGCACTCTTGATCATAAGCATGATCAACTCCAAAGCTGTACTCCTGGATCAGAAGCGTGATAAACTCAAAAGATAAACACTCCTTGATCACAAATATGATCAACTCCAAGGCTGAACTTTTTTATCACATGAATGATCAACTTCAAAGATACATTACTTGACCACAAGCATGATTAACTCTAAAGTTAACCACTTCCTTGATCACAAGCATGATCAATTCGAAAGATGCAATTCCATATTACCAACATGATCACCTCCTTAATCGCAAGCATTATCAACTCCAAAGCTAAACACTTGTCTATCACAAGAATAATAAATTCCAAAAATGATCACAAGCATGATCAACTCCAAATCTGCACTTTTTGATCACAAGAATGATCATCTCTAAAGATGCACTCCTTGATCACAAGCATGATCAACTCCAAAGATAAACACTCATTGATCATAAGCATAATCAACTCCAAAGCTGAACTTTTTGATCACAAGCATGATCAACTCCAAAGCTAAACACTCCTTGATCACAGGTATGATCAATTCAAAAGCTAAATATTCGTTGATAACAAGTATGATCAACTAGAAGGCTGCACTCTTTGATCACAAGCATGATCAACTCTAAATTTGCAACACTTGATCACAAGCATGATCAACTCCAAAGATACACTACTTGATCACAAGCATGATCAACTCCTAAGTTAAACACTCCTTGATCACAAGCATGATCATAAGTTAAACACTTCTTGATCACAAGCATGATCAACTCGAAAGCTACATGTTTTGATCATAAGTTGATCAACTCCAAACCGCACTTCTTGATCACAAGCATGATCAACTCCCAACTGCACTCCCCTTATCACAAGTATGATCAACTCCAAAGGTAAACACTTCCTTAATTACAAGCATGATCAATTCCAAAACTGCACCTTTTTTTTTTCTTATCGCAAGCGTGATCAACTCCAAAGCTAAACTTTTGTTTATCACAAGAGTAATCAACTCCAAAACTGCTCTCCTTGATCACAAGCAAGATTAAATCCAACGCCAAACACTTCTTGATCACAATCATGATCAACTCCACAGCTGTACTCCTTGATCACAAGCTTGATCAACTTTAAAGCTGAACTTTTTGATTACAGGCATGATCAACTCCAAAGCTAAGCACTCCTTGATCACAAGCATGATCAATTTCTCAGCTAAACACTCGTTGATCACCATCATGATCAACTCTAAAGCTGTACTTTTTGATAACAAGCATTATCAACTCCATAACTACATTTCTTTTTCACAAGCATGATCAATTTTAATAATACACTACTTGATCACAAACATGATTAACTCCAAAGATACACTACTTGACTACAAGCTCGATCAACTCAAAGCTAAACACTCTTTGATCACAACCATGATCAAACTCCAAACTAAACACTAGCTCATTGATCACAAGCAAGAACAATTCCAAAGCTGCTCTTTTTTATCACAAGCATGATCAACTCCTCGATCACAAGCATGATCAGCTCCAAAACAACACTTACTGATGACAAGCTTTTTTTTTTTTTGGCAGGAAGGAGTGTTTGATGATCTGATTTTGGCATGTAGCACTAGTTTAGGTGACATGATCTATTCTAAAGTAATCTGCACTTGTCGATCATAAGCATGATCGATTCCAAAAATGTGTTTGTTATGTGATTAATTGTCTCTCCAAAGTATTGTTCCTGCTGTAGTACAAATCGTTATGAAAAATATAATTAACAAACAGAAACCAGCTCATATAACATAATATATATTAATTAATGTACAAAATTTATGTAGACAGAGATCAATCTTATATATGAAGAGGATAATAAAGTAACAAAAAAAAATACATGTAGTACAATATCAAAATTTATGATAATAAAATATTATAATAAAATAATAAAAAGGAAATATAAACATTCATTATTCCATGTTAAAAAAAAAAATTATTTCAACAATAAACGGAAAAGAACGATATAAACTTACAATATATACATCGTCATAAGAGAGAGAGAGAAGAGCGGATTAAAAGTTCTTAATGCAAAGGCTAAGCAACATATTTATAGGGAAACATGTTACAGTACAACATATATGATAATAAGAATATTTTGAAACTTTTTGAGCCACTAGAATAGAACATTAAACTTCCATAAAAAAATAATGAAAAGTTTGTTATGAAATAATAAAAGAAAAAGAAAGATATAAACTTACCTTATAAATGCCATCTTCGTAAGAGAAGGAATGGAAAAAAGTATGAATGCTAAGGAATATATTTATAGGAATAAGGATGATGAAAACTTGTTAGAACTAGGATTCCTCGAAAGTTGTCTACGAAAACATATTATCAGTAGAATTTTTTAATAATTATCCGCAAAAACATATTAGTACTAGGATTACTCCTATTAGGACTAGGATTCCACTAATTACAAATATGATGGAAACTTTTTTTTTTTTTTAATGAATTTGAAGAGAAAATTTTCAGTTTGATCTATACGGTGCATCATTTCCTGCGGGAATCTCATCTAATTAATTTAATTTTAAATAAAGGAAAAACCATAATTGAAAAGAAGAAAAATATAAGGATAGGAATTGAACTTTTAGGTTGTTAGTAATTTAATTAGTTAAAGCTCAATAAGTTAAGGAGGGGTCTATTGACACTCTCTTGTTTACTTTTCTTACACATTTGATTAAACCACCCGTCAATTAAATTGAGAAAATTTATCTTTTACTTTCTACACACTTCTTAATATTACGAAAAAAACCCTTAAATTAAATTGTATATTTTTCTCCTTATTTCACCCACCCACAAATTAAAATACTTCTAAAATCTAATAATAATCTTACCTCGTAAGTAGTTAATTTATTTGTATAATCATATGTGTGTTGATCACAATCGTCATCGGCCAATGTATTCGATCAAATGGTAAACAAAAAAGGTCGGGAAAAAATTTAAAAATTTAGAATTATTAAAAGGAGAATCTATATACGATATCATTATTGTAATCTATTAAAAAAAAAACGATTCATCAATAAAAATTGCATACATAGATATTTGTTTTTGTGTTTTGTCAACAAAATAAAAAGGTGCAGTGGACAATTAATCGTTAATTCTCTTGCATAATATTATAAACGGAAAAAAAAGTATAAAAAAAAGTCAATATAACGTTATAAACCATTGTTGATTCTCGTACAAAAATTCAAATTACAATCAACAAGATATTATTAAAAATATTAAACGAAAGCTGAAAGGAAAAAACACTTCCTGGATCACAAGCATGATAAATTCGAAAGCTAAACACTTCCTTGATCACAAGCATGATTAATGCGAAAGCTATACTTCCAGATTACAAGCATTATCAACTCCAAAGCTAAACACTAGTCTATCACAAGAATAATCAACTCCAAAAAAACACTCCTTGATCACAAGCATGATCAACTCCAAAGCTGCACTAGTACTTGAGCACAAGCATGATCAACTATGAAGATAAACACTCATTGATCATAAGCATAATCAACTCCAAAGTTGAACTTTTTCATCACAAGCATGATCAACTCCAAGGCTAAACCCTCCTTGATCACAAGTATGATCAATTCAAAACCAAAATATTCGTTGATAACAAGTATGATCAACTCCAATGCTACACTCCTTGATCACAAGCATGAACAACTCTAAAATTGCAACACTTGATCATAAGCATGATCAACTCCAAAGATACACCACTTGATCACAAGCATGATCAACTCCAGAGCTAAACACTCCTTGATCACAAGCATAATCAACTCGAAGGCTGCATATTTTTATTATAAGTTGATCAACTCCATAGCTAAACTCTATGATCATAAGCATGATCAACTCCAAAGTTCCACTCCCCTTATCACAAGTACGATCAACTCCAAAGGTAAACACTTCGTTGATCACAAGCATGATCATTTCCAAAACTGCACTTTTTTTTATCACAAGCATGATCAACTCCTCGATCATAAGCATTATCAACTCCAAAGCTAAACACTTGTTTATCACAAGAGTAATCAACTCCGAAACTGCACTCGTTGATGACAGGCATGATCAACTCTAAATTTGCACTCTTGATCACAAGCTTGATCAACTCCAAAGCTGTACTCCTTGATCACAGGCAAGATCAACTCAAAAGATAAACGCTCATTGATCACAAGCATGATCGACTCCAAAGCTAAACTTTTTTATCACAAGCGCGATCAACTTCAAAGATACATTACTTGACTACAAGCATGATCAACTCAAAATCTCAACACTCCTTGATCACAAGGATGATCAACTCCAGACCTGCATTTTTTTAATTATTAGTATGATCAACTCCATAGCTACACTCCCCTTATAAAAAGCATTATCAACTCCAAGCTAACACTTCCTTGATTACAAGCATGATCAATTCGAAAACTGCACTTTCCAGATCACAAGCATGATCAACTCCAAAGCTAAACATTCATTTATTACAAGAATAATCAACTCCAAAAATAGACTCCTTGATCACAAGCATGATCAACTCCAAAACTGCACTCTTTGATCACAAGCATGATCATCTCCAAAGATGCACTCCTTGATCACAAGCATGATTAACTCCAAAGCTAAACACTTCTTGATCACAAGCATGATCAATTCTAAATTTGCACTCTTGATCATAAGCATGATCAACTCCAAAGCTGTACTCCTGGATCAGAAGCGTGATAAACTCAAAAGATAAACACTCCTTGATCACAAACATGATCAACTCCAAGGCTGAACTTTTTTATCACATGCATGATCAACTTCAAAGATACATTACTTGACCACAAGCATGATCAACTCTAAAGTTAACCACTTCCTTGATCACAAGCATGATCAATTCGAAAGATGCATTTCCATATTACAAACATGATCAACTCCTTGATCGCAAGCATTATCAACTCCAAAGCTAAACACTTGTCTATCACAAGAATAATAAATTCCAAAAATGATCACTAGCATGATCAACTCCAAAGCTACACTTTTTGATCAGAAGCATGATCATCTCTAAAGATGCACTCCTTGATCACAAGCATGATCAACTCCAAAGATAAACACTCATTGATCATAAGCATAATCAACTCCAAAGCTGAACTTTTTGAATACAAGCATGATCAACTCCAAAGCTAAACACTCCTTGATCACAAGTATGATCAATTGAAAAGCTAAATATTCGTTGATAACAAGTATGATCAACTAGAAGGCTGCACTCCTTGATCACAAGCATGATCAACTCTAAATTTGCAACACTTGATCACAAGCATGATCAACTCCTAAGTTAAACACTCCTTGATCACAAGCATGATCATAAGTTAGACACTCCTTGATCACAAGCATGATCAACTCGAAAGCTACATGTTTTGATCATAAGTTGATCAACTCCAAACCGCACTTCTTGATCACAAGCATGATCAACTCCCAACTGCACTCCCCTTATCACAAGTATGATCAACTCCAAAGGTAAACACTTCCTTGATTACAAGCATGATCAATT
Organism: Ficus carica; assembly: GCA_009761775.1. Taxonomy (NCBI): domain Eukaryota; kingdom Viridiplantae; phylum Streptophyta; class Magnoliopsida; order Rosales; family Moraceae; genus Ficus; species Ficus carica. Next base: position 4,311,501 of record CM019750.1, read on the forward strand.
CCAAAACTGCACTTTTTTTTTTTTTCTTATCGCAAGCGTGATCAACTCCAAAGCTAAACTTTTGTTTATCACAAGAGTAATCAACTCCAAAACTGCACTCCTTGATCACAAGCAAGATTAAATCCAAAGCCAAACACTTCTTGATCACAATCATGATCAACTCCACAGCTGTACTCCTTGATCACAAGCATGATCAACTTTAAAGCTGAACTTTTTGATTACAGGCATGATCAACTCCAAAGCTAAGCACTCTTTGATCACAAGCATGATCAATTTCTCAGCTAAACACTCGTTGATCACCAGCATGATCAACTCTAAAGCTGCACTTTTTGATAACAAGCATTATCAACTCCATAACTACATTTCTTTTTCACAAGCATGATCAATTCCAATAATACACTACTTGATCACAAACATGATTAACTCCAAAGATACACTACTTGACTACAAGCTCGATCAACTCAAAGCTAAACACTCTTTGATCACAACCATGATCAAACTCCAAACTAAACACTAGCTCATTGATAACAAGCAAGAACAATTCCAAAGCTGCTCTTTTTTATCACAAGCATGATCAACTCCTCGATCACAAGCATGATCGGCTCCAAAACAACACTTACTGATGACAAGCTTTTTTTTTTTTTGGCAGGAAGGAGTGTTTGATGATCTGATTTTGGCATGTAGCACTAGTTTAGGTGACATGATCTATTCTAAAGTAATCTGCACTTGTCGATCATAAGCATGATCGATTCCAAAAATGTGTTTGTTATGTGATTAATTGTCTCTCCAAAGTCTTGTTCCTGCTGTAGTACAAATCGTTATGAAAAATATAATTAACAAACAGAAATCAGCTCATATAACATAATATATATTAATTAATGTACAAAATTTATGTAGACAGAGATCAATCTTATATATGAAGAGGATTATAAAGTAACAAAAAAAAAATACATGTAGTACAATATCAAAATTTATGATAATAAAATATTATAATAAAATAATAAAAAGGAAATATAAACATTCATTATTCCATGTTAAAAAAAAAATTATTTCAACAATAAACGGAAAAGAACGATATAAACTTACAATATATACATCGTCATAAGAGAGAGAGAGAAGAGCGGATTAAAAGTTCTTAATGCAAAGGCTAAGTAACATATTTATAGGGAAACATGTTACAGTACAACATATATGATAATAAGAATATTTTGAAACTTTTTGAGCCACTAGAATAGAACATTAAACTTCCATAAAAAAATAATGAAAAGTTTGTTATGAAATAATAAAAGAAAAAGAAAGATATAAACTTACCTTATAAATGCCATCTTCGTAAGAGAAGGAATGGAAAAAAGTATGAATGCTAAGGAATATATTTATAGGAAAAAGGATGATGAAAACTTGTTAGAACTAGGATTCCTCGAAAGTTGTCTACGAAAACATATTATCAGTAGAATTTTTTAATAATTATCCGCAAAAACATATTAGTACTAGGATTACTCCTATTAGGACTAGGATTCCACTAATTACAAATATGATGGAAACTTTTTTTTTTTTTTTTTTAATGAATTTGAAGAGAAAATTTTCAGTTTGATCTATACGGTGCATCATTTCCTGCGGGAATCTCATCTAATTAAATTTAATTTTAAATAAAGGAAAAACCATAATTGAAAAGAAGAAAAATATAAGGATAGGAATTGAACTTTTAGGTTGTTAGTAATTTAATTAGTTAAAGCTCAATAAGTTAAGGAGGGGTCTATTGACACTCTCTTGTTTACTTTTCTTACACATTTGATTAAACCACCCGTCAATTAAATTGAGAAAATTTATCTTTTACTTTCTACACACTTCTTAATATTACGAAAAAAACCCTTAAATTAAATTGTATATTTTTCTCCTTATTTCACCCACCCACAAATTAAAATACTTCTAAAATCTAATAGTAATCTTACCTCGTAAGTAGTTAATTTATTTGTATAATCATATGTGTGTTGATCACAATCGTCATCGGCCAATGTATTCGATCAAATGGTAAACAAAAAAGGTCGGGAAAAAAATTAAAAATTTAGAATTATTAAAAGGAGAATCTATATACGATATCATTATTGTAATCTATTAAAAAAAAAAAAAAAACGATTCATCAATAAAAATTGCATACATAGATATTTGTTTTTGTGTTTTTTCAACAAAATAAAAAGGTGCAGTGGACAATTAATCGTTGATTCTCTTGCATAATATTATAAACGGAAAAAAAAAGTATAAAAAAAAGTCAATATAACGTTATAAACCATTGTTGATTCTCGTACAAAAATTCAAATTACAATCAACAAGATATTATTAAAAATATTAAACGAAAGCTGAAAGGAAAAAACACTTCCTGGATCACAAGCATGATAAATTCGAAAGCTAAACACTTCCTTGATCACAAGCATGATTAATGCGAAAGCTATACTTCCAGATTACAAGCATTATCAACTCCAAAGCTAAACACTAGTCTATCACAAGAATAATCAACTCCAAAAAAACATTCCTTGATCACAAGCATGATCAACTCCAAAGCTGCACTAGTACTTGATCAAAAGCATGATCAACTATGAAGATAAACACTCATTGATCATAAGCATAATCAACTCCTAAGTTGAACTTTTTCATCACAAGCATGATCAACTCCAAGGCTAAACCCTCCTTGATCACAAGTATGATCAATTCAAAACCAAAATATTCGTTGATAACAAGTATGATCAACTCCAATGCTACACTCCTTGATCACAAGCATGAACAACTCTAAAATTGCAACACTTGATCATAAGCATGATCAACTCCAAAGATACACCACTTGATCACAAGCATGATCAACTCCAGAGCTAAACACTCCTTGATCACAAGCATAATCAACTCGAAGGCTGCATATTTTTATTATAAGTTGATCAACTCCATAGCTAAACTCTATGATCATAAGCATGATCAACTCCAAAGTTCCACTCCCCTTATCACAAGTACGATCAACCCCAAAGGTAAACACTTCCTTGATCACAAGCATGATCATTTCCAAAATTGCACTTTTTTTTATCACAAGCATGATCAATTCCTCGATCACAAGCATTATCAACTCCAAAGCTAAACACTTGTTTATCACAAGAGTAATCAACTCCGAAACTGCACTCCTTGATGACAGGCATGATCAACTCTAAATTTGCACTCTTGATCACAAGCTTGATCAACTCCAATGCTGTACTCCTTGATCACAGGCAAGATCAACTCAAAAGATAAACGCTCATTGATCACAAGCATGATCGACTCCAAAGCTAAACTTTTTTATCACAAGCGCGATCATCTTCAAAGATACATTACTTGACTACAAGCATGATCAACTCAAAATCTCAACACTCCTTGATCACAAGGATGATCAACTCCAGACCTGCATTTTTTTAATTATTAGTATGATCAACTCCATAGCTACACTCCCCTTATAAAAAGTATTATCAACTCCAAGCTAAACACTTCCTTGATTACAAGCATGATCAATTCGAAAACTGCACTTTCCAGATCACAAGCATGATCAACTCCAAAGCTAAACAATCATTTATCACAAGAATAATCAACTCCAAAAATAGACTCCTTGATCACAAGCATGATCAACTCCAAAGCTGCACTCTTTGATCACAAGCATGATCATCTCCAAAGATGCACTCCTTGATCACAAGCATGATTAACTCCAAAGCTAAACACTTCTTGACCACAAGCATGATCAACTCTAAATTTGCACTCTTGATCATAAGCATGATCAACTCCAAAGCTGTACTCCTGGATCAGAAGCGTGATAAACTCAAAAGATAAACACTCCTTGATCACAAACATGATCAACTCCAAGGCTGAACTTTTTTATCACATGCATGATCAACTTCAAAGATACATTACTTGACCACAAGCATGATCAACTCTAAAGTTAACCACTTCCTTGATCACAAGCATGATCAATTCGAAAGATGCATTTCCATATTACAAACATGATCAACTCCTTGATCGCAAGCATTATCAACTCCAAAGCTAAACACTTGTCTATCACAAGAATAATAAATTCCAAAAATGATCACAAGCATGATCAACTCCAAAGCTGCACTTTCTGATCACAAGCATGATCATCTCTAAAGATGCACTCCTTGATCACAAGCATGATCAACTCCAAAGATAAACACTCATTGATCATAAGCATAATCAACTCCAAAGCTGAACTTTTTGATCACAAGCATGATCAACTCCAAAGCTAAACACTCCTTGATCACAGGTATGATCAATTGAAAAGCTAAATATTCGTTGATAACAAGTATGATCAACTAGAAGGCTGCACTCCTTGATCACAAGCATGATCAACTCTAAATTTGCAACACTTGATCACAAGCATGATCAACTCCAAAGATACACTACTTGATCACAAGCATGATCAACTCCTAAGTTAAACACTCCTTGATCACAAGCATGATCATAAGTTAAACACTCCTTAATCACAAGCATGATCAACTCGAAAGTTACATGTTTTGATCATAAGTTGATCAACTCCAAACCGCAGTTCTTGATCACAAGCATGATCAACTCCCAACTGCACTCCCCTTGTCACAAGTATGATCAACTCCAAAGGTAAACACTTCCTTGATTACAAGCATGATCAATTCCAAAACTGCACCTTTTTTTTTTTCTTATCGCAAGCGTGATCAACTCCAAAGCTAAACTTTTGTTTATCACAAGAGTAATCAACTCCAAAACTGAACTTCTTGATCACAAGCATGATTAAATCCATAGCTAAACACTTCTTTATCACAAGCATGATCAACTCTAAATTTGCACTCTTGATCACAAGCATGATCAACGCCAAAGTTGTACTCCATGATCACAAGCATGATCAACTCCAAAGTTGTACTCCTTGATCACAAGCATGATCAACTCCAAGCATGATCAACTCCAAAGCTGGACTTTTTGATCACAGGCATGATCAACTCCAATGCTAAGCACTCCTTGATCACAATTATGATCAATTTCAAAGCTAAACAATTATTGACCACAAGTATGATAAATTTGTAAGCTAAACACTCGTTGATCACAAGCATGATCAACTTTAAAACTGCACTTTTTGATAACAAGCATTATCAACTCCATAACTACATTTTTTGTTAACAAGTATGATCAATTCCAAAAATACATTACTTGATCATAATTATGATTAACTTAACTACATTTTTTGTTAACAAGTATGATCAATTCCAAAAATACATTACTTGATCATAATTATGATTAACTCCAAAGATACACTACTTGACTACAAGCATGATCAACTCCAAAGCTAAACACTATTTGATCACAAGCATGATCAAACTTCAAACTAAACACTCATTGATCACGAGCTTGAACAATTCCAAAGCTGCTCTTTTTTTATCACAAGCATGATCAACTCCAAAACTAAATACTCGTTGATGACAAACACTAGTTTAGGCGATGAAGAAGTGTTTGATGATCTGATTTTGGCATGTAGCACTAGTTTAGGTGATGAAGTCCATGATCTATTCTAAAGTAATATGCACTTGTCAATCATAAGCATGATCGATTCCAAAAATGTGTTTGTTATGTGATTAATTGTCTCTCCAAAGTCTTGTTCCTGTTGTTGTACAAATCATTATGAAAAATATAATTAACAACAGAAAACAGCTCATATAACAAAATATATTAATTAATGTACATTATTTATGTAGACAGAGATCAATCTTATATATGAAGAGGATAATAAAGTAACAAAAACAAATACATGTAGTACAATAACAAAATTTATGATAATTAAAAATTATAATAAAATAATAAAAAGTAAATATAAACATTCATTATTCCATGTTAAAAAAAAATTATTGCAACAGTAAACGGAAAAGAACGATATAAACTTACAATATATACATCGTCATAAGAGAGAGAGAGGAGAGCGGATGAAAAGTTCTTAATGCAAAGGCTAAGCAACATTTTTATAGGGAAACAAAAGATAATGCAAATTATATTCGCACGAGGAACTTAAAATATATATTAGGATTAGGACTAGGATATTTGATTACGACTTGGATTCCTCACTACTAGTATGTCTGTTAATGGATTTGAAACATAATCTATAATGGCAAAACATATTAGGATTCCTCAATGGTTACTATTGATATATAGAACAATGCTAAGGAACAATACTGATGTTTAACATCACTCACTAATAAAAGGTGAGTCCCATAACATGGGGCCCACCAATGGAGTTCATTTCTCTATTAGTGTGAGAGAAACTAAGACAAAATTAAAGAAAAACAAGATCCAAAATAACATCACTTGGAATAAATATATTGATAACATAACTTATATTAACAAAGACAGCCAAAAAAAAAACGTTGAAAACATTGAAATAAAACAAAAGAAACATTAATCTTAAAAAACTTACCATAAAGACATCTTCGATGACATGCGCGATTGAATCCGAAGCTAAACTGTTCCTTTATCACAAGTGTGATCAACTTCAAAGCTAAAACTCCTCAACCACAAACGTGACCAATACCGAAAGCTAGAAAGTTCTTAATCTTATAATCAACTCCAAAACTAAAATTCGACCAAAACAATGTGCAGTGCTCGATTAAAGCACGACTCCAAAACCATGTTTATCGTATAAAGTCATGTTTGCTAATCTTGTCTTGGCGATTATGTCCCTCTAGCACCTGTGGATTACAATGCGTCTAAGAAGCTAAGAATCATAAATTGGGATTGTTGAAGAACTGCAAAAGTGATTTTTATTTTTATTTTTTATTTTTTTTGCTCGGGAAAATGATAATATGTCAAAAGTGATGTTTTTTTTTTTTTTTTTTTTCGTATTTCTCATATATTAGGATTTCCCTTTGAGTGAGAGTTCCATTGTCGTTGTCGCCGCCGCTATGGCTGGTGAGGGTGATCGGTGGTTCAATGGTATCGACGGGGATGTGTCGGATGGTCTTAGTTGGGAGTTTATTGACCAAATCTAACCCGATTAGTTTCCGGCGATTTGGGTTCCAACTAGGCCTTGGTGATCCGATAGTTGGTTCACGATCTCTTACATCTAATCGAGCCAATTGATTTCCCTTGAGTTGTGATGTGTGGCGGAGTGGTTGTTCAACGTGGGGCCAGAATTTTGTGGTTAATGTTATTTTATATTCATACTTTATTTTTTAGTGTTAGTTTTAATTTTCCAATAAATGAGGTAGTTCCCCTACCTCTTGTTTATGTGTGTGTGTGTGTTTTGCTAGAGTTGTTTTCTAGCGGTATATATCTAATAGTTCTATTAGTACTATGGCTAGGCAGAGTTTGTTGCAGTCTCTGTACTACGAGTGACTGTCTCTCGATCGATCGGAATATTCCATCAATTGTAGATGTTTTTTCAAAAAGAGCTTTGTACCTGCTCAATTATAGGATTGTCGAGAAATTCAATAAATTTTCCCGTCACTGGATCTCGGCTTATGTCCTCCTCACTAAGCTTCATCAGATTTTACTGATAGAATCGATCTTAGTCGAGGGTTGTGTCTTTTGTACCACATAGTTATTTTATCTCTGATAATGGTGTTTGTATCCAGTTTTAATTTGAATGATAATTTTCCTTTCAAAAAAAAATAGCAATACGTTTGTGTATAAAAAATAAAATATGATCTTTTTTTTATTTACTTAAATAAAATGTGGATATTTATATCAAGCCAAATCGCATATAACAAAAAACCAGTCCAAAATCAAATTAAAAACAGAGTTAGCTAAAGCTTGTAGATGACATTTGTACGCATACAGAAAACAAATTAAAGATCATATATAGCGTGGTATATAGTTAACGCATGTTTATTTCTTTTTTTTTTTTTTTCTTGGAGAGTGGTTTACGCATATTATTTGTAAGGCAGTAATATAGTAATAGTATGTATGTTGGAAGAACGTATTACAAATAATATATATATATATATATATGAATAAAAACATTTTAAAAAATTTAAGCCTCTATTATAAAACATTAAACTTCCATAAAAAGGATAATGAAAATTTTTATTATAAAAGGAAAAGAAAGATATAAACTAACAATATATATACATCTTCGTAAGTGAGAAGAGCGAATGAAAAGTTATGAATGCAAAAGCTAAGCAACATAATTATAGTAAAAAAAGATAAAGTAAATCCTATTCGGATTAGGATTCTTTAATCATTATCCACAATAAAAAAACAAAAAAAATATATGTGTGTGTGTGTATATTTATATATATATTGGGATTTGGACTATGAAATCTTATTAGGACTTGGTTTCCTCACTATAGGATTTGAAACATCATCTCTAAAACAAAGCATATTATAATATAATACGTGTGTTGCAAAAAAAAGAAACGTGATTTATTTATTTATATTTTTTAAAGAACGTGGATCTTTGTATTAAGCCTACTCAGATACAACAAAATAAGAAACAAAGTAAGCACTACTACAGAATGTGGATACCACGACGGAGATTCCACGACCGTTATTCAAAAACCGTCGTGGAAACTGAGCCAAAAACACGGAACAACAGTAGGTCTCCGAAAACCGTCGTGGAAGTCTATCCTTCCACTACGGGTTTTTAAAACCGTCGTGGAAGTATATATTTCCACGACGGTTTCCAGGAAACCGTCGTGGAATTATTGACTTCCACGACGGTTCTATGAAAACCGTCGTGGATGTCAGACGATTACACGACGGTTAAATAAAACCGTCGTGTAAGTCTAGAATATTACACGACGGTTAAATAAAACCGTCGTGGAATTATTGACTTCCACGACGGTTCTATGAAAACCGTCGTGGATGTCAGACGATTACACGACGGTTTTATTTAACCGTCGTGTAAGTCTAGAATATTACACGACGGTTAAATAAAACCGTCGTGGAAGTCAAGTATTCCCCCATTTTGTTCAGACATAGTGCGCAGCTCGAGAAGCTCTGTTTTTCCCACATCGATACACCAGCTCTAAGTGAACAAATCTCATACCAGATCGCTCCGACAACAGTTCCATACGCCGCTGTTAGACCCCACCCACCACCAGTACTAGTCGATCATCATTCTTGTAAGTCATGATGACCCAAATTAACTTATCTTTTTGATGTTTTCCTCTGTGTTAATTTTTTATTTACGAACCCAGATTATTAATTTTAATTTGTATTTTTTTGGATTCCTTTTATACGTTAAATACTGAAAAGTGTTTAATTTAGTGATCACAATCAATGTATTTTTAGATTTGTTTTTTTTCTGGTTTGGATTTTTTATTTAAATCCTAAATAAATGTATTTTTAAAATTACGATGTAATTTTTTTTTTGGATTTTGGTATTTATTTAAATAACCCGGGCCGGTTTTTTAATTGTATTTATAGTAGTAGTTATATTATGTTTTTTGGATTTTTTCAGTAAATATATTGTTGATTTAATTAATGCATGTGCTGGGACTATTTATATATAACATAACTAATTAAATGCAAATGATATTCATGCGTGCAATTTAAAAATATGCACACCTATTGAGTTCGAGGGCTTTGATTTATTGGTTTAGGATTTGCGCGCAAATCATGGATAGGAAATGGATGTGGTTTGATAGATTGACTAAAGCATATGAAGATGGTGTTGAAGAATTTTTGTCATTTGCCAAATCTCATACACAAGACGATAAGATTCGGTGTCCGTGTCAAGTTTGTGGTAATCATAGATCCCATTCCATTGATGATGTTAGAGGGCATTTGCGCGCTAATGGGATAATTTGTTCTTACCAAACATGGTATTTACATGGCGAAGATTTTGTCCATATTAAGAGAACATCGACTAGTACTAAAGGTAAAGAGCCTATTGTTGAGGAAAACATTGTTGACGAAAACGTTGGTGATAATATGTACAATATGATTAATGATTTGGAAGAAAACTTTGTGCACCGTCCGGAGTTATTTGAGGAAATGATTAATGATGCCGAAACGCCCTTGTATGCTGGGTGTACAAAATATACAAAATTAGGGGCATTGGTTAAATTATGGAATATGAAAGCGTCGGGAGGGTGGACGAATTCTAGTTTCACGACTCTTTTAGCTTTTCTAAAAGATGTTTTACCAGAGGATAACAAAGTGCCACCTAGTATGTACGAGGCGAAGAAGACGTTGAGCACGTTGGGAATGGAATACGAGAAGATACATGTTTGTCCAAATGATTGCGTGCTTTACCGGAGAGAATATGAAGAGTTAGATGAATGTCCGGTTTGTAATGAGTCAAGATGGAAGAAGGGCAAGGTGCCATCGAATGGTAGTAAAGGAGTGCCGGTGAAGGTGTTATGGTACATTCCACCAGCTCCACGTTTCCGCCGTTTGTTCCGTAATGCACAGCATGCTAAGAGTTTGACATGGCATCATGATAAACGTGTTGACGATGGCAAGCTTAGGCATCCGGCCGACGCACCGCAATGGAAGACCTTTGATGACAATCATCCAGATTTTAGTGCAGAACCAAGGAATTTACGTCTCGGTTTGTCGACGGATGGAATGAACCCGCATAGTAACATGAGTAGTCGGCATAGTACCTGGCCAGTCATACTTGTCAACTACAATCTCCCTCCAGACGTTTGCATGAAGCGGAAGTTCTTGATGTTGACATTATTGATCTCAGGCCCTCAACAACCGGGGAATGACATTGATGTTTACTTGGCACTATTAATCGATGACCTAAAAAGGTTGTGGGATGATGGTTTACAAGTCAGAGATTCTTACCGTCAAGATACGTTCAATCTTCGCGCAATGTTGATTTGGTCAATTAACGACTTTCCTGCACTTGGCAACCTAGCTGGTTATCCTGTGAAGAGTTCTATAGGATGCCCCATTTGTATGAAGGAAACATCTTCCATCCGGTTGAAAAACGGTAGGAAAACCGTTTACCTTGGTCACAGGAGGTTCTTGCCGAAAAATCATCGATATCGCAAACAGAAGAAGGCTTTTGATGGCAATACCGAAGAAAGAACCGCTCCTCGGATTTTGACTGGCGAGGATGTATTTGAGATGGTTAAAGATGTGAAGGTTGTTTTGGGAAAGAGGAAACGTAAGGATCCAGTCCTCGATGGACCTTGGAAGAAGAAGTCAATCTTCTTTGAACTTCCATATTGGAAGTCACTTTACGTGCGTCATTGCTTAGATGTTATGCATATTGAGAAAAACGTCTGTGAATCCATAGTGGGCACGTTGCTTGACATTCCGAATAAGACTAAAGATGGTGAAAAGGCATGGTTGGACCTTTAAGAGATGAAGATTAGAACGAATTTGCTCCCCGAGAAAAGATCGAACGGCACTTACTTACCGCCAGCAAAGCACACATTATCCAGACAGGAGAAGAGAAAGCTTTGTGAGTGGCTTGCATCCGTGAAAGTGCCGAGTGGGTACTCTTCCAACTTCAAAAGGTTGGTGTCGATGAAAGATTTGCGGCTCGTTGGAATGAAAACACATGATTGTCATATCTTGATGCAACAATTATTACCTCTTGCTTTGCGGGGAGTTTTAATAAAAGATGTGAGATACTCAATTACGAAGTTATGCTCATTTTTCAATTCAATATGCTCCAAGGTAATTGATCCAATGATGCTAGATTCGCTACAATCGGAATTGGTTATGACATTGTGCCTGCTTGAGAAGTATTTCCCACCAGCCTTTTTTGATATAATGATCCATCTATGTGTGCACTTAGTTCGGGAAGTTAAGTTATGTGGCCCGGTGTATTTGAGGTGGATGTATCCTTTTGAAAGGTACATGAAGGTCTTGAAGGGATATGTGAAGAACCGAAATAAGCCGGAGGGTTGTATAGTGGAAAACTACATAGCCGAGGAATCAGTTGAATTTTGCTCTGAGTATATGTCCAACGCGGACCCAATAGGGTTGCCAACAAGCGGGCTATTTACGTCGAAAGGACTATCCGTGGCCGTTCATTCATCAGTAAATCAAGATGAATGGGAAAAAGCTTGTTTGTATGTTTTGCACAATGCTAAGGAAATGGAGCCTTTCTTTCAAGTTCATATGGCGGAAATAAGAGCTGCGAATCCAAGAAAAGGAAGAAGTGAGAAGTGGATTCAAGATGAGCAGAATCGGACATTTCGGGAGTGGATAAGAAAATATTTGCATACGAAGCTTGGCGTTTCACAAAACGTAATGAAGCTATCTAGAGATCCGTCATCGATAGTCACAAGATATACATCGTACCTTGTCAATGGCAACTCCTTCTACACTCGGGATAGAGATGAGAAGCATCCCGTACAGAATAGTGGTGTCACCCTTCGGGCCGAGTCTATGCATATTTCATCCGCAAAGGACAAGAATCCGGTCTTTAGTTCCATGAATTACTTTGGGTTCATTGAGGATATTTGGGAACTTGATTATTGCGGCTTGCGAATAGCACTCTTTAAATGCAAGTGGGCTGACAATAATTATGTTAAGGTTGATAGTGACGGCGTGACAGTGGTGGACTTTAGGCGATTGGGATACAAAAATGATCCCTTCATCATGGCGTCACAAGCGGTACAAGTATTTTATACAACGGATCCCGCAGATATAGAGTTGTCTTTAGTTGTGCCAATGAAGTCAAGAATGATCCGGGATGGCCAAAAAGATATTGACGATGGCACCGACATTCCATCATTTACAACGGGTTTGCCACAGGTGGAGGAGATTGATGATTTTGACGATGATGTATCACATTTACTTCGATTAGACGTCGAGTGGACACGTGTTGAGAAGCCCAAAAAAAAGCAGAAAAAGAATACTTACCAAAATCTTTAATTCTTATGTACGTTGTAAACATTTAATTAGATACGGTTTTTTCATTCCGCATTGTTATATGGGAATTATTTATACATGCAAATACTTCTGGAAGCAAATAATAATCCACAATATTTTATTGCACAACATACAGGTTTTGCCACAGAAAGGGATTATAATAACAATTTTAAAATTATTTTGTGTAAATTTCTAACCTACAACGACGGTTTTTCGAAAAAACCGTCGTGGTATGTAATATACCACGACGGTGAAATTTTCGAACCGTCGTGGTAGAAATATACCGCAACGGTCTTTTAGCTGACCGTCGTGGTAGATAAAGGGGAAAATTAGCACTGAACCTATCACGACGGTCTTAAAAAAACCGTCGTGGTAGTCCTTAATTCCACGACGGTCAGATTAAAAACCGTCGTGGTAGTTGAGTCGGCGACTGACCCTATCACGACGGTCATAAAAAAACCGTCGTGGTACACAATCTACCACGACGGTCAGTGAAAAAAACCGTCGTGGTTGTTTACCTATTCGCGACCGTCTCTTCTGTTGACCGTCGTGGTAGATAGTCGGTGGCTGCAAATACATAACCTATCACGACGGTTTTTAAAAACCTTCGTTGTATGTCGAATTCCACGACGAGTGAAATTTGACCGTCGTGGTAGGATATATTTCCACGACGGTTTTTTAATAAACCGTCGTGGTATATTGTTTAGCGGCAATTTTTGAAATTTTTGGAACTGTTCAATTTTTTGCCGCTTTTAATAAAACCTAAAAAAAAACCCCTTTCTCCCAAACCCATTTCATCCCGAGCCTTATTCCCAAACTCTCTCCAGTTCTCTCTCGTCGCTCCCTCCCTTTAAAATCTTCACAAACTCTCTGAACACTCAAACTCCGACGCCATCGTCGCACTTCTTTCAGTTTCCTCCATTCTCCGACGCAACTCCTCCACCAATAACGATGCTTGTTTTCGGACTTTCCCAGTGTCTCTCGCCAACCACAACCCACTCTCTCCATATCCGGTAAGTTGTGATGCATATTGCTTGGGTAATGCACGAATGTGGGTAATTTCGGTCAACTAAGTCGAAAATAATTGATTGTGATTGTTGATTATGGGTGTCGAACTTGATTACACTCAAGGCCGAAATGGGCAAAAGCCAGAGATAACATTTTCGGTCCTTGGGTATTGTGTTTGTGATTTATATTGATTTGAAATGGTTGGGTAAGGCTCGGATTTGTTAAGAATGTCATTTTCTGAGTTAAATGTTTGCATATTACGTGGTTTATTAAATGCCTCTTTGTGTGATTGGTTAGGCTCGGATTTGTGAAATTTCCGGATAAAATTAAAGTTCTTGTTTGTCGTGATTGTTTGTAAAGTACAAGTTCGATTAAATGCCCCTGTCATACACATTTGGTGTTTTGTGCCAATGTAGGTTGATTTACAATGTCAAAAGATCAACAAGAAGAAGTTTCAACCCAAACTCAAGTTGGAAAATCACGAAGAACCAACTCTTCAAGATTCAATGCCGACGAGGAGGGAAAACGAAGAGCAACTCTCCTTAAAAAAGTGCACGTTGTTAGGACGAGGGGAGAACGAATTCAAGTTTCGTTTGACGCAAAAGGCCAACCAATTGGCAAGGAAGGTGATGAATTACAGAGTTGGATTGGAGTGCTAGCTCGGGAGCACATTCCAATTTGGATTGCTGATTTCAGAAGTGCTGATTTGGAACCGAGGAAAGAACAAGTGTGGTTGGAAGTTGTAACTTCATTCACAGTTGATGAATCACACAAAAAGCAAGTTTTGAAGTCCTGTGGGGAGTCGGCTAAATGTTTTCGATATGATCTTTATCAAGCCTTTGTTAGGGATCATATTGATGATGAAAGTGTTTGGCAACGACCGGCAAAGGTGGTTAACAATTACCCAACCATCAGCCAGGACGATTGGGAAAGGTTTATTACCTATCGACGGACAGTTGATTTCAAGAGGCTATCCGATCAAGGAATCGAGAGACGGAAAAAGAGCAAATACGGTTCTACCACAGGCCGAGACGGCTATAGGAAACGTGATCAAGAAATCGTACGTTAATTAATTGGGAAAAAAGCTTAAAGTCTATATAAATTTTATTTTGAAGTATGTGTTAGTTATGTTTACTAACTTTAATTACTAAATTGCAGTTCGAAAAGACGGGTTCATATGCGGACCGACATGTTATTTGGCGGGACACGCGGATCAAGCCCAATGGAGAGTACAAGAATCCATCGATTAAAATTATCGGCGATCAAATAGTAAGTCCACGGATCCTATTTCAAATAAAGTCTAAGATTGTCTCTATTATGTTTACGGGATGAATAACATATTGTGTAATTGTTATAGAACGAATTAACACAACAAGACACCCAAGGAAGCTTCGAATCCGTGGGGACAGAAGACATTTTGACCAAGTCTTTGGGCAATCCCGAGCATTCCGGTCGTCTTCGTGGGCAATCGAAATTTGTCAAGCAGGCGCAATACTACAATGCCATGCACGTACCAAGGGAGAATCCTGAAGTCTCCTTTATGAAACGACAGCTGGCTGCCTTGGAAAGAACGGTGCAGGAACTTTGTGCGAAGCACGGTATCAACCGTGAGACGATGGCCGAGGAGGCAACCCCAGAAACTGTTGATCAGCACAACAGTTTCAAGGCGAGTTGCACACTCAATGAGAAAGACGCGGACGCGCCGGATCCGCAGCCCATGCCTAATGAAAGTAAGGAATGCCAACTTTTCCTTACTGATTTTATTAATGGTGGATAAGTTTTGGTTGCACTAGGCAGGGCATACATGGACTGTGTTCCAACCGACACAGTCCATGGGACTCCTTTGGGCGCGGGGAATGTGCGGGTGACAATCAGTGTCCCAAAATTGAAACGTGCACTCCTTCCGATTCCGAAGAATGAAGCCACATACATAGAAGAGGCTGTCGGGGGGTTTGCTGCTTGGCCCAAAAAATTAGTCGTGATTCAGAGCAGTTTAAGCCAAGCCAGTCGAGGTCCCAGTCAAGCTCCCGACCCGGAAGCAAAGGGAAGGAAACGAATAAAAAAGAGAGCCAGGAAGAAGAAACTACAGTCACAACCGGAGGTACAACAGCAAACGACAGAAGAAGTACCTCCTACGTTTGACTTCGATGCAATTCCTATTGAACTGAGACCGCTGGCTTATTACGCACAAAGTTCCTTGAGTGACGGTAGCCAGATTTAGTGCCCACCACAACAATCCGATGAAATGCCCATATATATTAGGTATGAAGATGTATATGATTTCATAACCTTTAAAGAAATCAGTGCAAGCAGTATAATGGTTTACATCAGGTAAATGCTTTTTCCTTAAACAATACTTAATTATTGTTCCAATTAGCGTCAAAGTTAGATATATATGTTGATTTTGCACGCGTAACAAGTTTGACTTAATATTTTGCAGCTACTTATCGGATTGTTGTGCAAGAGCATGATTGGATCAACGTTTCGTGTTTATATCTTCATTCCTTGTCTCGCCAGTTCAACAGAATGTAGATCGCGTAGCCTACATTCGAGAGAGAGCCGACAATATCATCCGGATCATAACAAACATACCAAGGGGAAGGCTTGTTCTCATGCCATATAACAGCGGCCAACATTGGATATTGGCTGTTATTAATCCGTGGGATGACTCCGTGCTCTATTTTAATCCTCTTGGAAACGATCCGGGTGAAGATTTTCAACAGCTAATTACGTTGTAAGTGTTATTTGATCGGCATAGTTCCATGATTAATTTGACATTCCATAATTGTTGTTCCGGATGTATTGATAATTGATAATTGTTAAATTGTTAGGGCACTAAACGATTGGAAATTGCTGGTGGGACGAGGAATAACAAAGCGACGCAACTGCAAGACGTTGATTCAGACTGCCCGATGCCCGATACAGCAAGGAAATGTGCAGTGCGGCTATTTTGTATTGGGGTTCATGCGAGAAATAACGTTGAACGTCGATGGACTTGCCTTATTGCAAAACAAGACTTCTTATAATAAAGTTGATTTGAATTTGGTTAGTCAAGAGTGGACTACATATGTCATGAGCTTCATACAATATTGAGGCAAAGCATTAAGTTCAAATTTTGTATATATAGCAGTAGTTAATTAGTTCTATATATATTAATTGTTGTACATTGTATCGGCTATATCATTTATGTTATTATTTAATTCTTTGCTGCTTAATTTTTTCATGTCATGAATGAATGAACAGGAATGAACGAACTGGCATGGTTTAATTAAACGAATAGATATTTTTTTTGCATACGTTACGACCTACCACGACGGTTAACAACAGAAACCGTCGTGGAAATCAATATACCACGACGGTTTATACAAGGACCGTCGTGTTAAGTCTATATACCACGACGGTTATTTACATAAACCGTCGTGGTAAATCTAATTACCACGACGGTTTTTATTTAGAACAGTCGTGGTATATTTGCCAAAATGTTAATTTTTGGTACTATTTTTACATATTCCACGACGGGTACTATACATAACCGTCGTGGTAACGTTAAATACCACGACGGTTTATCTATATAACCGTCGTGGTATGTCATATATCACGACTGTTACCACGACGGTTTTTAGTTAGAACCGTCGTGGTATAGTTGCCAAAATGTTAATTTTTGGAACTTTTTACCTATTCCACGACGGGTAAAGAACCGTCGTGGAATCTTTTTAGATTCCACGACTCTGGATTCCACGACGGTTAGATGACCGTCGTGGAAATATTACCACGATGGTTAAAAACCGTCGTGTTATCCACATTCTGTAATAGTGAAGGGAACAATCAAATCCAAACCAGTTCATTGACAAGTTAATTTAAGAACACAGAAAACGAATAAAATATCTTGTAGGACATACATATAGTTACCATATAGTATTACAATATTTTTGAAAGTGGTTATGGATAAATCTTAGATAAAGACAGTATAGTGGAACAAGAAATTTATTGGAAGAACATGTTACAGTAAAAAATATGTGATAATAAGAATATTTTGCAAAATTTAAACCACTAGAATAAAACATTAAACTTCCATAAAAAAACTAATGAAAAGTTTGTTATAAAATAATAAAAGAAAAGGAAAGATATAAACTTACCTTATAAATGCCATCTTCGTAAGAGAAGGAATGGAAAAAAATATGAATGCGAAGGAATATAATTACAGGAAAAAGGATGATGGAAACTTGTTAGAACTAGGATTCCTCGAAAGTTGTCTACGAAAACATATTTTCAGTAGAATTCTTTAATAATTATCCGCAAAAACATATTAGCACTAGGATTACTCCTATTAGGACTAGGATTCCATTAATTACAAATACGATGGAAACTTTTTTTTTTTTTTTTTAATGAATTTGGAGAGAAAATTTCAGTTTGATCTATACGGTGCATCATTTCCTGCGGGAATCTCATCTATTTAATATTAATTTTGAACAAAGGAAAAGCCATAATTGAAAAGAAGAAAAATATAAGGATAGGAGTTCAACTTTTAGGTTGTTAGTAAATTAATTAGCTAAAGCTTAATAAGTTAAGGAGGGGTCTATTGACACTCTCTTGTTTATTTTTCTCACACATCTACTTAAATCACCCACCAATTAAATTTAGAAAATTTATCTTTTACTTTATACGCATCTCTTAATATTACGAAAAAGCCCTTAAATTAAATTGTATATTTTCTCCTTGTTTTCCCACCCACAAATTAAAATACGTCTAAAATCTGATAATAATCTTACCTCGTAAGTAGTAAATTTATTTGTATAATCATATATGTATTGATCATAATCGTCATCGGCCATTTTATTCTATCAAGTGGTAAACAAAAAAGGTCAGAAAAAAAATTTATTAAATTTAGAATTATACAAAGGAGAATCTTTATACTATATCATTATTGTAATCTATTAAAAAAAAAAAAGATTCATCAATAAAAATTGCATACATAGATATTTGTTTTTGTGTTTTTTCAACAAAATAAAAAGGTGCAGTGGACAATTAATCGTTGATTCTCCTGCATAATATTATAAACAAAAAAAAGGTATTAAAAAAAAAGTCAATATAACGTTATAAACAATTGTTGATTCTCATACAAAAATTCAAATTAGCGTCAACAATATATTATTAAAAATATGAGACGAAAGTTGAAAAAAAAAACCAAAAAAAAAAACTTACTATTTCTTTTTCATTGGAGGCCATTCTTTCTCTATTCATTCTCGATTAGGGGTTGACCATTTTGTATTATATTTTAAAAAGGAAATTTCAATTTAATTTTTTAATTTTTAAATAGGTGTGTGAAAAGTATATATTTAAACACTTTTTGTCCTTAAAAGTAATTTAATTATGGATAATTAAAGAAAAACATAATTCTTTAAATTGGGTTATCAAAAAAGTGGACAAGGGTGGCAATAGACCCCATAAGTAAATCATAATTTATATCTATTATTACTAATTGAAGTTAGTATTAATTAGTTTATACTAAGGGCCTGTTTGGTGCACAAGTTCAGTTTGAGTTGAGTTGAAATTTTTAAGTTTAAATAGTAATTTTTGTTGATTTTTTCAGAAAAGACAAAAATTTTTTAGGGAAAAGACGAAAAACATGATGAAAAAAGTACAGTTTAGTTTAAGTTGAACCTATCAACCAAACGGGCCCTAATTGATCATTATAAAATCTTCAATTCGATTAATACAGTGTTCCTATATTCATTTAGAACTTTTCATTACAAAATTTGAAAGCATCGAATAGGGGAAAGCACCTAAATGACACAATTTAAACACTTTTTAACTAACATGACATAAAATTTTTATACTTAACCAAAATGATACAAAATAATTCTGGTCAAAAGTCAACTTAATATGTTTTGCAAAGTCAAAAGTCAACCTAATATGTTTTACTAAAATTACTCGTATTATTTATAAAATCAGTCAAGAGTTTTTTCAGTTTTCAACATGTATAGTCGGATGTTTCCAGCTTCGGTCGCCGACATTGGTCGCTAGAGTCCTCTAATAGAGTATATTATGTACTCTACTATAATACTTTTAGTTTTCAACATGGATGGCTGCCGGATCTCCGGTTACGACGGCCGGCCTCGGTCACCGGAATACTCTAATAGAGTATACTGCATACTCTACTAGAATATTTTGGATATTTTGTTAGAATGTTTTGATCAGTTTTTAACATGGATAGCCAGATGTCTCCAGCTCTAGCCCACCAACACCAATCGTCAGAATATTTCAGTTTTGAACATAGATAGCTAAATGTCTCCGACTCTGACTGCCAACATCGATCGCAAGATTTATGACATTGTAAGATCATACATGCAAGGCACGTGTCCCACTAGTCTTTCTGAGAAGGGAGCTTTTTAAAAAATAAATAAATAAATAAATTATTTTTAGCAAAAGAGGTTTTGTACTTCAAAATTTTCTTATTAAAATATTTTGTTCTTCAATTTTCCAATTTAAATAATTTTAGAAGTGAGAAGCCCCTTTTGATGGTTTTTTACATGCTTGCTTGCATACCTCTTTTTCTTTTTTCTTTTTTTTTAAAGATGTTTTCTGTTTTAAAATTTTCTAATAAATTATTTCTTTTTCTAATTTGTCCTTTAAAATAACTCTCCTCACATATGCCCCTACTAATTTTTTCTCACCAAGACCTCTAAAAATATTATCTTCTCATAAACGACCCTAATAGATACTTAAAAAAAAAAAAATCACTGTCCCGTTGAAAAATTTGTCCTTATTTTTTTCTTTTTGAAATTAAGATAGAGGAATTCGAATTTTACATTTTTAAATAGAGTCAAATATGGTTCTACAACTAAAATATTCCTACAGTCAAGTGGGTTGATTGCCTCTTTTTTTTTTTTCAATTGCCTCTTTTTTTTTTTTCAAAGACAATTCATGACAAGCTGGGGGATGAATGTTACAAAGAATGCCTCATTGTTTGTTTTTTTTTTTTTTTTTTTTTCCTAATTTGAAAAAAGGTAGAGCATTTATTTAAAAAAAAAAATTTCAAATACGATTTCGCGTTCTGTGGACCCAAAAACAGCAAAAATCTTTTTTTTTTTTTTTTTTTTCCTGAATAACCTTGTTTGTGGGGATCAAAAAAGGTTAATCTTATTTTATTTCATTTTGTTTTATTTTAGTAGT
The DNA here is from genome assembly GCA_009761775.1 of Ficus carica. NCBI lineage: Eukaryota > Viridiplantae > Streptophyta > Magnoliopsida > Rosales > Moraceae > Ficus > Ficus carica. Next base: position 4,332,501 of record CM019750.1, read on the forward strand.
CCATGCTTGCCAAAAGTGATTTGTGAAATACTTATCAGAGAAAATTTCTCCTTAAAATGGACAGGTGTATTAAAAATCATTCTGCCAACTAAAGTTCCCAAATGCAAGCTACAAGTCAGTAAAACCCCATATAGCATGGCCTTGAATTTCTGTTGGAGGAGAGCCTAACAGAGAACATGATATAGAATACAGTGTACTCCTAAAGTACTCTTTTGATACTACGAACTTCAGTCTATTTCCTCCCTGTCTAAGTTAGCCGGAAAAAAAATTGTAGTTTAATCCGACTGTCAAAGTTCTCAACCTAGCGTCCTACACAAACTCAATTTGGTTGTTTTGCGTAGTTATTTCTCTAGGTTTGATGCAATATACACGAGATCCAATATGCTTCACATCAAGACCAGCATCCTCGCAACCACTGAAGAAGAGCGACTCATCCTCCTTTCCAATTCTGCGCCTCCAACTCATTAGAAATGCTGGCCGGGCCAGCTCTCTGCATTGTCCTGCAAGTTAAGGAAACAAGAATAAGTAAAAGTTCGGTTTCAGTGTCTAGTTTATGTGCACTTTCTAGGGCTCACGAGCACAAACCACCATCCTGCTCTTTGTTTGTCTGAGGAACTGCTTTGTCACCTTTTGTCTTGTAAGATTTGAGGAGAAATGAAAGAGTTTTAATCAAGTTTGTGTACTGTTTCACATCTAAAATAGCCAAGGAGAAGGAAACAGATCAAAGACGACGACCTTTTAATATCTTTTATACTTCATCATCATTAGAGTAATGATGAAACAAGTGAACTAATATGCATTAGACAAGCCGATTGAGTAGAAACTTACACAACAAGATATCACTGGCGATGATAAGGTCCCAGTCTGGATCGGTAATTGGAAAACTGTCGCCCCATGTATCTAAAAATTTAGTCAACTAGTCATTTCTGGATCTGAGTGCATTGCAGTTAAATATTTTCATAACTTAATTCAATATGCAAGTTCAATGTGCAAGAAACATTCTTTGGTACCAGATACCAATCTCATGTTTAATAATGTAAAGGATTAGTCTGATTCCATAATGCAAGCATCGTCTTTGACACCATTAATCAAACAACGGTATGTAAGGTGAGATGGTTATAGGTCACAGCTAACAAGATCTCAATGTAGAGATTATGAAATTGAGATTTGTTGTATGAAAGTAACATCTCCAACACCGTTAACAAAGCACAAGTATCGAAAGGGAAGATGCTAAGAAGAGAAAAGCAATAAGGGTGTGAAAATTACAAACAAGTCCCTGCGTAAGGAAGATGCAATTAAGCTTCAACATATTTTTGATGCAGAAGCAAAAAAGCACAAGGGGTTATAGTATTAAAGGATATGTACGCTTTGGTGAAATACCCAGTTTTACTCGGGTATTTCGAGAACGCCATGCCCATCTCCTGTGTTTTTAAGTTCATGTAAAAAACCACCCTTTTGACAACATTTTGTCAAACTTAAAGTGGGAAAAGACCATTTTAACATTTCTCGGAACACCTTAAGTTTGACCATTTTGTTACCTCATGGTTAAAATGGTCTTTTAGCACCTTAAGTTTCACTAAATTTTGTCAAAAGGGGGATTATAAACATGAAATTAAAAGGTGGTCGCATTTCTCAAAACACAAGCATTTCCATAAAACCAGGGGAAATTCAGATACGTATACATGATATAACTACAGTTTGATCTTTGAAAACTAGATTATATGTGAACAGAGTTTCTGATTTGTTTCCTACACACACCGATATATATATATATATTATACATACGTAAGAAACAGGGAACAATTAATCTTCATCATATGCGGACTAAGATTCTAATTTCTAACCACCCATGACACTGAAATAGACTGGACAAAATCATCTGAAAGAACAATATGACCAATCATGGTGCTTCACAATAATCTCTATGATAGGTAATGGGTACAAAGTCAGATGACTAGGCTAGGAAAACAAAGACTCACGTTTAACATGAGGAAGAACAGGTGTAATTCCATTTTCCCTACAGTTATGGGCTATGTTGTCTTCAATTTCCTGATCAGCATAGTCTGAAGTTGTGATGTCAAGATGAAATGCTTTTTTAAGAAAAATTGCCAAAGCACCAGTTCCACTGCACATTAAAATAAACCTCAACATCGGCACCAAACTCAAAAATCATTAATGAGAATATTGTGAAAAAAAATTCAATTAGACTAAAAATGAAACAATTAGCTCGGCTCATGGGTGTAAACAATCCTATGCTATAATAAAAATTTGGTCCATAATTTTGAATGACATAAAAATATCTACAACTTAAGCCACTCTGCCACAGCAGCAAAGATTTTATGCATAAAGCAAAATGCATGGAAAACAATTTATATTCATTCAAGAATGTTGGTCCCTGAGGATTTAGCATAACTATTTGGTAAAATGCTAAAGCGAGAAAATATTTAGATAGTAAACATAGCGAGCATTAAACAAACAACATAAACAAGTTTGAACACAATTAAGCAGAAGAACAAAAGAAACCAATTGTACAGAAGTATAGGTATTTTTAATCACGATACCCAACACTAGAAATAAAAGCTTTAATTGCCTAAAGTTGCCTACATTGAATCAATAGTGGATCAGTACACCCCTGAGATATACCTGCCAAGTTCAATGCAACGTCGCCCTTGTATCCACGACTGATGTTCAACTAACCAATCCGCAAACGCGAATGTGCCAGGCCAGAGCAAATTAGCATTTAGTTCATGAAATGAAAATTCTCGGATGTTCAACTCCTGCGAACAAGCCCAAGTGGTTGTTTAGTCTACCCCCATGAAAGCTTCAAGTTCCAAACCTAGTTATCAAGCTTTAACAACATATGACTTAAAGGAAACATTGAATATAAATAAATAAGTAAATAAGAGGCATGTGGGATGATTAAGATGTCCAGTGAAGGAAACAAGTTCTTACTCTAAAGATTCGTCTTAGTTACTGCTCGCTGCAGAGTGTTTTCGCCTATATATATATATATATATATTAATATCCATAAGATTTAGTAAGTAGATGATACCGATTTTACTTTCAATAACTGCAATAAAGAAGATCTCTCTCAACAACCTGAACACCTTATACTCTCATCAATTTGCTTATCCTTGGCAACAAAAAGCACCATTTTTATACCGATTATCGTGCTTGTCGAAAGCCTAAGAGGAAATGAAATTTTCTTACCCGGCATCAATAGACTTGGATAATATTTTCTAAACAATTTACCTACTAAATACTGAGAGCTTCAAACAGAGAGAAAAAGATTCAACTGGGACATAAATTCAAAGTATACACAAATATACAAAATCCCAGTGATTTTTTATTACTGAGTATCATTACTGCTGATTTTTTATTTTTTATTTATTTTTTTTATTTTTTATTTTTTTTATTTTTTTGCTCTGAAGCATTAATATTTAAATTAACCAAAAAAAAAAAAAAAAGCATGAAACAAAATTTGCACAAATCAAAATCGTAAATAGAATCATTACCATCCCAGGAAAGTCGTGTTTCCTCTCTACATAGCTTTGGTGGGTCTCCTCCTTTTCTTCACCAGCAAAAATGACCCAAAGTCGATAAAAGTGATTTTCTCAGCAAATATACATATATGTATATTTGAAGACAGAGACAGAGACAGAGAGAGAGAGTACCTGTGGAAGGGCCGTCGTCGTCGTCGTCGTTGTCTTGAGAGAAAAGCGAAGACGGGGAGAAAAGAGCAATGTCCATGATCCTCCTCCAGCAGCACAAATGGCAGCAACTTGTGTTGAAAGAGAGAGAGCCCCCAAGGGACTAGGGTTTTTAATTGGGCTCTTTACAGGAATGCCATTAATTCAAGGCCTTCTATTGAGTTTTGCCACACAAAATTCTATTACAAAGAATATCTATTATCCATTCACATAAAATTGATTTATTTATTTTAAAATATCAATTATATTTTTAAATTTCCGTTATATAATCATGTTAGTACCGGCTGGTATCACAATGATTATTAGGAGTGACGGATCTAAGATTTGAATTCATTGCGGACACAAATAAAGACAAAATTTTCAAACTAAAACAATTGGGGAAAAAAAAAAGTTTCTTGATATATTAAATTTCATGTAATAAATAACAAATTACAATTGTACTTGATGAGGCCTCGTGCTTTTAAATGGTTTTATGATAGTTTTGTTGTCAATGTTATCAAAAATGTGTTTCTCAATGTACATAATCAAGTTGTCATTTATCCATTGATCTCTCATTCTCTCAGGGTTAAACATCCAGAAAAGTCATGCAGTTACATCGAACTATCAACCCATCGATTGCACAAACAATTCTGAACAATATTCATGCAAGAGAATACTCTCTCAACTATGACAATAGCAACTGAAAGAATTTGCGTTTGATAAAACGGTTTGAGTTGAAATTTTTAAATTTGAGTTGGTTGACTTTTTAAAAACTAGTTATAATTTTTGTTGACTTTTCAAAAAAAGATAAAAACTGAGATGAAAAATGTGAGTTTAAGATGGTTTGCCAAACGGATGGTTAGTGTAAGTGTAACATGCAAGTAAACCAATGGGTATACCTTATCCATTTTCGTCTCAACTATCCCGTAAATAAATATAAAATTTACACATCTCTATATATTGAAGTTTTCTATTACTTGAGCCAACTTTTTTTTTTTTTTTTTTTTTTTTGGTGGTAAAGAATACTTGAGACAACTATCAACAAAAAAAAAAAACAAAAAAAACAAAAAAACAAAACTAAACTAAACTAAACAAAACAAAAAAAATAAAAATAAAAATAAAAAAAATAAACCAAACATATATAAAAGAACCCAATTTTGATTTCAAACCTATCAATATTAAGATTTTTATTTTGGGTTTTAACAAACATATAATAAAACCTCATCAGATTAATTTCAAAATATTAAGATTTCTCATATATGAAACAAACATATCAATATTAGCTAAAAAATTTTGCGCCCAGTTTTTTTTTTTTTTTTTGTAAAACCAATTTTGATATAACCTCTGTATTGTATGTTATAAAAATACTTGACGTTACTTCTTGCTTCCTCAATTAATTTTAGTAATCCAAATTTAGATTACATAATGCATTTTCAAGATTTGTTTTTAATTTGAACTTTAACACTTACATTTTGTCTTATTTCTCAAACATTCTCTAACTTTTTAATTTTTCCTATCATTATCTCTTTATTTTAATGTCACATGCAATATTCATAAATACTTTTCCACCATTCTACTCAAATATTTGCTTTAGGATGTCTCTATTTAAACGTCTATCTCTTTTTGATATGTCTACATCAAGACATTTTCAAATAATATGTATATATCTATTTTTATAACTTACTCAATATGTCTACACCATGTCATAGAGAAAATTACTCAATTAGACACTTTTTTTTTTTTTCATTTATTGATCAACATAATATAAATTCCTCTATCTTAATCAACATGACACAAACTACAGTATTAATTTGTTTAATTAGTCTAGCAATGATTTATGTTATATTAATATAATGATCTTTAAATTTGTATCTTTAAAATATATTTTTCTTATTATATTCAAAATTAAGTCTCACTACAAGTTGGAAGAGGAATTCCTAATTCTTACAAAGAACCGACTCCTAATAAACACTAATTCTTTTTTTATATCCATCCTTACAGTTCATTCAACAAGACACCAACTTTTAATTGGCGGGGGGTTTTCATTCATGGTTTGAATAAAGTATAGAAAATCAATCTCCAGGTTTGTATAGGTTAAGGCGATTGTTATTTCAAGCTCTTTCAGTGGGGGCACAGAGAATTAACTACAAAAAAATGGCTATATAAAAAAATTTATTTGGCCATGGTGGCACATGCCCCCACTGACCCCATCACAAGCCTGACACTAGTTATTGGTTGGTAATCACCACCGCCGACATGATACCGGTTGGTTAAAAACTAATAACCACCTCCTCCTTCAACATACCATCTTATTACTGGTTAATGATCACCTATGCCGACAGGATACCAATTAGTATCCAGTTGTTAACCACTTCTGTTGGTAAAATATTGGCTGGTTGTTGACGGATAACGGTCAAATACATCGAATTTTAACACCAGATTACTGAGAAAAATTTCAAAAAAGCCAACAAACACCAAAATAAATAATAAAATCCAAAAGATTACATATTTGAAAAAAAAAAAGAAATCAGGACGATCACCAAGATCGAGGATCACCTCGACACCGCCACCATGGTCACATACGGAGGAGATCCGATCGGAGGATATCTGGCATGCGACCACGGTCGTGTGGGAATGAGATCTGATCTCCTCGGTGTGGGGTGATTCAAATCAAAACTTGCAACCATCATTAACGAAAACCAAAGATCTGCATGTCGGTCAACAGCGAAACGGGGAGAGAGCGTCACTTGGCGCAGAGGCTACAGGGAAAGGGAGGGAAGGAGAGAGAGAAGGGGAATGAAAGGGAAAAACGATTTTTAATCATTATGGAGATATTTTGGTCTTTTAGTTAAAATTATTACATCATTGATTATGTTTTTATGATATATTTTATTATAGTTTTTTGGTTATGACAATGCACACCTTATTTATGTGGCAAGTACTCTAATTATCTCTTTTTAATATCATATGCTACCCATTTAAAATTAATTTTTTCTTTTTAGGCCCAACTTATGTGAAAAGAATTAAACAGATGCCAATTATGTTTGGGGGCTGTTGGCGTTGAATTTCATCCTCCAATCTTAGTTCTCTACGTGTCAAGCATCATCAATCAAGAGATCATGACAATATGAAAACTGCCCATAATCAAAGTGGATGATCAACTCCTATACATTTAGAAAAGTGGGTTCAATCCCACTAACTCAAATAATGAATTCAACCCCCGTAACTCTAGCAATTAGCGTTGCTATATAAATAGAATATGAAATCCATGAAAAAAAGGGGGAGAGAGCACTCTTATCTATTCATTCTCGTATACTCACCATTATTCTTACTTTTATACATAGTGAAAAACTCCAGATACAAAGGACTAGCTCATTTTAGAGTGAACCTCTATAAATTTCAGTGTTATTATTTACTTTTCCGTATTATTTTTCAGTTCTTATTTCTAATAGTTATAATTAGTGTAGATTTTGATTAACGGTAATCAACGGTCCCAATTTTTAATATCAATTATTATTTTTCGATTATTAACTTGAATTCTTTGTGACCATAGATTTTTATAGCATCTATAGGGGCTTTATGTAAATGCCACGCCACCAAGTTTGGAATTGATTGATGTCATTCGAAAGGTTTCTTGCAGAAAATTCCCCGCCACACATCTAAAGGATTAGATATATCTCTAAGGGCATGTTTGTCGCATTGATTTGTATTGCTTTGTATTGTAGAACATCATATCGTATTGTATTATTTTGTTATTGTACAATACGATATTTGGTTTTGCACATATTATAGTAGTATAATACGTTTTACATTGTTTGTTTCGCGCCATATTTTATTGCTTTAAGAATTCAGTTTTTAAAAGATAAAATTTAGATCACGATCCCATGATCAGAGTCGAGTTTCAAGACGGGGCCAAAGTCGAGTTTTGTGACTCGGATTGAGGTCATGATTCGAAAGTGCTGTTGGCGTTGAGGTCGGGTTTCAAGATCCGGGTTGGAGTTAAAGTCAAGATTCAGGATAGGAGTCGGACTCGAGGTCGGGTTTCAGAACGGGGGTCAATGTTGGGTATTAGGATGAAGGCCATGATCAGGATTAAGTTTCAATATCAAGGTATAGGACAGGTTTTATGATCGGGGTTGTGGTTAGGATTCAAGACCTGAATTGGGATCGAATCCCCTTCCCGACCCCCCATTCAAAATCCGACTCCAACCCCCCTGTATCGAAATCCAACCCCGATACCTAAACCCCTCATACCGATACCTAACATCAACCCCGGTCTTGAAAACCGACCATAACCTTCATCCTAAAACTTGAACCAACCTTCGAAAATCGACTTTGACCCCCCAACCCCCGGTCCCGAAACCCAAACCTGGTACCGATCCCGACCATGATACTGAAAGACCTCGACCCCTTTCTTGGAACTCGACCTCGACCCTTGTTCCAAAAACCGACCACAATCCTACCTCAACATCGACCACAAATCTTGACCCAAACTTCGATTCCGGTCACATTCCTATGTTCTGACTTTGGTATTAAATTTAATATATTCAAAATATTTCATATGTTTTTTAATATAATCATTTGGGTTAATCTATACAATACGGTCAAATACATAGTTTTTTTTTTTTATCATATTAGATATCATAATATACTATGTATTTAATTTTTTATTTCGTATTAAGTTATATAATACATGAATGTTGTCAAACATTATATTATTTTAATAATAAATACGGAGTGCTAATACGGCATTCTAAACCTGTTATAATACTATTATACTAAGATACTTGGAGTAGCAACGACTCACCGGTGACTAGAAGTATCCTACTGTGATATTTGGAGCTAACCGGGATATTGAATTTATATAAAGATTGGCACAAAATATTTTGAATAGAAAATGAGATGAAGATGTTAAATCTATTAAAATATATAATCTTTACAAAACAAATGAAAATCAAATTTAAATTGGATCACTCAACATATAAGTTCATCACTTACCTCACCAAATTGTCTAGCTTAATTTGCACTTCATCTCACAAAATTCTAACAAGAAAACATGAGATGAAAATGAAAGAATAAGAGAAAATACAAGAAAAACGACACTAAAAACTCAGCCAAATGCTGAAAAATGAACGTCATTTGCTTGCTGCAAAGGCCTTGAATCTATTTGGTCACGGAGAGAATTTTGGCCCACGAAATTTGCCACTCAACTGGTAAATTAGCTGGAGACTAGCAGCCAGCTGGAGGGATTTGCGGGCATGTGGCTGGAGACAGGGGCTGGATTCTTGGGCCTGGGATCACGCGGCCCAGCTGTGAGTGGAGTCTAGCCCGAAGCTTGTGCATGCGTGGGAGCAAACCTGCGGAAGGAAAGGAAGCAAAGAAAAGAAAAGAAACGAAAAAAAAAAAATTAAAAAAAAAAAAATTAAAATTAAATATTTGCAAAGTAAAATATTTTGAATTAATATCATGAAAATACTCAATTTAAACTTAAATTATCTAATAAATTATATGAACAACTGTGTATTTTTGTACACTTATCACTGTTTTTGGCTTTCCATGTCCAAAGGTAGCTTCTGGAAGTATTTTGATGATCTGTTAGAAGAGCTTCCAGTCTCTAGAAGTGCTTCCTGTCAAATCCAAAAAATATGACTTCTAGCAAAAGCTCTTCTGAGTAGACTTTAAAACTTGTAACAAAATTTAAATTAGATATTATAAACTTCATTTAACATTTTTAGTACTTATTAGAATACTTTAAAAATCATTTGACTTTAAAAGCTTTTTGATTCCAAACACTTACTGAGAAGTCACAATGTTTACTTCTCTTCTTCTGCTGGCTAGAAGCAAAAGTGAAAACTTTGCTAAACTGGCTCTTAGTTTATTTAGAGACAAAATATTACTTAGTATAATGGGCTAAGTCTTTTAAAATACTTGGGTTATTTAAATTATAGTTTAGATTTAGATTTGAGTCAAACCACTAGGCCCAATACTGTTTATGGATTTAATAAAACTGTTTTATTTTTTAAAATCCAAATTGTTTGTCCAATAAAATAGAAAGAACTATTAATTTAAGGGAGTCGAGCCTGATTTATATACATACCCACTATATTAAAATTTGGCATCCGTATGACTGATGGTCTGTTTGGCATCCGTATGGAGACACTTTTTAAGCACTATTTTAACATTTTCTACTGTGTTTTCTCTCATAAAAATTTGGATAGCAAATTCAAGTTTATTGATACTCTAATCACTCAGAAGAGTAATATGGTTATATGCAATAGTTTTTTTCTTAAAATTTTGGAGGGTGAAAGAAATCGCACTCTACATTTTATGATGGAGTCAAATGTTACTGATGAGCTATACTTGCAATCACTATATACAAAAAATTTTAAGGACATAAAAAGAAGTGTAATAATAACATTGTCACTTGCTGATCTTTTGTCTTTCGTCCATAAATAGGCCGACATATTGTTGCGAGGATATAATGGTTGGAATTCAAGGCGGGCTGTTCAGGTTTTAGATAAAGTTTTCCCAAAGGTACAACAAATGTCTGGATCAAATTATAATTGATAATTTATGAAACATATAGTACTTTTTTGACTTATGCTTATCACTATTTGGTTGTCGTTTGGTGTTTATATCATGTCGTATCTTAAAGCACAGGATGCCGCTGTTCAACCTTCTTTGGTCATAGTCTACTTTGGAGGCAATGATTCAGTGCAGCCTCATCTATCTGGCCTAGGCACTCATGTACCACTTCCTGAGTATGTTGAAAATATGAGAAAAATTGCTCTTCATCTCAAGGTACTCTGTGAAACTATTTACAAAACAAATTTTGATAACTATTTTGTAGGGTACAAAAATGATGTCCAACTAACAATGCACAGTTCTAAATTCTAATACGATTTAGATTTAACCTGATGTTTTGATTCTACACTGTTTATTACAAATACCGAAATTAGCCATGTGTTCATAACGAATTTTACTGGTTTCCTATTCTGCAGGGTCTTTCGAAGAAAACCCGCATTATCTTTCTTACTGCTCCTCCCATCAATGAGGATCAAATTCGCAAAGTTTTTAGATGCTCACGGACCAAATTTATCTCTTTATTCTTAACATTCCAATCAATCTCATTTCTCTTAATTCTTTGTCTCTCTTTTTCGAAACCAAAAATAGCAACAACTTGGGAGCCTTGGGTCGGAAAAATAACTTGTGCGGAGAATATTCAGAAGCTTGTTTAGAGCTGTGCAAGGAGATGGATATCAAGGCAATTGATATTTGGACTGCAATCCAGAAAAGAAAAGACTTGCGTTGTGTGAGTTCACAAAAAATCATAAGACAGAAGTATATATTTCAATATGTGATAAACTTATTAATATCTGTTAGAATATAAAAATTATTGTCGGCGCACTTTTGAATAGTTTAAATTTTAGTAATGGATTGATAAACTAACATGGTATCAGAGTAGGAGGTCTTGAGTTTAAATTTCTGTAATTGCACTCTTTATTCTCTTTAATATTACCGTCATGAGTTGGGTCACTTTTTAAATATTTGTGTTGGACTTTCTAATCAATATTTATCCGCCTAGAATATAAAATCTATTATTGGCCTATCTTCTAATAACTTAAACATTTTGAATGGATTGGTAAACTAACGTTATCATTTTCGTTTTGTCCCAGAGATGGAATACATTTTACAGCTGAAGCGAGCAAGGTGGTAGTGCAGGAGATTCTAAAAGTTCTCGCAGAAAAAGATTGGGAGCCAAACTTGCACTACAAGTCAATTCCAGCCGAATTTGGAGAGGATTCACCATACGATCCAATCGGTTCGGATGGGAAGTCGACTTCAAATGTATCTGAGTTCAGAATTGACAGAATCATCCACCGGAGAATACATGAAAACGAGAAGTAACTATGCAAGTGTGGATGAAGAAGAGAACTGTGTTATTGTCATAATAGTACAATAAATGATTTTGGTTTGGTGAAAACTTTTTCTGTATTATCTTCAAATGAATTTTTATTAATAGACATGAATAGAATTAAGCTTAGAAAGGGGGTTGAAGCCAAAAAAAAAAAAAAGGTAATGCTTGTGAAGTGTGGAACGAAATCAAATTTGATATTACTATTGCCTTAAATTTTAGTTGTGACTATTTGATCTTTACATTTTAAATTTCACCAAAACACTCCTCAAAACTCTTGATTCGGGTGATATCATTGATCCAATCAAATATCATTTTAAACTATTAACTTTTTATTCCATTATACTTATTTTTTTTAAATTAATAATATAGTAATATATTTGCGTCGCATATTTTATGCGACAATATATTAGTTTCATTATAAATAATTATTTTGATTAATAAGAGAAATATTATGCAGTAATTATTTATTTAGTCAGTCAAGTAAATAGTTACGTTTGATGTTAGGAAAATATTTGTTTTGAAATATAAAATAATATATATCAGTTCCGTTCAAAACAAATGTCTAAGCAATCCAAATCCTAGATTGCTATTAGAGAAAGATTGCAGGTGCAAAAAGAAGGTGACACATATAGTCTCCTACCTTGAATGAGACGTGCGAGTTCATTCCACGGGCATGAAATTTTTTAAAAAGGACTTGAGAAATTTTCCTTTTTAGTCAGCTAAGTAGTGGTATAAATGTGTTATGAGTCGATTTTTATGTTGATCTGCAAGTCGCCGGTGTCGGATCGAAGCATCACAAGCCTATCTCCGCTCATCGGAGTCTCCCCCTTCGCGGCCGATCGCGAATCTCCTTCAGGCGCGAGCAGCTGCGATCGCCATCCGGACGGGGCACGACGACAACTGACGGCGTCGATATCTTTTCCAGTGAGACAGTGGAGAGAAGGGAAGAGAGAGTTCGTCGGAGTTATGGCCAGAAGAGAGAGGAGAGAGAGAGAGTGGGGGTGGAGATCAGAGTGTGAGGACAGAGAGAGAAAGAGAGTGCACGCGCAGGAAAAAAAGATATTTTAGTTTTTTAATTTTAAAATTTTACTTATTATAATAATAATGTCATCATTATGGTAATTTTTACAAGAGTTTGTTTGGTTGTGACAAATATCAATCCACCGTCTCCTTTTCGGGCATTCTCCTTAATTATCCAATAATCTTCTATTTAGTTCTCTAATTAGATAACCCACATTTGGTTATCTAATATATATTAATCATCCCTTCTACTTGAACTATTAATTTAATTTTCTTTATTTGGGATATAACAAAAATAAAACCTCTCCATAGTTATTTTAACTAATCCAACTAATCAGTTCATTTATGGATCTAAATATATATTTATTCAGAAATATAATTTTACACATTTACTAATCAGTTCGCCTTAAATGGGAATAGTAGATCAATTAGTTGTAAATAATTAATTTAAATCTCAATTGGACAATTATTATATTCAAGATAATTACTTGAATACTTATATCATTAAGAATTTTAATTAGATAGTTACTAAATTGTTATAATTTCATAACAAAATATGAAATTTGGTGAGCAAGAATAGAGGAACGACACCATGGGATTTTCCTTATGGTGTAGGCGCGGACAAAGATTTAGAAAAGGGAGATAAATCTTCAGTTTTCTATTCCTTCTAAAACACCTAAAATCATTAGTATAAATGGACGCCTTGAATGGTCAATTGTGAGTAATCAAACATGACATATAATAAAAGAAAATGAGACTCGTAAACAAGATTAGAGAGATTAACTCTAATCATTTAAGGGATTTAGTGGTTTGGAGGAGACTATTCATATTGAAATTATTGAATGTGTGGTTATGCATACTCTGTTATTTGAAAAATAAGAGAATAGCAAAAAAAGTTAGTTGGTTAAAAATTCTCAAGTGATTTGTCTTAAAGGAAATCTCTTTTAGAAGTTTGTTCTTCAAGAGGTATATAGATCATATTATTATTTATTATATAAAGCAACATGAGTTAGTGTCCTAAGATTTTAATAGAATTTTATACATTCCGCTACATCAATTGGCTGTTATTTTCAAACAAATTATATATTATGATAATTATGTTGATTTATATTGTGTTTGGAAACGCATTTCATCATATATTATATCCAAATGTAATGTAATGTATCTTTGGATACCTCATGCATTTAAACAGTAAATCCAATATCATTACAATATCATTACTATTTATCGTTTCCTTTTTTTTATTATCTATTTTTAGCAAATCACATCATACACTCTCTCTATTTCACAAAAAACTGAACACACATTACATTTGAATACAATGTAAGAAAAAAAATATCTAAACGTATATTGTATATTTATTATATTACATTTGATTACAATGTGGGATGAATGGTGTTTCCAAATAAACCATTAATTTATTTACGCCTGCTTTTTTTTGGAATTGTTAGGGACTTGGAATCCAACATTCTAAATCAGAGAAAGCCAGCACAACAAATAGAAAAATAACTATTCGGCTTGTCACTTTATTGAATCAAAGTAAATACAGCGAGAGGAGAAAAATGGAAAATAAGAAAAAAAATGTAGGGAAATCAAGAACCCGCCTTCAGCCTTCCTAGGCACTAGACCACAAAAATAGACATCTAATTACCCCCATCTGTCTTCCTAATCTCTTTTACTACTGATTCACCTTTAACAAACTGCTAATCATATACTAACCACTAATTTCTCATCAAGTCTAGTATTGACAGCTCCTTACATTATGTTATTTAATTATTTATTTTTCTCATTTAGATATAAGTTCTAGTGTTTCATATTAGAGATTTCAAATGTATCTAATATCCCTTCGCACCCGTTGATTTAGCACCAACGGATGGATTACTCTACCTGAATTGTGAACATATTACAGTGATGTAATATGTGCCTATATCATTGTTATTGATTCACAAACCCTAGGTCCCAAAAATAGCTATACAAGTATCGGCACAGTTTTTTATGGTATGATAGTTCATATACTACTTGATTGAAAAAGCTTTGGTCATTAATTATCTCTATACCATAGTAATATTCGGAACTGGTGGCAAAGTTGGGGTAGGGGTAGACTTTGGGGAAGGGGTTGGGGTCGGGATTTGAGATTCGAAATGAGAATCGGGGTCGAGGTCGGGGTTGGGATCAGGTTTCGGGACAAAACCGAGACAAAGTCGAGTTGCGGTATAGGGGTACATATCGATTTTCGAGACTGAGCTAAGGTTGAGTTTTGCGATCCAGGTCAGGATTGTATCCCCGATCTGAATCTTGACCCCCCGACCTCGATATCAACCCCAACCGTTATCTTGAAACTCGATCTTAACCACTATTCGAGAACCCAACCACAACGTTGATATCGAAAACCGACCCTAACCTCGTCTCGGAAGCTGACATTGACCTTATTTTCCGAATCTCGACCATGACTCTGACCCCCGTCTTAAAAGTTGACCCCGACTTCGGTGTCGAACCCCTATGCCAACCTCGATACTGAAACCCCACCCCAACCGCTGTCCCAGAACCCCAATATTGAATCCTGACCCCTACTCAAGTACTGAAACTCAACCTCGACACAAAAACCTGACCTCACCCAACCTTGATATTGAAACCTAACCCCACCCAAAACTTGACCACGACCTCATCCCGAAAATCGACTCCAACCCGGACTTTAAGTCCAGTCACATTCTTAAATTCTGACTGGTATTAAATTTTAAATATTTCATATGTTTATTAATTCAATCATTTAGGTTTTTTTGCAATATGACCAAATACAAAGGGTTTTTTTTTTTTTTTTTTTTAATTTTATCATAGTAGATATCACACTTTGTAATGTATTAATTTTTTATTACGTAATACATTATTGTTGATGCCCGTTTTTGCGTAAGACCAATTCTTATGAGGCCCAGGTACACTCCCTGTTGTGGATCCCATGTGTGGAACCAAGCCACGCTCGAGGAACCCTCATGGGACTATGGTTTGGTAGACCATGAGAAGATAGATAAAACCCCTTACTTATCGGTCCAAATTAAGCTTGGTCCAACTCGGGGGTCCCAAGAGTAATTTGGTCATAAATAAGTAGGTGGTGGAGAAATTATCAAAATAGCATTCCTCATCCTTAGTATTTCAAAGTCCAAAATTATTATTTCAAAGTCAAATATCATAGGAAGTAAACCATTAGCTTACCTTTGATGACCCAATATCTTAAACACACGTTTTAGGTCCAAAAGGCCCAACTAGAAGCCCACTTCTCATAGAAAGATTCGGTCCAGGTTAAACCTAAGATTTCAAATCATTATGTAATTCTTGTTGCCAAAGGAAATTTCTTCCGACTAGGGAAAGATGCTTTTGTCCTCCTGACAAAATAATATACTTCTTCCACTTGCAAAAGTTCTGAAGATACTGCCTCTGGATGTATGTCAAGCTTCCATCCGAAAATAGGATGCCATTATCACCCTCTAGAGAGACTTCAGACCATTAAATAGAAACTTAACAAGATGAGCATCCTCTAGAACCTTCAATACTCATAAGGAACTTGCTCCGGCCAGACTGAGAAGACAAGATGCTCAATTTGTCAGATCACTTTAGGTACCCCTCAGCCCCCAAAAATAGGGTGTCAATCCCATCCTTAACTAAAAATAACATGAAGTATAGCACCAACCCTTGGCAGAGCATGAACGGCATGCTCAGACGCCATTCCTGTAGATGCCATTCACCCTCTATAAATACTCTTCATTTCCACTCCAAAAATAATTCTTCTCTCACCTTACAAAAACTCTGCCAAAATCTCCATGGAAGCACCCTCAAACCCAGAAAATCAACTTAAGATCATCATTTTAGAATCACCATACTCATTACACTCATTTCATCCACCCTTGCTCTTCCGCCGCTAGAGTATATTAAGAGTTATGGCCAGAGCATATTCCAGGTTACAGTCAAAGACAACCACTATACATTTTTCCTTTCTTCACCACTATTTATCTTCTCATCCTATCTCTCACGTCAACTTGTGGTTTCTTTTATTACGTTATTCTTTCATTTTTACAAGTTTGAAAAAGCGCCTTGGTGATCTACACAAGCGAGGGGGTCCCCAGGAATCACTTTCCTTTTGGTCTCTTTGCATCTAGCAGACCCCATTTTTACATTGGAAGCCCTGCCAGAGCACCATATCATCCTCCATCTAGTAACGCCTTCGAACGTGTCATCACTACAACCAACCACTACGAGAACACCACGTTTCCACCCTAGCCACATCATACATCGGATCTACCTGGCTTTAACAAATTTTTATTCAAAAATTCATTTGTTTAATTTGCAATTGGGAGTGACTGTGGTAGAGCCCCGTTGAGAGTAACTACTATAGGGCTCACTTTTAAGGTGTTCAACGTAATTTTTCGATAAAAAGTTGCGTGTGCTATACGGTAACTATGGTAAACACTATGGTAACTTGGTATACACTAACTTATTGTATTATGGACTAAAAACTTCAAAACAAAAAAAAAATAAAAATAAAAATAAATAAAAAAAAATCGAAAAAGGCTACTATATACACTTGCCCCCATTCTTCCCCTCCCTCCCTGACCTTCTGTCGTGATCAGGAGGTTTGTCAGCTGGCACACTCAGTTGAGCTACTACATCAGTGATGTGGAGAGAGAAACTTGACATCACGAGTGACTTCGCAAGCAATAGTCATGATCTTTGTTCGTCTGGTTGCGTCTTCGTCTTCTTAGGTGAGATCTTCATCATCTCCTACACCGCATTGTGATCTCCACAACGAAAATGACCTCGTGCGACGACCTAATTGTGACAAAATCACAATCGCGATTTAGATCGCATGTCTTATGATCTCATGGTTGTTAGCACCCCCCGAGCTTGTCGTCCTCTCGAGTGACGACGTCCTCTGTGGTGGGTTTTGGTTAGGACGTCCTCTGGCCACTGAGTTGCTCATTGGAGAGTGCCCGACAAGATTGCCATTGTTCTCATGAGATCCACCTCCTGAGCTATCGTCAAATAAATTCTCGTAAGGATCATTGACAAGATCTACAGCGAGGAGAAAGATGGGCTGAGTAGAGAAACAAAAGCAAAAGCAAAACATTCCATGAAATTACCTCAATACCCCGGATCATATGCTCCCCATCTCAAAATAATAACTCCATCTCACCATCCAAAATAAATGAATGTCAATTAACAGCCATTAGATGGGGACCTAAGAATAATTACTCTAAAAGAGTCTTTACCATAAATTCTCCATTTTTTATTTAACTATCAAAATTTATTAGATATATGCTTTTTTTTTTTTTTATTATTATTATTTTTTTTAATTCTTGAATACAAGGTGTAAAGATCATAGCAACCTAAGATATGTGTCTTAGGCCGTTCTCGACGAGAATTTTCACCTTCTGAGACTAAAAAATTGGTAGTTAAATGTATGTTTTTTGGTCACCAATTCCTTCTACAACCAAAAAATTTTAATCACCATTTGGTCCCCATAAGTTGGTCACGTTAGGTATTGGCGACCAAAAGTAGATTTGGTCACCTAACAATCTGCGACCAAATATGCAGTTTCTACTGCCAACATTTGGTAACAGAACGTGGCAGTGACACTATTCAAGGACTACTTTTTGGTCGCAGAAGATTTTTTTTCGCCAAAAGCCATCATTGTCAGGAGTTTTGCGCGACCATGATGAAGTCTTTTGTTACCAAATATTTGGTAACAAAAAGTCTAGTTTTCTACTACCAAAATTTGGTTCCATATTATGTTTGGTAGCAAAATATCTTGTTTTCTGCAACCAAAATTTAATAGCAAAAAAGCATAATTTGGTAACGAAATGAATTAGCAACCTAAACTTATTTCGTAGCCATGCAAAAGATATTTGCAAAAGTTTTAGCTACCAATTATTTGGTCGCGGAATCTGTTTAGTAGCAAAAGATCTTACTTTATGCTACCAAAATTTAGTAACGGAACTATTCCGCAACCAAATGTTATTTGATAGCAAAACATAATCGCAAAGCTTTTAGCTACCAAATATTTTGGTAGCAAAACTTTCAACAACCAAAATTTTTTTGATAGCCATAATATTTGCAGCCTATAAGGAATCATCACATATTTTTCATTTTATAAATAAATAGCCATAAAAATGATATTTAATGCAAGAAAATATATTATATTGATTAAAAAGACTAAATCTTGAACCACATTAAACAATTCATAGTACACATTTATTAACTAGCTTGGGTATTGAATAACTGTAAAATATAATCAAAACAAAAACTTAGGACACGGGCTGACGGTGGCAGTGTCGGCAGTTCATCTTGTGTTTGGAAGAAACGTCTTGGATAATCTGAAAGAGGATTAAGTTGTTGAAAAAAAGTCCTACCTTATGATCTTGTCTTGGAATTGGAACTGAACGATAAATGCTTTCTACATAGAAGATGCACCTGTTATGGTATCCTGAAATCTTAAAAAAAAAAAAAAAAAAAAAAGCATACATAGAAGATAACATTCAGTTTGAAAAGCAAAAAATATATACATATACATACATATTACAATAAACAATCATAATTTCACTTCTTTTTTTAGCCCAAAAACAAACACACTTTCCTCAAGATTAATTAAAAGATGGTGAAGAAAATGATGCATTTATAACATACAAAAACCAGAGCCAGTTTAGATCAAGAATAAATTAACTAAAACAAGCACTCTCCGTCTGATGAATTAGGATTTTCAAATAATAAACAGATGAATTTCATAACTTACCACTTTCGTACGTTGAAACATAAGTATTTGGGTAAACTAGAAATGGAAACCTGGATTAAAACAAATATTTGCGGAGGCAAAATTGATCAGGACACAATAAAGCAACACAAGAACCCAATTACACAAAGTAAAAACATTTTTCCTGAAGAATTTGGTTTGTCGATGGCCAATATTACTGTCTGCGAATCAAGTATCTTAGCTTCTACTTTTACTTGTAAAATTTTGATCAGATATTAGATAAAAAATTGCCTTAACATAAGATTATAGAAAGAAAAGTACATACTACTCTTTTCCACCAAGTCTTCTCACCATTTCTCTGTGTCTTGTAGAACCTTTTGGACAAGGATAGACCTGAGCATGCAAACAATGAATTGACAAATAAACAAATAAAGAAATTAACACAATTAACTGTTAGGAAGGTTGAACAAATCCTGTCAGATATTTATGCAGAACCTTATTTAATAGTCGGCAAAATTCTTCTGAACTTCACTAAAAAAGTGAACTAGAGAAGTGCCTAGATTGAACGAAAAATAGCTTATTCGAAAACTAAGACCAGCTTCTGATAATATATATACATATATATATATATACACACACACACACCTACATATTTATAAGTTGTAGAGTTTCTTATTTCTTACTCACCCCTACAGAAAGATCTAGCTCGGTTATGGCCTCCCGATCCCTCCTGCAAAAAAAGGACATGCTTCTGCTGACCAAAATTAATCTGCAACATTCATCACGGTAAAGTTCCAATGTCTGTGTATATATCAACTTAAATGAGGGATGAAGATCAATATTGAAACTTCATTATGTTGAGAAAAGAAAGTACTCAGATCCATTGTGTAACTCAGATGATGTGATTTTCTACTTGATCAATGAACAGTGTTCATCAGACTCCCTTGTGACTCTGCAAAAGCATCAATCAAATAACTAAGGCCAAAACAAAATTAACTTTATATCAGAGATTGAGTAAAATGACAGTTTTTTTTTTAATTTTTTTATCCTTTCTTTTCATCTTAAATTAGGAAAATGAAAATCAATTCCACAAACTGATGTAAGTAGTAAATTAATGGAGTTAGCACTTGAATTCCCAAAACCATGGCTAGTCTTATAATTACCACGTTAAACAACAATAAAAAGACTTTTATGGTCGAAGAATAGTATTACCAGATTTTCATCCACCATATTCACAAAATCCCTTTGATTCCAATTTCAACTGTATCCGTACATCAAGGCTCCTATTAAAACCAATTATATCACGAAAAAATTATAGTATATTTGATATTTTTATAGATCGAAGATAATAAAATTAACTTGATAAGAACAAAATGTAAGAATATTTTTCCCTTTTTTGTCATAACAAAGCCTAGACCAAATTCTCTGTAAGAAGTTCGTATAATATGATAAAAATGAAAATCTAAATCTAAATTAAATTTAAGTTCGTATAAAATCTAAATTAAAAAAGAGCAATAAAAGGCATATGATAAAAATGAAAATTTTGCAATAATCCGCTACCAAATTGGATATTTGGTAGCAGTAAAGCAACAATCAGCTACCAAATTTGATTTTAGTTGCCAAATCTAGCTTTTCGCTACCAAATATTGGTAGTAGAAATGTCGACTCTACTACCAAAACCATATATTGGTAGCCAAAAAATTACATTTTGTTTTTTAAATATTCTTTATTGAAAATAAATTTAAAACCATTTTTTTTCTTCTCCAAACAACATGTTTAAGATAGATTTGAAAATAACATACTTTAAATATGTATATTTCAATTAAAAAAATAGAATAACTACTACAGATTTGGTCATTTGAGTCAATGCACAGTTTATGAATACAAGATTATAATAAGAGAAAGATACACATTTTTATTTTTAAGTCTAAGTTCAAATGAATTGTAGATTGATTGATGTAAATGTATGTGTATTAGTATCATATTAAAAAATTTATATTGAGTTTATTCATAAAATTACCAATATAATAAAGTGTAATATATTATGTTAAAAAAAATTAAAATTTTCACATTCTGCTACCAAATCAAGTATTTGGTAGCTGAAAATCAACATTCAGCCACCAAATTTGAATTGGTCACCAAATCTAGCTTTTCGCTACAAAATATTGGTAGCAGAAACGTTGAATTTGCTACCAAAACCATATTTTGATAGCCGAAAGTCACATTTTCTTTTTAAATTTTTTTTTTTAAAAATAAATTTTAAACCTTTTTTTTTTCTTCCCCAAACAACATGTTTAAGATACATTTGAGAATAACATGCATTATATATGTATATTTCAAAAAGTACAATAACTACTACATATTTGGTCATTTGAATCAATGCGTAGTTTACGAATACAAATTTAAAAAGAGAGTAAGATACGCTTTCTTGATATTGAATATAAGATCGAATGAATTATAGATTGATTAAGGTTAATATATATGTATTAGTATCATATTAAAAACTTTATATGAGTTTATTCATAAAATGTGTAATACATGATGTTAAAGAAAATTAAATTTTCACATTTTGCTCCAAAATCAGGCATTTGTTAGCTGAAAAGCAACATTCAGCTACCAAATTTGAATTTGATCACCAAATCCAGCTTTTCGCTACCAAATATTGGTAGCAGAAACGTCGAATCTGCTATCAAAATCATATTTTGGTAGCCAAAAGTTGCATTTTGTTTTTCAAATATATTTTTATTGAAAAAAAAAAATTGACCTTTTTTTCTTCCCAAACAACGTATTTAAGATAAATTGATAATAACATGCTTTATATATATATATATATATTTCAAAAAATACAAAAACTACTATAGATTTGAATAAACGTGTAGTTTATTTACACATGATTATAAGAGAGCGATATACGCTTTCTTAATATTAACCATAAGATCGATCGAATTGTAAATTAAGTGATGTTAATATATGTATAATATTATATTACACTACTACAAAAAGTAGATTACACGACGGAGATTACACGACGGTTCCTTGAAACCGTCGTGTAAAGTCCGACTTTACACGACGGTTCATTGGAACCGTCGTGTAAAGTGCTCCGCGAGAGACTTTACACGACGGTTCATTGGAACCGTCGTGTAAAGTGCCTCGCGGAGAAACTTTACACTACGGTTCCAAAGAACCGTCGTGTAAAGTGCCTCGCGGAGAAACTTTACACTACGGTTCCAAAGAACCGTCGTGTAAAGTCGGACTTTACACGACGGTTCTTTGGAACCGTCGTGTAAAGTGCCTCGCGGAGAAACTTTACACTACGGTTCGAAAGAACCGTCGTGTAAAGTCCGACTTTACACTACGGTTCCAAAGAACCGTCGTGTAAAGTGCCCCGCGGAGAAACTTTACACTACGGTTCCAAAGAACCGTCGTGTAAAGTGCCTCGCGGAGAAACTTTACACTACGGTTCCAATGAACCGTCGTGTAAAGTCCGACTTTACACTACGGTTCCAAAGAACCGTCGTGTAAAGTGCCTCGCGGCGAAACTTTACACTACGGTTCAAATGAACCGTCGTGTAAAGTCCGATTTTACACGACGGGTTTTAAGAACCCGTCGTGTATTCCTAACTTTTTAACCTTTCAATTCCTCTCATTTTATCTCATTACAGATCTATCGCGCAGCCGCGAAAAACATCACAGACACCTGCGAACACACGTCTCCTCCACTGCGAAACCAACACTCTCGTATATTAAATATTTGTAAGTATTGTGATTATTACTTACTCTTCTTTTTATTTATTTGATTTTTATGGACGATTTATTGTAGATGTCAAAAATGGTATATATTCTCTTTTTTTCTTTTTCGGTTTGATTAGTTGTTGACTATACATTGTGTTTTTAAATGTAAAAACTTGATTATTGAATAATTTGTATGATAAATTTAATATCGATTTAGGTCGGGTTCTTGGAAATGGATCGAAAATGGATGTGGGCTAATAGATTGACTAGAAAATATCGAGATGGGATTGAAGAATTTTTATCATTTGCGGAAACTCACATGAAGAATGATAAGATTCGATGTCCTTGTGTGGATTGTGGAAATCATAGATCTCATCCAGTTGATGAAGTTAGAAGACACTTGCTTGCGCG
The DNA here is from genome assembly GCA_009761775.1 of Ficus carica. Taxonomy (NCBI): domain Eukaryota; kingdom Viridiplantae; phylum Streptophyta; class Magnoliopsida; order Rosales; family Moraceae; genus Ficus; species Ficus carica. Next base: position 4,356,007 of record CM019750.1, read on the forward strand.
TGGGATTATTTGTTCGTACCAAACGTGGTATTTACACGGTGAAATGTTTTTTAATCCATCATCGAACAACAAAGCAAAATATGATGTTGTTGAGGAAGTTGTAGGAGATAATTTGTTTGATATGGTTAATGATTTGGAAGAACAGTTTGTGCATCGTCCGGAGTTATTTGAAGCAATGATGAATGATGTCGAGATGCCCTTGTATGACGGGTGTAGTAAATATACGAAATTGTCCGCATTGGTCAAATTATGGAACATGAAGGCATCGGGAGGGTGGACAAATTCTAGTTTCACGGCTCTTTTAGAATTTCTAAGAGAGGTTCTACCGGTTGATAATAAAATACCTGCTAGTATGTACGAAGCTAAGAAGACGTTGAGCACTTTGGGAATGGAATATGAAAAAATTCATGCATGTCCAAATGATTGCGCCCTTTACCGAAATACGTACGAGAATTTGGATGAATGTCCGGTTTGTAAGGAGTCAAGATGGAAGAAGGGCAAGAAGCCAACGAATGGCAGCAAAGGTGTGCCGGCAAAGGTGTTATGGTACATTCCTCTGGCACCGCGTCTACGACGTTTATTCCGTAATGCCGAGCATGCCAAGAATTTGACTTGGCACCATGATAAACGTGTTGAAGATGGTATGCTTAGACATCCAGCCGATGCACCACAATGGAAGACCTTTGATGCCGATCATCCTGAATTTTGTGCGGAACCACGGAATCTACGTCTTGGTTTGTCGGCGGACGGAATTAACCCGCATGGTAATATGAGTAGTAGGCATAGTACTTGGCCCGTCATACTTGTCAACTACAATCTCCCTCCGAAGTTGAGCATGAAGCGAAAGTTCTTGATGTTGACCTTATTGATATCTGGTCCTCAACAACCAGGGAATGACATTGATGTGTACTTAGCACCACTAATCGATGATCTAAAGAGCTTATGGGAAAAGGGGATCGAAGTTAGAGATGCTTACCGTCAAGAGACATTCACACTCCGTGCAATGTTGATGTGGACAATCAATGACTTTCCTGCTTATGGAAATCTATCTGGTTATTCAGTCAAGAGTTCTATCGGTTGTCCCGTTTGTATGAAAGAAACATCCTCCATCCGATTGAAGAATGGTAAGAAAACTGTTTACCTTGGTCATAGGAGATTTTTACCACAAAATCATCGATACCGCAAACAGAAAAAGGCTTTCGATGGCAAAACGGAAGAAAGAAACCCTCCCCCGGTTTTGACCGGCGAAGACGTTTATGAGATGGTTAAAGATTTGAAAGTGGTTCTCGGGAAAAGAAAACGGCGTAACAATGATCCCGTGGTTGACGGCCCTTGGAAAAAACGGTCAATCTTCTACGAACTTCCACATTGGAGGACACTTTTTGTTCGTCATTGCTTGGATGTGATGCATATTGAGAAAAACGTGTGTGAATCAATAGTGGGCACATTGCTAGACATTCCTAATAAGAGCAAAGATGGTGAGAAGGCACGGTTGGATCTTAAGGAATTGAAGATTAGACTTAACTTGATCCCTACGAAGAAAGGGAATGCAACTTACTTACCTCCGGCGAAGTACACACTATCAAGACAAGAAAAAAGAAAGCTTTGTGAGTGGCTGGCTTCTGTAAAAGTGCCCAACGGGTATTCTTCCAACTTGAAAAGGTTGGTGTCTATGAAGGATCTGAGGCTGATTGGCATGAAATCACATGATTGTCATATCTTGATGCAACAGTTATTACCGCTGGCGTTGCGAGGAGTTTTAACGAAGGATGTGAGATTCGCAATTACCAAGTTATGCTCATTTTTCAACTCGATATGCTCTAAGGTAATAGATCCATTGACACTAGATTCGCTACAATTAGAGTTGGTTAAGACTTTGTGCTTGCTTGAAAAGTACTTTCCACCCTCATTTTTTGACATAATGATTCATCTAACGGTGCACTTAGTCCAGGAATTGAAGCTATGTGGACCGGTGTACTTGAGATGGATGTATCCTTTTGAAAGGTACATGAAGGTTTTGAAGGGTTATGTCAAGAACCGAAATCGGGCAGAAGGATGTATAGTAGAAAGCTACATTGCGGAGGAATCGGTCGAATTTTGCTCCGAGTATTTGTCCACCGCGGAGGCGATTGGGTTGCCGAAGACTACAAACATTGACTGGAAAAGACTATCCGTCGGCGTTCCATCGCAGGTAAATCGATGTGAATGGGAGAAAGCTTGTCTCTATACTTTACATAATAGAGTTGAAGTTGAGCCTTTTATCGATATGCACCTACAGGAAATAAGAGATAAATATCCTAGAAGAGGACGAAATGAAAAGTTGATACACGATGACCACAATCGGACGTTTCGTCTGTGGCTACGAAGTCATGTCTTTCAGAAGGACGGCTGTTCGCAAGAGTTAATGAACCTCGCTAGAGGTCCGTCGACGATTGTTACACGGTATACATCGTACTTCGTCAATGGTTATACATTCTACACTCGCGAAAGAGATGAGAAGCATCCCGTTCAAAATAGTGGTGTTAGTATCCGTGCTAAGTCAATGCATATTTCATCTGCAAAGGACAAGAATCCAGTTTATGGAACTATGAACTACTTCGGTTTCATTGAAGATATTTGGGAACTCGATTACTGTGGTTTACATGTAGCACTCTTTAAGTGCAAATGGGCAGACAATAATTATGTAAGGATTGACAGTGATGGCATCACAGTTGTGGACTTTAGACGATTGGGATACAAAAATGATCCATTCATTATGGCATCACAAGCAATCCAAGTATTTTATACAACGGATCCCAGCAATGCAGAGTTGTCCTTAGTTGTGCCGATGAAGCCAAAATTGTACCGTGATGGGCAAGAAGATGAGGAAGATTGCTCCGACATTCCATCTTTCACACAGGGAATGCCACCGGTTGAGGAGATTGACGAATTCGATGATGATGTTTCACACTTGGTTCGACCAGATATTGAATGGACACGTGTTGAGGCAGCAAAGAGAAAAAAGAAAAAAACTTGAACATTATGTCATTTACTCATGTGTACAAGTACATTAATTAATTTCTATTATAATTCATCATGATCTATACTATATTTAATTTGTTATGTTGATTGCGTAACATAATATTAAAACTTGAATATTAAATTTGAATCAGGACACGTGTTTGCGTAATTTTTTGTATACAACACAGTGGTATGTGGCCGTCGGAATGTGGTGACAAATTTTCAAAATTTTTGAAAGATTACACGACGGAGAATATTAAAACCGTCGTGTAAACAGGGGTATTACACGACGGGCCATTGGGCCCGTCGTGTAAGCCACCAAGCCCTCGGTGGCTTACACTACGGGCCCAAGGGCCCGTCGTGCAAGCTGCCCCCGATGGGGTAGCTTAGACGACGGGCCCTTGGGCCCGTCGTTCAAACTACCCCGGTAGATTAGACGACGGGCCATTGGGCCCGTCGTGTAAGCCACCGAGGGCTTGGTGGCTTACACGATGGGCCCAAGGGCCCGTCGTGCAAGCTGCCCCAAGGGGGGTGGCTTACACTACGGGCCCAAGGGCCCGTCGTGCAAGCTGCCCCGAGGGGGGTGGCTTGAACGACGGGCCCTTGGGCCCGTCGTGTAAGCCACCAAGCCCTCGGTGGCTTACACGACGGGCCCAAGGGCCTGTCGTGCAAGCTGCCCCCGATGGGGTAGCTTAGACGACGGGCCCTTGGGCCCGTCGTTCAAACTACCCCGGTAGCTTAGACGACGGGCCCAAGGGCCCGTCGTGCAAGCTACCCCCGATGGGGTAGCTTAGACGACGGCCCTTGGGCCCGTCGTTCAAACTACCCCGATGGGTAGCTTAGACGACGGGCCCTTGGGCCCGTCGTGTAAGCCACCGAGGGTCGGAGGCTTACACGACGGGCCCAAGGGCCCGTCGTCTAAACTTTGTATCTTACACGACGGTCCCGTCCACGGACCCGTCGTGTAAGCCTTAAAAATTTTCAAAATTTTTAACTTTGGTTTTGAAATCCGCGCGCAAACCCATTACTTAAATACAACTTCCTTACCTTTTCTCTCCACATACATTCTCATTTCTCTTCACATTCTCTAAATTTCTCAAGTGCCCACTTCCTCCTCCAAGCCGCCACCAACTCCGTCATTGCCGCCGCCGCCACCAACTCCGTCATTGCCGCCGCCGCCGCCGCCAACTCCGTCGTTGCCGCCGCCGATTCATTGGTGTTGGAGTTTCTATTCATCTTCCAAGAAAATTAAGGTAACTACATATAAAACTTAAAATAAATTTGGGATTTTGTCTTGTTGTTTGTCACTAAATTTCAATTTTTTAACATGAGTGTTTAAGTTCATAATGATCCTCTTTGTAGATTAATGGTTTGTGAATGGTTTTTACACTTTACATACACATGAATTTTTCCCGCCCACAATATGCTCGAGGAAATGTCAACTTGAGTTTTTGGAGGAATAATATAGAGTTTACATAAACATGAATTTTTCGAGTGTTATTTTTGTCCTAGGGCAGCGTTATGCACTTATGCTTTTATTTCGAGTTTTTTATTTTTTTTGTCATTTTTTGGTCCTAATTCATGTGGGGCGCCAGGCGCCCCCCGTCTGGCGCCCGTCTGGGGCGCCAGGCGCAGTTCTGGGGCGCGCTGGCGCCCCCCGTCTGGCGCCCGTCTGGGCGCCAGGCGCACTTCTTGGGCGCCAGGCGGCCCCCGTCTGGGGCGCCAGGCGCCCCCCGTCAGGCGTCCGTCTGGGGCGCCAGGGGCCCGTCTGGGGCGCCAGGCGCCCCCCGTCTGGCGCCCGTCTGGGGCGCCAGGCGCCCCCCATCTGGCGTCAGGCGCCCCTATGGCCCGCATTTAAAAAAAAACAATTAAAACTTTTGTTATATTTTCCATTATATTTTATTTGTGCCATTAACGTAATTTTATTTTTTTTTTGCCAATAAATGTAGGTGAACCACAACAATGGAACATTCCAAAAAGGGACGAGCACGAAGGAGAAACCCGATGGATCCCACTGTCGAGGGCAAGCGAAGGGCAACAATAATGAAACGTGTCCATATGGCAAGGAAAAGAGGTGAACGAATTCAAGTCACGTTTGACGAGAAAGGACAACCAGAAGGGAAGCACGGTGACGAATTGATGAGCTGGATTGGCGTGCTCGCTAGAGAGCACGTTCCAATATGGATTCAAGATTGGAGATCTCGTGATTTAGACGGATTGAAAGAAATTATTTGGAAAGAAACTGTTACTTCTTTCACCGTGGAAGAAAGCTTTCGGAACACTTGTTTAAAATCATGTGGTGAGGCTGCAAGGAATTTTCGGTACGATCTGTACAAGACATTTGTCGAGGAATTTATAAATGAAGAAAGTGTGTGGACACGGCCGAAAAAAGTTATTGACAACTACCCCAATATTGAAGAAGAGGATTGGATGAAATTCGTTCAGTATAGAACGTCCTCGCAATTCCAACAACTATCTGATCGTGGAAGCGAAATAAGGACAAACAACGAATACTCATCAAGAGGAGGCCGAGACGGATATAGGAAGCTCGACCAGGAAATGGTATGTCAATAAATTTTTTTTTGTACTAAATCGTATCCCAGTTATACTAACGATGTCAATTACAGTTTAAGAAGAATAAGAAATGGGAGAAAAGAGATGGTTTGTGGCTTGAGCAACAGACGGGACCTGATGGAGAGTTGAAAAACCCAGCATGTAAAAATGCTAGCGAGTTGATAGTAAGTTTACTAACTAACAATGATTTCTTCATCACAACTATACGTACTTACAACCCTTTTGCTTAAATGATTTCTGTTAATAATCTTGTAGGTGGAGTACAACACACAGGAGAGCCAAGGCACTTTCGAGTCAATTGGCACTAATGATGTATTGTCGCATGCATTATCTAGACCTGAACACAAAGGCCGTGTCCGTGGCCAATCAAAGTTCGTAAAGCCGTCTCAGTACTTTAACCTAAGTCGCAGTTCGAACAAAGACAATGAAGTACAATCAATGAGACGTGAAATAGAGGAATTAAAGGCGTTAGTGCGTGGTCTATGTGCGAACAGAGATGTGGAGCCGTCGGTTGATCCCAAGAATGTGCCAACCGTTGACCAACACAACAGCTTTAAGGCTAGTTGCTCTGCACAAGAAAAACAAGATGGAGTTGCTGAGCCGCCAACCATGCCGGTCGACAGTCAGGAGTGTAAGCTCTATATCTTCGATGAAGTTCAGGGTGGACAGTTGCTTGTTGCGTTTGGAAGAGTATGGTGGGAGAGCCTCCCCACCGATACGGTGCATGGGATTCCACTGGGGGAAGGGAACGTGCGAGTGTCAATCAACGTGCCCAAATTAAAAAAATCAGCATTACCTATACCGACGTACGACGCAACCACTGTGGAGGATGCTGTTAATGGGTTTGTTGCTTGGCCTAAAAGTTTAGTTGAGCTCGACATAAGTATGAACAAGGCGAGTCGAGGGCCTAGTCACGTTCCCGACCCAGTAGCTGGCAACAAAAAACGACAAAAAAAGGCTGGAAATAAAACGATCGACTCTCGAACTGAGGTACAACAAGGTGCGCAAGAACAAAAACTGGTGTTCGACTTTATTAACATGAACAGGGCGATGAAGCCTTTGGCTTATTATGCACATTATTCCATGCGTCAAGGTAATCAGATTGAGGTCCCAATACCATACACGATTATGGGTTTTGATATGCCTGTCTTTCTGAGCTTTGAAGATATATATGAGTTCATTAATTTACAAGAAATCAGTGCGAATTGTATATTAGTCTACATGAGGTACGACATTCTTTATCTTAAATTTTCTTTTTATCTGGAAAATCTTATATATTTCATGTAGAGTAACATTTTTTATACGGTTATGTAGATATTTGGAGGAACTTTGTAGAATTAACGGGCAAGCAGAGAAGTTTGTGTTTGTGTCTCCAAGCTTGATCTCACTGGTGAGAACAGATACTGAAGATGCTGGAAGGAGAGAGCGAGCCGACAATCTTCTAAGCTTTTTGCGTGACGCACCCAAAGAACGGCTTTATCTTGTGTCACATAACAGAGGGAGACATTGGGTTTTGGGTGTCATTGACCCATGGGAGGACCTCGTCCTTTATTTTGATCCTCTTCGGGAGAAGAAGCGCGACGATTTTACTGAGCTAATGAACATGTAAGTTAATTTGAATATGTTATTTTTTTTAATCTTAATTATATGCATCTTAATTAGTTTGAATTTTACCAATTTGCTAGGGCCCTCGCGGATTGGAAGATTACTACCGGAGAAGGGATTAGAAGGAGACGAGACTGTAAAACCAAATTCTCGAACCGTCCCTGTCCTCTCCAAGAGGGAAGTGTTGAATGTGGTTATTTTATTTTAGGTTTTATGAGGGATATAGTGTTGAATGGAATTGACGCACTTGAAAGTAAACAATTTTATACTTCTGAGGATTTGGATCTGATTAGGGGAGAATGGTCTGAACATGTAATGGAATTCGTTAATTATGATGTATAAACTTGTAATGTAATTCGAGTGTATTTTTAGTTTGATTAATGAAGTTAATATCTTGAATCGTGTATTGGATAACATACAGATTAGGCCACCTGTGAAAAAAAAAAAAAAACCCCAAATTTTTTTAAAATAATAAATTACATCTAAACAGATTACACGACGGTTCCGGACGGAACCGTCGTGTAATCCACTGTGCAATCCAGTGGATTACACGACGGTTCCGGCCGGAACCGTCGTGTAATCCACGGTTCCGGCCAGCGGATTACACGACGGTTCCGGCTGGAACCGTCGTCTAATCCGCCGTAGGCCGGAACCGTCGTGTAATCCACTGGATTACACAGTGTATTACACGACGGTTCCGACTGAAACCGTCGTGTAATCCAAGGCCTTTTCTTCCATTTTATCGGGATTACATGACGGTTTTGAAACCGTCGTGTAAAGCTTAGATACGACGACGGTATTAAAAACCGTCGTGTTATCTTCCACGACGCTGGATTACACGACGGTTAAGGAACCGTCGTGAAAACTTTACACGACGGGTAAAACCCGTCGTGTAATCCGTCTTTTCTAGTAGTGTTAAAAACTTTATATTGAATTTATTAATAAAATGACCAATACAAAAAGGTTTTGACAACATTTTGCTACTAAATAGGTATATGGTAGCTGAAAAGCAACATTCTACTACCAAAATATAAATTTGGTCTCCAAATTCAGCTTTTTGCTACCAATATTTGGTAGCGAAAACATCAATATGCTACCAAAATCATATTTTGGTACTCAAAAGTTACATTTTGTTTTTCTAACTAAACTTTGCAAACATTTTGCTGCCGGAAAAATATGGTAGCGGAGAGTAATTTTTTGCTACCAAAATCAAATTAGATAGCAAAGTCTCTTTGTTTATTGTGACAAAAGCCATTTAGTCTCAGAAACACATATTCTGCTACCAAATATTTGGTAGTGAAAGACAATGTTCTACTACCAAATTGCATTTTGGTCTCGGAAAATAATTGGCACTGGATGAATTTTTTTTCGTGGGCATTTTACTAGGACCAAACGAATTTGGTCCCAAATGGTAATTTTCTACTACCAAATTTTGGTCGCCGAAAATTTGTTCCACTACCAAATATTGTGTTGGTTGCCAAATGTTTTCTGCGGAAACCAATTTTTTTTTTTTTTCACACTCTATCTTTCGCGGCCAATAAAATATTTGGTCTCAAAAAGTCTCCTATGGCGACCAATATTTGGTAGCTAAAGAATGTGCTGTTCGGCTAATTTGGCTGCGGAAACAATTTTTTTGCTACCAAATTAGGTGGAGAGTCATATTTTGAGTACCTCCCATAATTTTGCATTCTCTAACATTAAAATTGATAATTTTAATTTTATGAAATAATAAAATTGTCAACTTTAATATTATGGTGGACATAAATGTAAGGAAATATCAAATTTATTGCATTCTTGCAGATAACCATTCTTTTATTATATACTCAAGACCCATTTGGGAGGACATTTGGAGACATATTTTGGAAGGTTGGGTTGGAAATTTGTGCTTGGGGAGGACCTTTGAAATAGTTTTGCGATATAAAATATAGTGCAAAATTTTGAAAATATTCAGAAAAAATATGTAAAATGGATCTTGTTTTGTTCGTTTCATGTTGTGAGTATTTCGATATAAGAGTCATCTTATTTCGATTTAAAATGAGAAATTTATGAAGTTTTAAAATTTAAATTTTTTGAAAATAAAAAAGAAATAAAATGAGATGTAAAATTAAGTATTTTGGATGAGACGGTAAAACACCGTACGAAAAACTTCCCCTAAACGGGGGCTCAATACTAGAGCTAAGTGTCTCATAAAAAAAAAAAAATATATATATATATACACACACACACACACACACACTAAAACTAAACTACGTCGTTTGTGAATTAGGTTACTAATGTAACCGATAGTAGATTCTCTTTTCCATTTATTCGGTTCAAGTTTCAATGCTCATAAAAAGAAAGAAGAGAGAGAGAGCGCGGTTCCGACAACGAGGGCACGAGGATTTATAACAATTCTCTCATTCTTTTCCACATTCTTTGCCACATTCAAATTCAATTCATAGAGAGAGAGAGAGAGAGAGAGAGATGGTAGGACCAGAGAGACCTCAGTTTGTGCTGTTTGGTTCTTCCATAGTGCAGCTCAGTTTCAGTGATGGCGGCTGGGGCGCTATTCTCGCTGATTTGTACTCTCGTAAGGTACTTCATTACTTCTCCTCTTCTTTCCAAAATCCCATTAGTTTTTTTATTTACTTTTATTTTGCGGTACAGTTTATTTAATTATCTTGTTATACGAAAAATTTTCTCCTATGTAGTAGAATTTGAAAAAATTAATAATAATAAAAAAAAAACAAAGAAATTTAACAACCTATGGTTGATGTTTGTGAATTATATTGTTCATCAGATTTCGTTGAGATTAATAATAACTTTTGATCTTGAAAGTTTTCTGAATAACATTGTATTTTCCTGTGAATGCCCAAGTTCATATGTGATCTTGTGTTCTAGAATCTTCTAGGACTTAAAATGACTGATCTTTTGTGTGGTTGTTGTTCACTGTGATGATTATTTTCATGTGGTTTACATGTTTCTTGAAAGCCGCATTTTCTCAAGGCTCCCACTCTTCTCCATTACTAGTGGTGGGTGTCCACACGTTTCTCAATCTTTTCGTAGAATTTTTTATTCATTTGTAATTTATCAATGAAAATATATATACACATATATATCGCATCTCTTTTTATTTTAATTTTTTCGTTGTTTTTTTAGGTATTTACAATCCTAATATTGGAATTTTAGAGTCCATTTGGAACAATGATTGAAGTTGAAATTGAAATGTGTGTTTGATTAAAATGTGAATTAGAATGAAATGTAATATAGAAAATAGTGTAAAATTTTAAAATGTGTTCAGTAAAAATTAAGTAATATGTGTCTTGATTCATTTATCTCGCCGTTTTGAGCATTTAGACATAAGATTCATCTTATTTTGACTTGAAATAAAAAAAATAATATATTTTTGAAGTTTGAACTTCATGAAAATTTAAGAAAGAAAAATTAAGATATAAATTCAAGAGTCTAGAAGATGAATAGGCAAAATTCAGATCGGAACTGGTGTTCCAATCGTGTCCTTAAACTCTAGTAGATAGTAGAAATTGGACATGCGTAAAAGTGTCTGTACATATATTCAATTGGGTTGGCTGCGCTCATTAAATTAGTATCAATGGCTTTGCTGAAAGTGTTACAAGAGACAATTAATAAAGCAAGAAAAAGCAAAGGTCACAAGTTAGAGTAGACATATAGTGTGGACCACGGTTGGAATTTATTCTAAAACATGGTCTAAATGGGAATAAATTCTTTATTCAAAAGGAAGCTAGATTCCATTGAAGTAGTTGGCATTACTGGTTCAAATTAAAACTTCTTTAAAAAATGGTTATGGTGGCCAATTCTTTTTTTTAATTATGCAAAAATTGAAAGTGCTATACACGTGGTAAAAGTTATATTATTGCAGTTGAGGAACGCAATGTCCTCTTGTTAATGGAAATTTGTGTCAAATGAAACATCTATTTAATATTTTTGAAATCACCTTTATACGTGACATCTAACTTGTTAATTAATAAATAACAAATAATTCCTTCTTTTTGAAACTTTTTGTTCAAGTTTCACACTCACAAGGGACATTTACAATTTTTTTTCTTATTATCATTCTCATTTGTAAATTTTTGCCTTGCTCCATGTGCCATGAGTCCAAAATTATTGACCTTCACTGTAAACTTTTTTTGATATGGTCCTTTTTTCAAATTCTCTAATAAAGAAGCAGCTAAATTTCAGCTCACTTATTCTCTGTTAAATCAATCTAGCTAGCTATTGGCAAAACTATCCTTATTCTATAAAACAGTGACCATATATAATTTGTGAAGAAGTCATATATTTCTGTTGTGTCCAGAGATGAGTATGGTCCGTATGGCATCCGTGTGGAGACACTTTTTAAGCATTGTTTAAACATTTTCTACTGTGTTTTATTTTATAAAAATTTGAATGGCAAATTCAAGTTTACTGCATACTCTAATTACTCAGGAGGGTAATATATATATATATATATATATGGGGTTATATGCAATACTTTTTTTTTTTTTTTTAATTTTGGAGGGTGGGGGAATTCACACTCTACACCTCATAGTGAAGTCTCATGTGACCGTTAAGCTATCTATACCTGCAATCACTTGTGCAAACAATTTTAAGGACATAAAAAGAAGTGTAATAATGACATTGTCACTCATAGCTGATCTTCTGTCTTTCGGCCATATATAGGCTGACATAGTGTTGCGAGGATATTCTGGTTGGAATTCAAGGCGTGCTCTTCAGGTTTTAGATAAAGTTTTCCCAAAGGTACAACAAATGTCTTGATCAAATTATAATTGATAATTTCCGAAACATATAGTACAATTTGACTCATTGTCATCCCTATTTGGTTGTCGTTTGGTGTTTATATCTTGTCGCATCTTCAACGTGTTAGGATGCCGCTGTTCAACCTTCTTTGGTCATAGTCTACTTTGGAGGTAATGATTCAGTGCAGCCTCATCCATTTGGCATAGGTACTCATGTACCACTTCCTGAATATGTTGAAAATATGAGAAAAATTGCTCTTCATCTCAAGGTACTCTTTAAAACTATTTACAAAATAAATTTAGATTTCTCTTTCGGTAGGGTACAAATACGACGTCCTACTATTAATGCACTGCTATAAATTCTTATAGCATTTAGATTTAACAGACTTTTAGAATTCTGCACTGTTTATTACAAATACCCGAAATAAGCCACGCGTTCGTAACAAATTTTACTGTTTTCCTATCATCCAGGGTCTTTCGGAGAAAACCCGCATTATCTTTCTTAGTGTTCCTCCCATCAATGAAGATCAAATTCGTGAAGTTTTTAGGTTCTCACGGCCACAATTTGTCTCTTTATAATTCTTAAAATTCCAATGGATTTCATTTTTCTTAATTCTTTGTCTCTTGTTTTCTAAACCAAAAATAGTGACTACTCGGGAGCCTTGGCTCGAAAAAATGAGTTGTGCGGAAAATATTCAGAAGCTGTTTAGAGCTGTGCAAGGAACTGGATATCAAGGCAATAGATCTGTGGACTGCAATCCAAAAAAGAAAAGATTGGCTTACTACTTGCTTTCTGTGAGTTCACTTTTTTGCAATAATGTAGTTTATTAGTTTCACAAAATATCAGATGACAGAAGTATGTATTTCAGTCTATGATAAATATATATTGATATCTTTTAGAATATAAAAACTATTTTTAGCCCACCTTCTAATAGCTTAAACTTTAGGAATTGATTGGTAAACTGACATTGTATCAAAGCAAGAGGTCTTGAATTCTCAAACCCCTGTAATTGCACTCTTTATCCCCTTTAATATTATTGTCATGTGTCGGGTCTTTAATACGTTTTGGGACTCTTCTTAAATGTTTTGTTGGACTTTCTAATCAATATTTTTCCACGCATGTTTGCCAATTGTCTGGCATGCAAGTAAAGGGAGTGTAAGATTATAAAAAACTATTATCAGCCCACATACTTTCTAATAGCTTAAACTTTTGGATAGATTGGTAAACTAACAATATCATTTTCGTATTGTCTCAGAGATGGAATACATTTACAGCTGAAGCGAGCAAGGTGGTAGTGCAGGAGATACTAAAGTTCTCGCAGAAAATGATTGGGAACCAAGCTTGCACTACAAGTCAATTCCAGCTGAATTTGGAGAGGATTCACCATATGATCCAATCGGTTCGGATGGGAAGTCGGCATCGAATGTATCCGAGTTCAGTCTTGACAGAATCATTCACCGAGGAATACATGTTGACAAGGACTAACTATGCAAATATTGATGCAGAAGAGAACTCGGTATCGCCATAATAGTACTATAAATAATTTTAGTGAAATTGTTTTCTATATTATCTTCAAATAAATTGTTATAAATAGACATGAATAGGAATAAGGTGAGAAAGGGGGTTGAAGCCGGGGCAAAAAAAAAAAAAAAAGGAGGCAATTTTTACAGATTGTCCCTTAATTTTAGGAGTTGTGACAATTTGATCTCTATATTTCAAATTTCAACGTATCACCCCTTAAACTCTATATTTAGGTGATATCTTTGGTCCAATCAAATATCATTTAAACTAATTAATTTTTAGTTTCATTATTCTTATTTATTTAATTAATAAATTACTAATATATCTGTGTCGCATATTTTATGCGTGAAGATATCAGTTGCATAATAAATATTTATTTTACTGATAACAAAAATATATGAGTACCCCTCCCAAAAAAATTATATATTATGCAGTAATTATTTATTTAGTCTGTGAAGTAAATAATTATGTTTGATGTTGGAAACCATCTGTTTTGAAATATAAAATAAATATATATCAATTCCGTTTAAAAATAAAGGGAAATAGGTTCTATAGAATATAACAAATTACAGCATTAATTTTATGGTTAGTTTTTAATAATAAATTTATATATATAGTTTCATATTAAAGAGAGAGTAGTGGTACTGAGAGAGGGAGAGGAGAAAGGGAAGATGGGTTTGCTTTAGTATTATGTGGTTATGAATTTGATTATGTTGTTTATTAGTATGGTTAAAATTTTATGTTATAATTTACTGTTACTCTTTTCAGAAATACTATTTTGCTCTTTCTTCCTAAAATAAATGTCTTGGCAATCTAAATCTAGATTGCTATTGGAGGAAGATTGCAGGTGCAATAAGAAGGTGAGACATGGTCTCTTGCCTTGGTTGAGACGTGCGAGCTCACTCCATGGGCATGGCATTTTTTAAATTTTCCTTGTCAGTCAGTTAAGTAGTGGCATGAACATGTCTAATGGGTCAATACTCAATACTAAGGTTGATCTTTTTTTGCCTCCATGATCTCTCTGAAATTATGCTCATACGATGAAATTGACACCAAAATCGGATTTGCCATGCTAAAAAGTGTAAGCCCTCTCCTTTGAAGCTTGCTTTGCACCACCCATGGAAGAGAGAGAGAGAGAGGGAGAGAGAGAGAGAGAGAGTGAGAGTATGAAGAGAGAGGAGTGTTAATTTGAAACGTGAGGGGGAAAGAGAAATAAGAAAAAAGGAAGTAAAGAAAGAAAAAGGAAAATAGGTATTGTTCCTATCTATTTGGGCCAAAGGTTAACAACAATCTTCAGGAACTTTGGAGAAATGCCATTAATTTTTGCCATAAAAAATAAAAATAAATAAATAAAAAAAACGCTTGCAAGAAATGCTACAACATTACATCATAAATATTTACTTATAAGACATTGAGCAAAAACCGCTCACCACAAACTACGGGTCCAGACCCGCCATTCTTCCTCCATAAATAGAAAAAGACCCCCTTCAAACAGGGGACCTTTTCTTTTTCTGATCTTGGCTTACTCTTACGCTGTCCAAATACACTCAGAAATTGTAACTCATTGTATTAAAAAAACTGTCATATACAGTGAAGAAACCACACATACAGAGGACGTAGCACATATTCGGCGAACCTCTCTAAATTTCGATGTTGTTGTTTTCATTCCCTGCATTTTTCTGATCTGATTATTTTATGATTATGATGTTTTATGGATCTCATAAACGATATCCAAGGACCCCATTGATTATTCATTTCGTTTTATTTTGCTAACTCTGGTTAAAAATTTGACGGTAGATTCCCAGCATCTACAAGTAGCAAACCATCAACTGCAGAGCAGCAGGTGGTTTGTTGAAAAAATTACCAAATCTCCAACCGCACTTCCCTCCATATCTAGGGCTTTTGTCATCTTCTCTCCGATGCCACCGCCGTGGGCAACACCTCCTCCATGCTCACCTAGTACGACATCGAAGAAGTCTGTAGTGATAAGTCGATAAAATAAAGTTATTTTACACATATATGTTCTTGAACATTTTAATATATTTTATGTAAATTTAGTTTAATTTTGTTTAGTTTTAATTTAGAGTAGTTTATTTTATTTTGTGCAATTTCAATTTAATTAGGTAATTAATTATAATGTGTTGTTATTTTATTTTATCATTTTTACTTATTTTAATTGGTTATATTTTTAAGTATTTTAATATATTTATGTAAATTTAGTTTAATTTAGTTTAATTTTAAGTTAGAGTAGTTTATTTTATTTTGTGTAATTTTAATTCAATTAGGTAATTAATTTTATTGTGTTGTTATTTATTTATCGCATTTGTGCTGGTTAATTAAGTTAAAATGGGCAAAATGGGATTTAGGGACTCTAATTGAGAGCAAAAAGGGAAGTACACTAAGCCCACTTGCAAGAGCTCCAAACGCGCACTCACGCACCCTAACCGCCGCCAATCTCCTCCGCCAGCATTAATGGACCCACAATATCCATCGAATATTTTATAAATGGATAGCGAGATCCGATGCTCGATAGTTGTTCCGCCGGTTGATGGAATACTGGGGAATGCCTTTGGCATTTGTCATACCGCCTTACGACGTCGTCTCTATCGCGGAGCATGGTAGGCATTTCCTTCAAAACATATGCTGCTTCTTTCTCATCAAGATAACGAGCGTATGGGCCGTTAAATGAATGACGATATAGTAAGTTGTTGATCAGCGAAAATCATGCAGCCCTCGTTCAGATCTTTCGTGCCTCCTACTTGTCTTCGGGTAATAGCCCTTCCTTCAGATGAGCCACAATGGGCGTTCTCCAGTCTTCTCCAACTTCTTCTGAAGTCACTATAGATTCAATTTCGATGCTTGGTTCTTCAATAAAACGACCAGAATGCTTCGTCGTAGGCTTGGCTCAGATGTAGAACCGAATGTTGCTAGGGCGTCCGCTTAAGTGTTCAAATCCTTTGATATCTGCTAGATCGTGTACTCTTTGAAATGCTTTACTAGTGAACGAACGACGTTTAGGTAGCCTCCATTCTTGTATCCTTCGCTGTGTACTCTCCGAGTACTTGGTTCACAACGAGCTGCGAATTGCTATGAATTTTCAACCGGCAAGCCCCCAGCGCTTTCGCTAACCTTAGTCCAGCTATCAAGGCTTTGTATTCTGCTTCATTGTTGGAGGCACTAAATCCAAGGCGGAATGATTGTTCGACAACCTCACCATCGGGAGACTTAAGGTATACTCTTACGCTAGAACCTTTAACATTGGATGCTCCGTCCACCATTAATGTCCACCAATCATCTGGTTCATCTCTCATCGTTGGAGGTTCAGGAGTCAATTTGGCTACAAAGTTAGCCAGTACCTGTGATTTCAGTCTAGTTCATACCCGGTACTCGATGTCGAATTCACTTAACTCTACCGCCCACTTTGTTAAACGTCCGGATAAGTTTGGACTATGAAGAATGGCTCGTAGGGGGTAAGTCGTCATCACGATGATCGAGTGAGACTGAAAATACGGTCTCAATTTTCGTGCGGCAGTGACGAGAGCAAGGGCTAACTTTTCAACCACTAGATATCTAGTTTCAGCATCAAGTAGTGACTTGCTGATGTAATAAACCAGCTATTCGCCATTCGCATCTCTAATCAGGACAACGCTGACTGCATTCTCAGTAACTGCCAAATACACAAACAAACTCTCGCCAGTTAGAGGCTTGGCTAGAATAAAAGGGGTCGACAAATACCTTTTAAGCTCGTCGAAAGCTAGCTGACATCGTTCATTCCACTCAACTTTTTATTTCCCTTTAGCAGTTTAAAGAAGGGTTGGCACTTGTCGGTTAACCGAGAGATGAATCTACTAAGTACTACAATCCGGCCTGTCAGCTTCTGAATCTCTTGTTTGTTTTTTGGTGATGGCATTTCAATATCGCCCTTATCTGGTCTGGGTTTGCTTCGATCCCTCGTTGTGTGACGATATAACCCAAGAACTTCCCGGATGAGATGCCAAAAGAGCATTTGGAAGGATTCAGGCGTATGTTGTGCTGCCGAAGTACTGTAAAGCATTCTGACAGGTGTCCAATGTGATATTCGGCCTTCAATGATTTGACTAGCTTGTCGTCTATGTAAACTTCCATTGTTCTACCGAGCTGATCGGCGAACATAGCATTGATGAGCCTTTGGTATGTTGCTCCAGCGTTCTTCAATCCGAATGGCATCACCTTATAACAATAAATCCCCCTTTCTGTGATGATAATCTCAAAACTAATTATATTAGTCCGGTGATTAATTATTTGGGTTGTTATACGACCAGTCCAGGGTTGTAGGTGCAAAGTACTTTCGGAAAGAATTAATAATACGTAAAAGGATGGTAATTAATTCAGAAAATGATTATTTCATTAATTATTTAACTCAAGTTTGAAACAAAATTCAAATTGATTTGATTAACCTACTAGTAGACAATTTGGAGTTCACCTTAAATTGGAATTTAGATAAATTAGTTACGAATAATTTATTTAATTCTAAATTGGACAAATATTATGATTCAAGATAATTATTCGAATGCTATATCATTAAATATTTTAATTAGATAATAACTAAATTGATATAATATCATAAAAAAATATACGAAGTTTGGTGAGCAAGAAAAGAGGAAGGACACCACATTGATTTTCCAAATGGTGTTGGCGCAAACAAAGATTGAGAAAAAGGAGATAAATTTTTATTTTTCTATTCCTTCGAAAACACCTACAATCACTAGTATAAAAAGACTCCTTGAATCATCTATTATGAATAATTGTGAAATATGAAAAACAATAAAAATAAAATAAAATAAATAAGACTCTAAACAAGATTAGAGAGATTAACTATTTACATTAATTGAGGGATTTAGCGGTTTGGAGGAGAGTATTCATATTGAAACTATTGAATGTGGGCTTAGACTCCTTTATTTGGAATAAAGAATAGCAAAAAAGATTAGTTGGTTAGAAATCCTCTTCGATTATTTGTCCTCAAGGAAAACTCATTTAGAAATATGTTCTTCAATAGCCTTATAGATCAAATTATTAATTATTGTATATAGCAATATAAATTAGTATCAAGATTTTAATAGAATTTATACATTCCGCCACACCAATTGACTGTTGTTTTTCCAACAAATTATGTATCATGATGATCATGTTGATTTATGTTGCGTTTGGAAAATCCATCAAGTCTTATATTGTAACGACTGACTACGTAGGTCATTATCATGTTTACTTAAATTAAATCTTAGTTTTAAATATTTAAACTTATTAAAAATACTTTGTAACGACTCGACTACGTAGGCCATTACTATACTTACTTAAATTAAATCTTAGTTTTAAATACTTAAACTTATTGAAAATTTTAGAATAATTTTTTTTAACACAACATAAATAGACTAATCCATATATGTAAACTTTACCGTGCAAACACATTACTTCTTTAACAAATTATAGAGTCATGCATAATCCTTACATTTAACCGAAGTCTTGAAACATCACATACGTAGCATAATACAAATTATTTAAATATATATATGTATATATTTATAGTTCAAAAGAGTTTGTGGAAAAGTCCACATACTGGTATCCTACACTACCCTTCACTTGCTGCATGGTCCACATGGCCCACCAAATTAAGTTGCAGGCTTCTTACCTACATTATAAAATATACTAATGAGCTTACGCTCAGCAAGTACAAATTTAATCTCATAAAAAACATAACAAGCATTGTATAACTTATGCATGAACCATTTATTGTCGATTATGGGTCTCTTATCTTCCATTATGGACTTATTATCGTGCTTAACATGTGGGCCATTTGTGTACATACCGGATGCGCACAATTCACAAAAAGTTAGGATTTGCAAGGTCCCTAACAATTCTGGGAATTTTGAAACATACATAATAATCATCCACGATCTATGGAAGGTTGGTACGACACTCTACTTGTCTTGAGTTTGTCTTAGTCTTATTATTTAATTCTTGATGAGTATGCTTAAAATCATACTTCTACATGAAATCTTTAACAATGGCTAGTTCCAAGATTAAGATTCTTAACTTGTGATCTCATTAGTCATTGTGCATATGATACATAGATATGGCATGACATAAAGATCAATGGCATAAAACAACTCATGGCATGTTTATAAAACATGGCACAATTTTAAAACATGGTAATGTCGTAAACTATGGCATAATAGTAAAGTATGACACAGTTGAAATCATGATATTATTGTAAACGGGGCGCTATTGTATAACAAGGCATAATCGAAAAGTGTATCATAGTCACAAGTGTGGCATATACATGATCATGCCATATTGATAAAAACATGACATATAAATAAACATGGCATATCATGTAAATCATGGCATACATGTAAATATGTCATACTTGAAAATAATATTTACTATTTACAATAATGTAGGTGAGGTATGTACTTACAAGCTGTCCTACGCTCTTGTCCTAACATATTAAAAGGCAAAGTAATAGATTATATTCATATTTCCAAATAGAGCATAATAATTGCTCTGCATTACTAATTAACAAACCATAAGTTAAATTATCTATTATAACATATTAGTTAAATAATTAATAGGTCTCCCAACCAATTAATTATCTTCTTAGTCATTATTAACTTAATTCATGGAAATGCTACTAAACTCTTAAGTAACTTTGGTGTAAGAAAAATGTCCAATAAGTTGCCCTCTATTTAAAACTTAACTTGATTTTTAGTAATTCCTATTTTTACTTTAGGTCGATATCCACCGGCTTGATTAATTTTCATAAGAGTTCTTCACATTGTATTTTCTTTGCTTAAAAATGCCTTATTTACTTAGAAAATATCTTAACTTCTTAAATTAAACATTTCTTGATATAATACTTAAAATTGTATATTGTAATACATAGTATGCATTTAAGGTTTAAAAATCACTTGTGAAATCTAAATGAATTTAAACTTCTTTGAAAATATTTTCATAAAACCATAGTTCCTTTTTAGAGAGGTCACAAAACCTCAAAAACTGATTTCAAAACATCCCTTTTAATTTGGTTGAATGTATGTGTGCAAGAATATACTCTTTCATGCATAGTTTTGAAAATTCAATTCTATCTTAAAATTGGTTTAGAATTTAGAAAATTTCCTTCATGGAAGTTATATATCTTGTCAAAACCTACAACTTTCATGTTTTGTCTGAAGCTTAAATCTGTCTTTAGCTTACCCGTTTTTCCCCTTGAAAGTTTCTAGCCATGTACAGTTTTCTGAACCGATTAGTTTTGGAAACTGATAAAAACGGAGGCTTGTGGAGCCTTTTTAATTAAAAAAAAAAAAATTGTCCATGTTATCCCCAAGGATTTTCTGTATTCTACAACTTTTCAGTTATAACTTTGTTCAAATTCGGCCTCTAAGAGGCTCAAAATTGAGTTATCAGAAAACTGTCCAAATTATTCCGAAAACTGACAGTTTTTTTGTTCTATTTTAAAAGCCCACACACTACCTCAAACGGTCTAAGCCATGAGCCTAAATTTTCATGCAAAGTGTTTGTCTCAAGCTCCATTCATAACCAAATTAACTGTACTCTCATTCTTAAAATTTAAGCATTAATTTATCTACTTTCTTGAAGAACACAATATTGATAGCACACTAATTTACCAAGTTGTGTTTTCATGTTGATCTCTTAGCCAACTTGCATAGTCACTAAACTTGAACATATAAGAGCATAATCACATGCACATAATTATCAAAACTAATCTTAAAGCATAAAATTGAACCTAAGCTTAGAACTAGCAAATCAAGCTAACCAAAGCATAAATCAAGCATTAGAGACTATAAAACAGAAAATTAATTGAACATGAACTTATGCTCTTACATCCAATTGCTTAAAATACACTTAAATTCTACAAAACTAAAACTAATTAAAGTTTTAGTTAAGAGATCAAGAAATATACCTCTAAAGCTTGAAGAAAGTGAGTTCTAAGTCTTGGATTTGAGAGAAGATCATTGTCTTCTCTATGAAAACCGGCCACTAAAGAAGGGCTTTTTTTTTTTTTTTTTTTTTTTTTTTTTTGAGTCTAAGAACTAGAGAGAAAGGAGAGAATATAGCAAACAGCCAAATTTCCACTACTTATACCAATTTATAGGTGAAATTGTTAAATTTTTCTATAATTAAATTTTTATCTTCTAATTTCCTTGGTTTACATAATTGGCCTTAAAACACAATTTTTTTGACTCCCTTGTCCCCAAAAAAAAAATCGGCCATATGGGATTTTTGAGCCAAAAAAATCTTCTCATGTTTATCTCTTGAATTCTTTCCACAAATTCAATAAATTACATAATTATGTAATTATCCTCATTTACTTAGCTTCCAAGTAATGTCATGTTTGGCCTTACTTCCTAATAGGCAGTCCATTTTCTTAATGATCTTAATAATACAAATACTGTCCTAGCAATCTAAAATTTATCTGCACATAACTGGACCGCGTATAGGTTTTTCTTAGGACTTGTTTGCCACTTAATTTTTGTTGCTCCAAATTTTATTCCAGACAATTCTAGAATGTTCATAATCCTTATTGTTAATTCTATATCCGCAATGACGGTTAGTGTAACGACCCGATTTTTTGGACCGTTAACTAACTTACTTATTTTTATCTAATTTAGTCATAACACTTATTTATGTTCGGTTCTAAAAAAATACATAATTTTTTTTTAAATCATATTCATACTACAAAAGTTAAAATTACTAAAATATTTTAACTAAGAAAATTAAAAACCTCTAGTGGATAATTATCCTGTTTAAATTCGTATTTAAATAATATTTAAAAGCTATAACTTCATGTTAATTAAAACGAAAGAGTCTAAAGTCTTTTTCTCATAAAGTACTCATACTAATTTAGTAGTACCAAAACATTGCAACATAACTATAATTATAGTCGTTACAAAATAAATTACGAAGTCTAAATGCGGAAATTAATTTCGTGGTGCTATCCCACTCTCTCCTTTCATCGCCTCCGTACAGCTCCGCCCGTCCATGAAATATCTAAGTAGCGGGCTGCTTACCCGCGTTACTTACAGTACGAACACACACGTATGAGCTTTCGCTCAGCAAGTACAAACAATATCTCACAAAACATTTCATAAAATCATATCATCACACTTAATATCAAGAATGTTCGAAATGCATGTGATCATGTGTGTTCAATTATGCTTCATTATATACATATCTTGTTTACTTAAGGGCCCTGTGTCGTACCCATATGCGCGCAACCAATGGGGAGTTAGGGGAGTTAGGGGAGCGACCCTCTAACAGCCTCCAAGATCATATCTTATAACTTTCGTTCTTATCATATCCTCTCACTAATTGGAGGTTGGTACGACACTTAATTCTATCTTTCATTAGCCTCATTCTTATTATTTGTGACAATGCGTAGATTTACATGTCACTGTGCATCTATCATTACGGCATACATACTTGTGAGGCATGTCAATCATTTCAGTGTAAGAGAATTTATGCACATCAAATACTTAATAAATGCAACACGTATAATTTATATACTCATCACATCACCAAATCAAATCATAGCAAACGTAGAGCATCAACAAAGAAACATTTCGTTTCATACTGTAGGTGAGGTTTGTACTTACTTGTCTTATGTGCTTAAGCTTCCGGAGTTGTATCTCCTACTACGCCGATTTGAGAAATTGTCATGATTAACAATATCTCATTATTAGATAGAATTATAGTAATATTACTTTATTCAATTATTCATTTATTTTATAAATTATAGTGAACTTAATTTACTTATATCATAATTAACCTTAAAAATTAATTCTTATTAATTATTAAGTATTAAAATAAATTTCTACAAATTATTATTTAATTAATTTAATTTAATTAATTAATCAATTGATTAATTAATTGATTAACTAATTAATTAAGTAATAGTTAATTATTACTTTATTCAATTGAGTAATTATAATTAAATTATATAATTTTAATTGACTTATTAATAATTATCTTTTTAATAATTTAAATATATTACTTAAATATTCTTTCTCATAAAATAATTATTAATTATTAATTCTAATATTAATAATTAATAATTTGATTAATCTAATAATTAATGTTTGATTAATCTCTAGTTAATCATCTCCAATTATTTTGATGATTATATCAATGATTAATAATTAATGATTAATTAATTTATAATTAATCATGTATTATAATTATGTAATTATTTAACATAATAATCTTGATGATCATATATTAACTCTTATAATTAATTAATTAATTCCTTTATTAAATTACATTTGGTTATGAATGAATGAATTAATTAATAAATCAATCAAGGTGACAAGGAGTCACCTAAGGGTATACCTCTCTTTTATTATTGGGCTAGTCTAAACCCCTTAGTTATGTTCATTTAGTTGGGTTAGGTAGTCTCTTGGTATATGTCTAGTAATTTTATAGTGTACTTTATCGAAACCCATTAAAACTTGTGATTCAACTTTATAAAGTTAGAGTTTTTCACATTATTTGATCATACACTTAAAATCAACTCATTTCATGGCTAAATATATTCATATGTTATAACTTACCCTTATGTCACATTTTAATGCTTAATCATTTTATCGGTGTAGGATTTTAACTTGTAAGATTTATTTGGATTTGAGTATAATTTCATTTTGAACACTTGATGACTTGTTGGAAAGCTTGAGACATCAAGTTTCTGTCTTCATAATTTGTTTTCCAAGATTTCAAGCATTTCAAACATTAATGTGGACGTTTTCCTAAGTGTCTTATGGTAAAATCTAGGATATCCAGATTACAATACAATCTTAAGGGATTTATTAAAATTTATCTACATTTCCGTTTTAAACGAATGATATCTCATTTTGAAGCTCCAGATGTCTACTTTACAGTGCTAAAGTCATTTCCTTTAGTGCTTGAGTATTTCACACCATAAACTTAGGTTTTGTCACTATTGGTCCCACATTTGTACCACAAGTCCAGATTCATTGGTAAGTTTAGAAAAATCATAACAATTTACTTACAAGTCCAAATAAGACAAAAGATATGTTAATGGAAAGCTTATAATGTCTATTTTGTATGATAAAAAACAGTTTTATAAAACGTTATGGTTTACTAAGTCAAAATCAACAAAACCCGTGGCTAGTACCGGGTTCCAGCAAGGATTTTCGGTTCGTAGACCAAACTTGTAAAATTCACCAAAAATTGCATATATATCCGTTCAAGGCATAAGATACCTTGCTAGAAAGCTTAAAGAATTTAGTTTGCAGTTCTTTAACTTATATTCCAAAATTTTGAGTCTAAAGGGTTCGGAGTACAATAAACCCGTGGCTATGCTGTGTCTCGGAGGTTCATTTTCTCTTTATTTTTGTGTCACAACTTCAAAGGCACATAACTTTTGACATATAAAAGCAAATCAAGTGATTCCAAAGTCCAAAATGAAGCTTATCCTCTTTAGAATATTAATATATTGTTTATTTTTTATACTAAAGTTTCCAATGCTTGCTATAACACCACAACAACTATAAACTTCAACAAGATTCATAGATCTTACCAAAATGCTCCGAGGATCCTTTAAGATCTCGAACCTTCCAAGTTCTTCTCAAAACTTTTCCTAGGTAAGAAGAAGTCTAATATTAAGATCAGAGCTAAACATCATGCTTTAGTTCTCCAAAAATGACTAAAACATGAAGAATACCACTAGGTTACCTCTAGTAAGACGTCCTCTAACTCCGTTTCTCACTTCTTCGATCTTGGGGATGGGATTTCTTAGAGCTTGAAAATGGATGGAGGAGAGTGCTTGAGGGGTGTTGGAGATGGAGAATAATGTTGGTGGTTCTTGGTTTTGTTTAGAGCTTGGTGGTGGTTAGAGAACTAGGATTTTTGAGTTTGATTTGTGTGAGAAAGAAAATGGGGTGTTAGGGGTTTATGCTTAGCCAACTTTGACCTTGAGAGAGCTGTCTTTTGAGGGATGAAATTTGAAAAATATTTGGCTGGATCAGCCCTTGAATGGCCGGCACTTTTGGGAAGGTTTGGAGTGAAAATTTTGGTTCAACAAGGTGGAGACAATGTGTCACTTTCACTTGTCTCTTCCTTGGGTCAACTTGCCAAAATAGACCATGCCTTCTCTTACATGTGGTTGCATGCATGCACCACTTTCTTCTTTTCTCATTTATTCACATTTCCTTCTTGTTTCTTGAACCAAAAATCCGGATCCTCCCCCCTAGGATTCTCATTTTTATTTTGTTTTTCTTTCTTCCAATTTCCACCCTTGATTCAAAGTTATCATCCTTATTCTCATCCATTGGATCTTCCATCACACCAATCATTACCTTAAGTTCTCATTGGTCACTTATCTTCCAAGGTTTGGCCATTGATTTGCCTAGGATTCTCTAGCATCAAATCTACATCATTGATTTCAAATCAAGCATAATTCTTGATCAATATTCCACCTTTGGATTTCCTAAGAGTAAATACTAATATTCATCTTCTATCTATGTGACACATTAATTCCCAATCACACTCTCAAAGCTTAGCTATTAGTATGAACAAAATAAATACTAAGATCCTTAAATTGATCTACTAATAAAAATTAGGGTTCTTCCCAAAATTATCGATATACCTCTAATACGACATAATAAATTTTTCATATAAGTTTATATGTCGTTCAACTCGTCTATTATGTACTTAAAATTTCTCATTTAAATAGAGAAACTTGACATTGTTATATCATCAACATCATCACACCGATGATACATATGCAATCATTCATGATCGTGAAATTTGATATTCATTAAGATAATTCATTAGAAATATATTAATGAAGGAAATCCACAATAATAATTCATGAATCAAGCTTATAAATTTCTAGGGCATCACAGTTAGTCATAGAATAATTTCAATACTGCTTAAAAAAATTACAGTATCACCTTAATCATGTTTTTAGCTATCTTGGTCATTCATTGACTAGAACAACACTATGAATCATGATTTTTCCTTTTTAGGCATAAGGCCTCTTACTTGATTTGATGAACTGTCATTGAGTCTTATTGCTCTATAAGTGCTCAAATATATTGTGATAATAAAATTATGAATTTCATATTAATATCCATAATTTCCATGAAACATCACATAAACACATGGTATAGACTTAAATTTCTTTATATATAACGAAATCACGAGTCCATCAAAAAGTTCGGTTATTATATATTATATCACGTCCTATGATCATGTTGATACCTCAGTTATTATACTTTTACCAATCACATCACATACTCTCTCTCTCTTTCTCATCAACAATCCAAACACACATTGCACTTGAATAAAATATAAGAAGAAAATATTCAAAAGCATGTTATATTACATTTGAATACAATGTAGGATGAATGGTGTTTTTAAGTGAATCATTAATTTATTGGCCGCTATTTTTTGTTGGGAATTGTTAAGGACGTGAAATCCAACACTCTAAACCAGAGAAAGCCATCACACCAGATAGCAAAATAACCATTTACCTTATCAGTTTATTAAATCAAAATGTAATGCAACGATAAAAGCAAAATGGAAAATAAGAAAATAAACATAAGGAATTCGAGAACCCGCCCTCAGCCTTCCTAGGCACTAGACCACTAGAATGAGAGATTTCATACCCTCATCTCTCTTCCTCATCTGTCTTTTATACTCCTAATTCAACTTTAGCAAACTACTAATCACACTCTAACAACCCACTAGCCACTAATTTCTTGTAACGACCCGTCTTACGTAGGCCGTTACCATACTTACTTTATTTAATTACTTAACTTACTTAACCTTAGAAAATACTGAATTTTTTATATAAAAAAAACCCATTCTAACCTCATACTTACATATAGGTATACATGTTTAATCAAGTATTGAAGTTTTGAAACATCTTAGAACATTTACAATTTATACTAAATTCTAGATACCTGTATTGTTAAATTAACATAACATAATACAAACATTTTTCCAAAACACGTGGCGGTGTCTAACCCAAAGTTTTCACAGTCTTCCGTACCATTAACCACAGTATTGTATCATACATGACCGGTTGGCTGCTTACCGACAACATAAACATAAGTTATGAGCTTTCACCCAACAAGTACAACTTTTTATCCGCAAAACAATCTTAGTAAAGAACACATGAATCAATTATGCTTTCTTATTTTAGCATATTTTTGGGCCCCTTACATAACATGAGCGTACGTACCGTGGCGCATAGCCATGGAGTGGTTGGGGCGGCCAACCCAGTCCAACTCAAACCATGGACCAAACCCGCCCTCGTGGCAGGTTGGTATGACATGAGGAAACTTACTTACCATCATACATGAAAACAGTTTCTTACTTGAAAACAGTTTCTTTCTTGAAAACAGTTCCTTAAAAACAGTTTCTTAAAAATAGTTTCTCGAAAACAGTTTCTTACTTGAAACTTGACCTTATTCTTAACATGTGATAAATCATTAGTGAGCATCCTTTCATGATGCCACAACATAGAACATAAAACATATGCATCACATACATTAATACATGAGCTTTGAAAAACATGCAAAGCAGTAAAACATTTTGCCTATGTTGTAGGCGGAGTAGTAATTACAAGTTGTCCTACGCTCTTGGTCTATCGACCCAACAAGGTACGATAACAGGTTATACTCCTGTTTTCAAACCAGGCGACAAGTTCTACTCATGTTTTATAACCAGACGTAAGAATCATTCTACCACATAACTCAACAAACCATAACATACAATGTTGGTATCCAATCTGACTATCATCGGTAATCATGGATACAAACCTTATCATAACAAATCGGTATCCTATCCGAATACCATGGGTAACCATAAATACAAAGCCCAACATAATAAATCGATATACTATCCAATTATTATTCATCATAGAATTATTACCATATTTTCAAGTAACTTGAAACTATTTCATTTTTATTTCCCTTTTTCTCAAAAGTACCTAGATTTCTTAGAAAACACATTGGTTTCATAAATGCTTGAAATTGCCTTTAAAAATCATTTGTGAAGTTTTAAATGGATTTAAAACCTTTTAAAACCGTTTTTTTTTTTTTGTAAAACCGTAGTTCCTTTTGAATACAAATTGTAAAATTGTAAAAATTCTGAAAACAGCTTTAATTTGGTTGCCAGTACATGTGCAGAAATTTCCTACACTATGCATAGTTTTAAAAATTCAATTTAATCTTTAAATTGGTTTAAAATTTGAAAAAGTTTTCTTCATAAAAGTTGTAGCAGTCATTGATGTTGGAAAAATCGGATAGGTAATCAGAGTTACGGCGCAGCGGAAGTTTTAAAAATTTTATGCCGTTTCCAGAAAAGAATCTCATGATGCATATAACAATAAATTAAATTTATGATCAAGCGTACCTTTATTCTTGGATTCCGGAATTACTAGAGCGTTTGACCAACGTGTCTTCTCTATTATTCTCGAGTTCCACGTCTCAGAGTGTGTGTGGGCACACGTTCTATGAATCCAAGCGACCGGTAATGCTTTTCGAAGTCTAGATCCCTCCTTCTCAATTCCGATGTACTTCGTTGAGAATATGATCAACCTTCTTCCTTCAAAACTGTAAAACAGGAACCGGTTAACCTTCTTATGAAAATAATCACTCGGTTTAACCTTCCTCTCAGTTTTGGTTCAATAGAATTTTCTCTCCTTTTTTTTTCACAAGATAGCCGAATTTTGATGTTCCGGAAAAACTAAATTTTTTCATTTTCTCCAAAAACGTTTTTTGCTCTTGAAAAATTACCAAAAATTAGTTTTTCATGAATCCCTAGCCTTTATATAGAAGTCCAATCCTTTTTCAAAATTCATCTAAAAAAAATAATTATTATTTTTCTGGATAAATTTTGAATCAAAAGATCATACAACTTTAGGGCTAGATTCATTGAACCTAAAAACGTTTTTCAAAGAGGAAATCTTCCTCAAAAAATTCGGCCACATTGAGTTTGTTAAGCTAGATTGGTGATTCAAATTTTAAATCAAGAATCTAGACTAGTTAAAAGATCCTAGTCCTATCTAGATTCAAATTCTTTTAAACCTTTTGAATTTAAATAAGATTCACTTATTTGAATTAATATTTTCCATAAACATTAACCATATTAATTAATTTAAATCAATGAAATATTTCAAATTTCCTTTCCTAAAAAAAAACGTGAACCACTTTTAATTAGGAAAGAAAAATACATGAAATAATCTCCATTATTTAAATCAATTAATAATTTAATGTTAGGAATTTATTTGAATAATTTTGAAACAAAATTTTTCTTCCCTCCACCTATCTAAAAACCGTGCACCTTATTGAGATTAGGAGAGAAAAATTTGTTTTTCCAAAATTAAATAATCCAAACACAATCTTATTTAAATTCAAATTAACCAATCACATGTTGACAAATCATTTGTCTACAAATTTTACATGTCCAATCCTTTCTGGATTGCATGTTAGAGAGTAACATGTCTTAATAGACATTACTAAATTCTATTTAAATTTACCGATCTCATAAGGAACAAATCCCGAGACGCTTTATGGAACTATGCGAGCTAATAGAGGGACCCGATGGAAATATGTAAAGAGGCTCCTATAATTGTGAAAAATTAATCCCAGATTAATTATTCATCAATTATCAACTTCAAAACTATTCCACTAAAAGTTTGAAGCTGAACTCCTGTTTACATACCGTATTTCGAAAGCTCTCTCACTTAGTGCTTCTTCCATGATTTATTCATCGCTTGCTTAATCCCCATATGTCATCTATGATTGAATTAAGGACTTTTTCCGTTTTACCTTTTCAATCATTTTAACTTAAAGTTTCATTATTCTCTATTGAAAGAATCACCAATTATAAAACCATACAATTGGTAAACCACCAGAGAACACAAAGTAAACCGATGGCAAAGATCTTGTTATACTATCTTTCAATCCCCGAATAATGCCTTTAAGTAGATAACATTTACTATCGTTAAGATAGCTATGGATTCCGTATCTATGAATTTTGATTTCTCCATCCATAAGTCATGCACCCAAAACACAAGTATATTGACCATGAATTAACAGTGTCTCACCTGTAGTGCATTAAAGTACAAAAGTCATGGATGCGAATTCAAGTAATCATTTCAGGATTAAGATTAATGCAGGATGATAATCAAAGTGTCATTGATTCTTATAAACGAACTTATTAAACCGAATCAATTAACACTTGAGGTCCAGTCCAATGTCATACCTCAATACTGGTATACATTAAAGTTTCTACTCGGAACCTATCCGATGGTCAAGACAAACCATCCCTCCAAGGAAGTAGACAACTTGTACAATCTTATCATGAATAAGATCCCCAAATCTTATTCCATCGATTGCGGACTATTTATTTAGACTGTTATCAAATTACCACGTCTTCTATGTATACCCCGTATACATATGGTAATCTGATATATTACCAACAGTCAAGGAGTATTTTATGTTTGCTCAAAATAACCATACAATCAACAAATGAAAGTAAATAGGACACATCTTATTAAACATGAATAACCTCCTCTTATTAATATCAAAATGTCATATTTACAGAAAATCCCTAATATTGATTTTCTATCCTTAGGGCACATTTAGATCCCAACAATCTCGCACTTGCCCTAAGCGAGTAAATGTGACATATTACGCATCCCCATGCCTTTAACGTGTTCTTCGAATCTTCTGGCCACCAAAGTCTTCGTGAACGGGTCAGCAAGATTGTCCTCTGATGCGATTTTGCAAACCGTCACATTTCCACTCTCAACAAAGCCTCTGATGATGTGATATTTTCTGTCAATGTGCTTACTCCTCTTATGATGCCTAGGATCCTTGGTATTAGCTACTGCTGCACTGTTGTCACAGTAGAGCACTATAGCTTTATCCATACCAGGAACGACCTCAAGGTCACCAAGGAACCTACAGAGTCATACCGCTTCCTTTGATGCCTCACTGGCTGCCACATACTCGGCTTCCATGGTCGAGTCAGCAATGCAAGATTGCTTAATACTCCTCCACACAACGGCACCACCTCCAAGGGTAAAAACAGATCCTGAAGTCGATTTCCTTGAATCCTGATCTGATTGAAAATCAGAATCAGTGTATCCTCTAGGAACAAGGTCCTGACCGGAATACACAAGCATATAGTCCATCGTTCTCCGTAGATACTTGAGTATATGCTTGACCGTACCCCAATGGTTCGGTCCCGGATTCGACTGATATCGACTTACCATACCAACCGCAAAACAAATGTCAGGCCTAGTGCATAACATAGCGTACATAAGACTACCTACTGCTGATGCATAAGGTACGTTTTTCATACGCTCCCTTTCTTCCGATGTCTTGGGACAGTCATCTCTAGAAAGCTTGATTCCAATCCTGAAAGGTTGGGCACCTTTCTTGGAATCTTTCATAGAAAACCTCTCAAGTACTTTGTCAATGTATGAAGCTTGAGAGAGTGCTATCGTTTTGTTCTTTCTATCTCTAAAGAGTTGAATACCAAGAACATAACTAGCCTCTCCTAAGTCCTTCATGTCAAACTGTTTGGCTAACCAAACTTTGACAGATGATAATGTTGCCACATCGTTTCCAATAAGCAATATAGCATCCACATAAAGTATAAGGAAAACCACTTTCTCATTCTTGATACATTTATAAACACATGGTTCATCAATGTTTTGTTCGAATCCATAGGTTTTGATCGCTTGATCAAACCTAATATTCTAAGAACGAGATGCTTGCTTTAATCCATAAATGGATTTAAGCAACTTGCATACTTTATCTTCTTGGCCTTTTGCCTTGAACCCGTCTGGTTGTATCATATAGATATCTTCTTCAAGAGAGTCATTCAAGAAAGCTGTCTTGACATCTATTTGCCAGATCTCATAATCGAGAGCAGCCGCAATGGATAAAAGAATGCGGATTGACTTAAGCATTGCTACAGGCGAGAAGGTTTCTTCATAGTCGATTCCTTCTTTGTGCGTATAGCCCTTCACTACAAGTCTTGCCTTGAAAGTTTCCACTTTCCCATCCACACCTCTCTTCCTCTTGTATACCCACTTACACCCAATCAGTTTTATGCCTTGGGGTAAGTCTACAAGTATCCAGACCCTGTTGGAATCCATAGATTCCATCTCGGTGTTCATAGCTATTTGTCAAAGACTAGAATCATCATCCTCCATAGCTTCTTTGTACGTAGCCGGATCATCATGTTCTATGGATTCTGCTTCAAAAACTTCACCATTGAACATGTACCTATCAGGTTCCCTGATAATCCTCCCACTACGACGAAGCTCCCCTGGTTGTTGATTCTTTAGCGGTTTTTCCACAGGGTTTTCTGTGACTTTAGGAACATCCAAACCCGAAGTCATCTCCTCAAGCACTACTTTGCTACGAGGTTTAAAGTCTTCTATGTAACTTTCCTCCAGGAATGTTGCATGTGTAGAAACGAAGACTTTATTTTGCTTCGGATTATAGAACAGACCACCTTTTGTCCCTTTTGGATAGCCAACAAACAAGCACACTTCTGATCGCGACTCCAACTTATTCGCTTCCTTATCCAGGACGTGTGCTGGACAACCCCAAATTCGAATATGATTCAAATTAGGTTTCCTACTCGTCCATAACTCATAAGGAGTTTTAGGAACCGATTTGGAGGGAACGTTATTCAAAAGATAGCATGCAGTTTGTATGACGTGCCTCCAAAATGACAAAGGTAATGTGGAGTAACTCATCATAGACCGGACCATATCCAATAGGGTCCTACTCCTTCTCTCAGCTACACCATTCTGTTGAGGAGTACCAGGTGCAGTTAATTGAGATTGTATCTCATTCTCTATCAAATATCCTAAGAACTCATCCGATAGGTATTCCCCACCTCGATCCGATCGAAGTGTCTTAATGGACTTGCCTAATTGTTTCTCCGCTTCAGCCCGAAATTCTTTGAACTTGTCAAAGGATTCGCTTTTGCGGATCATCAAATAAACATATCCATACCTCGAGTAATCATCAATAAAAGTGATATAATACTCATACCCACCACGTGCTTCTATGTTCATGGGACCACAAACATCCGTATGCACTAGTTCTAAAAGTTCCTCAACACGACTGTCCTTGGCAGCAAAATACCGTTTAGTCATCTTGCCCTCCAAACAGGATTCACATTGTGGCCAAGGTTCAACCTCATACAAGTCAAGGCATTCCTCCTTTACCATCCTTTGAATTCTGTTAAGGCTTATGTGACCAAGTCGTAAATGCCAAAGATATGATTTGTTAGAGTGAGAAGACTTATGTCTTTTAGAGTTCTTTTCCAATTCTGTATCAAGCAGTGAGTGCATCTTAGGTTTGATAAAATAAAGATTTCCATGCATCCATCCATTACAGATAAGAGAATTGTTTTTCCTAATAACAACTTTATTATTAAAAGAAACTGAATAAGAATCTTTAATCAAACAAGCTACCGACATTAGGTTCCTCTTGAAACTAGGAACATAAAAACAATGTCTCAAAACAATAAACCTAAATTCATCAAAATAAAGATGCACTTCTCCCACTGCTTCAGCTCGCACCAACGTCCCATCACCGGTTCTTAACGTGAAGTTCTCCTCATGCAGACTTCTCGTTACCTTGAACCCCTGTAGAGAAATAGAAACATGGTTAGTAGCTCCAGAATCTATAACCCAATTGTCCTTAGATTCTTCCACTAAACAACCCTCAAGATACAGAACATCGAAATTACCTTTTTGCTTTAGCATGGACAGGTATTCTCGACAATCCTTCTTGAAATGTCCTTTCTTCCCACAGTGAAAACACTTAACCTTTTTTGGATCCACCTTCCGCTTCTTAGTCTTAGTAGACTTCTTAGTAGCAGGTGCATCCACAGCAGGTTTCTTCCCCTTGTTCTTCCCCTTTTCCTTCTTCCTTTTGGGATTAGGAGCAGGCGAACTAGGTTCAGCCACATTCCCCTCAGCCTTAGATCCAGAACCCTTAAAAATGTTCTCAAAGGCTTGCAACTCTTTCATTAATTCCGTTAAAGACATCTCCTTCCTGTTAAGGTTGTAAGATGCCTGAAACAAATCGAAATCCTTGGACAAGGTTTGGAAAACCATGACCAATTGAGTTGCAGAATCGATCTCAGCCCCATTTGTCTGAGCTTCAGACAAATCAGCCATGACTTTCATCATGTGCTCCTTGATGGGAGTTCCAACCTTCTACCTGCAGTTCATGAGACCTTTGATAGCATCGGTCTTAGTCTGGATAGTTTGTTCACCAAACATTTCCTCCAGGTTATCCATGATCTGCCTAGCAGTTTGATGCTCTTCATGCTGTTTCTGGAGCACGTTAGACATGCTCGCCCGAATATAGCACATAGCACTTAGGTTGGAATTGTCCCAGCGCTCAAGCGCTACAAAATCCCTATCAGGAGCATCGATCGCAGGCGTGGGTGGTCTAGGTTGGGTTAGGACGAAACTGTGTTTCTCAAAGTTTAGGACGATAAGCAAGTTCCTTTTCCAGTCATTAAAATTTTCGCCGGTTAATTTGTTTTGCGTAAGTATCACAGATAAAGGGCTCGACATTTTGATCTATAATAAGAAAACATGTAATAAGTACGAGCAAACATCCTATTAGTTTATAAAATATGGTTTTGTAATTAAACAAAAAGATCTATATGCAATCTAAATGTTTATGTGTAAAACCCTTAAAACACATACCTTACAACGATAATTCCTAGCTACCGCTTTCTAAGCTACCGAGGGGTAGTCATAGAATAACTAGCCAAGAACACGGATCCCTTCCGATTAATACATATTTGTCCATGAAACAAATTCCATTAAATATATATTAACTATCGTTTATTTGGCCACTACTTTATATAACAGAGCCTCGAGGGAGGATTAATAAATAAAGTAGCATGAGTGTGTAACCATCGTTTCCAATTTTGAATCCATATTTTACATCCGCCACCGAGGGGTGATCTAAACATAAAATATGCCCAAAACCGTTATCCTTTCGGAAATCCAAATCAGTGTGCGCTCTAGGTAAGATACCTATCCGAAGGGAATTCCCGGGTCAAAACCGAGTAGTAGGCACTACCATGCGTAACTATTGGACCAACGATGGAGGCCGTAGGTCTTAGTGTGTAAAACCTTCTCCCACTCAATCTTTTAAATTAGGGTTTTTGTTTTTCATGCATAAACAATATTTATTGAGTGGCACTCCCTAGTCTATATGGCATGTTATCAATACATCATGAAATAGTATAACATATTCATCTAGCAATTCATCATCTATGGTTTGCAAAATATGTAAACAGCCGTGGATCATGATTCCATCCTAGAGAAAAGAAAATTGCAAAATTTACAAAAATTAACCGAAACATATATCGGCCTTCATTTGTAGATCCATGCCTTGTATCCTTCTTCAATGTGTCTTCCTTCTCCAATGTCACATCCTTTTAAATTTAAATTTAAAATTTAAATTTCAAAAAAGATTATATGTGATTTTTAATTTTAATCAAAATTATAAAATCTCAAAATTTAAATAAAAAATCCGGTTATTTAAATTTTAAAATTCAAAAATTTGAAATTTCAAAATTTCAAATTTAAATTTCAAAATTTTAAAATTCATAATAATATCCATTAAATTTAAATTTAAATTTTTAATTTTGATTTCCAAATTATCAAGATCACATATCATTGGAAAATTAAATTTTCAAAAAGATTTTGTGATTTTTTTTATTAAAAAAAAATATTTTTTTTAATTAAAAAATTCCAAAAAATAAAAAATCACATCCTTTGAAAATTTCCATACCTTCGTTCATCTTCAATCTCCTCGAATCCATTGTAGTCCGAATTTTACAAAAAAATTCCTACGCCGTTTCCGGCTTACAAAAATTCTAGGAATTGAAAGAACGACCTAGCGGTGATAATAGACCGCATCTATTACACTTGAAAAACCTAGATACAAATTCTAACCTCTATGGAATCATGACCGGCATAATTGTACAAGCATCAAATATTATAAAAATAATATTAAGCATTCATTCATCCATACATCCATTCATAATATATTTAACATACTCAAAATAAAACCTAGAGTGCCAACTCTCTAAAATATTTCATTAATGCATAGAGAGAAATTTATTTGATCAAATAATTTATGTTATATACATGATCATGAGTTGGCTCTGATACCAGTTGTTGGAAAAATCGGATCAGTAATCAGAGTTACGGCGCAGCGGAAGTTTTAAAAATTTTATGCCGTTTCCGGAAAAGAATCTCATGATGCATATAACAATAAATTAAATTTATGATCAAGCGTACTTTTATTCTTGGATTCCGGAATTACTAGAGCGTTTGACCAACGTGTCTTCTCTATTATTCTCGAGTTCCACGTCTCAGAGTGTGTGTGGGCACACGTTCTATGAATCCAAGCGACCGGTAATGCTTTTCGAAGTCTAGATCCCTCCTTCTCAATTCCGATGTACCTCGTTGAGAATATGATCAACCTTCTTCCTTCAAAACTGTAAAACAGGAACCGGTTAACCTTCTTATGAAAATAATCACTCGGTTTAACCTTCCTCTCAGTTTTGGTTCAATAGAATTTTCTCTCCTTTTTTTTTCACAAGATAGCCGAATTTTGATTTTCCGGAAAAACTAATTTTTTTCCTTTTCTCCAAAAACGTTTTTTGCTCTTGAAAAATTACCAAAAATTAGTTTTTCATGAATCCCTAGCCTTTATATAGAAGTCCAATCCTTTTTCAAAATTCATCTAAAAAAAATAATTATTATTTTTCTGGATAAATTTTGAATCAAAAGATCATACAACTTTAGGGCTAGATTCATTGAACCTAAAAACGTTTTTCAAAGAGGAAATCTTCCTCAAAAAATTCGGCCACATTGAGTTTGTTAAGCTAGATTGGTGATTCAAATTTTAAATCAAGAATCTAGACTAGTCAAAAGATCCTAGTCCTATCTAGATTCAAATTCTTTTAAACCTTTTGAATTTAAATAAGATTCACTTATTTGAATTAATATTTTCCATAAACATTAACCATATTAATTAATTTAAATCAATGAAATATTTCAAATTTCCTTTCCTCAAAAAAAACGTGAACCACTTTTAATTAGGAAAGAAAAATACATGAAATAATCTCCATTATTTAAATCAATTAATAATTTAATGTTAGGAATTTATTTGAATAATTTTGAAACAAAATTTTTCTTTCCCTCCACCTATCTAAAAACCGTGCACCTTATTGAGATTAGGAGAGAAAAATTTGTTTTTCCAAAATTAAATAATCCAAACACAATCTTATTTCCAAAATTCAAATTAACCAATCACAAGTTTACAAATCATTTGTCTACAAATTTTACATGTCCAATCCTTTCTGGATTGCATGTTAGAGAGTAACATGTCTTAATAGACATTACTAAATTCTATTTAAATTTACCGATCTCGTAAGGAACAAATCCCGAGACGCTTTATGGAACTATGCGAGCTAATAGAGGGACCCGATGGAAATATGTAAAGAGGCTCCTATAATTGTGAAAAATTAATCCCAGATTAATTATTCATCAATTATCAACTTCAAAACTATTCCACTAAAAGTTTGAAGCTGAACTCCTGTTTACATA
Organism: Ficus carica; assembly: GCA_009761775.1. NCBI lineage: Eukaryota > Viridiplantae > Streptophyta > Magnoliopsida > Rosales > Moraceae > Ficus > Ficus carica. The sequence goes on from CM019750.1 coordinate 4,394,168, forward strand.
CCGTATTTCGAAAGCTCTCTCACTTAGTGCTTCTTCCATGATTTATTCATCGCTTGCTTAATCCCCATATGTCATCCATGATTGAATTAAGGACTTTTTCCGTTTTACCTTTTCAATCATTTTAACTTAAAGTTCCATTATTCTCTATTGAAAGAATCACCAATTATAAAACCATACAATTGGTAAACCACCAGAGAACACAAAGTAAACCGATGGCAAAGATCTTGTTATACTATCTTTCAATCCCCGAATAATGCCTTTAAGTAGATAACATTTACTATCGTTAAGATAGCTATGGATTCCGTATCTATGAATTTTGATTTCTCCATCCATAAGTCATGCACCCAAAACACAAGTATATTGACCATGAATTAACAGTGTCTCACCTGTAGTGCATTAAAGTACAAAAGTCATGGATGCGAATTCAAGTAATCATTTCAGGATTAAGATAAATGCAGGATGATAATCAAAGTGTCATTGATTCTTATAAACGGAATTATTAAACCGAATCAATTAACACTTGAGGTCCAGTCCAATGTCATACCTCAATACTGGTATACATTAAAGTTTCTACTCGGAACCTATCCGATGGTCAAGACAAACCATCCCTCCAAGGAAGTAGACAACTTGTACAATCTTATCATGAATAAGATCCCCAAATCTTATTCCATCGATTGCGGACTATTTATTTAGACTGTTATCAAATTACCACGTCTTCTATGTATACCCCGTATACATATGGTAATCTGATATATTACCAACAGTCAAGGAGTATTTTATGTTTGCTCAAAATAACCATACAATCAACAAATGAAAGTAAATAGGACACATCTTATTAAACATGAATAACCTCCTCTTATTAATATCAAAATGTCATATTTACAGAAAATCCCTAATATTGATTTTCTATCCTTAGGGCACATTTAGATCCCAACAATTGAACCCTACAACTTTTGTTTTTTACCCAAAACTTAATTCTGCCTTTAACTTGCTCATTTTTTCCTTTTGAAACATACTAGCCGTGCATAGTACTTGGACTGGCCAAGTTTGAAAACTCATAAAAACAGAGGCATTTGGAGCCTGTTTTTCAAAAAAATTTCACATTTTCCTTTAGAGTTTTCCGTTTTCTACAACTTTGTTGTTATAACTTTTTCCAAATTCGGCCTCTAAGGGGCTCAAAATTGGGTTTCTAGAAAACTGTCCAATTTATTTTTGAAAACCGGTAGTTTGTATTTTATTGGTTTTTGTTTAAAAATTTACACACACTACCTCAAACGGTCGAAGCCGTGACCCTACATCAACATGCAATGCGTCGAATTCATTCTTAACATTCAATCAAACACTTATCTTTTTACTTGAAAAACACAAAGTTGATAGCCTTACTAGCTTATCAAGTTGTGTTTTTAGGTTAATTTCTTAACCATCATACATTTAACATTCACAATCATCATCATCATCATCATTATTCATAAAATCTCCCTACTTAAGCATGTGAAGGCATTTTCACAAGCACATGGTGAGCACACATAACCTTCACACTCATCCTAGAACATAAAATCAAATCCATGCTTAAAACTTAGCAAACAAGATAATCTAAACTTAGATCAAGCATAGACTAAGCATATAAAAACCATAACATGGCAAGATAAGAAGCATGAGCTTATGCTCTTACAACCCATAGCTTGAAATACACATAAATCCTTAACCAAAACCTAATGAAATTCTTAATAAGAGGGTCAAGAGTAATACCTCTAGAACTTGGATAGGTTTGATTCTAGACCTTGGGATGAGAGAAATTTGTTCTATCACCTCCACACACCCTTCCTCCACAACCGGCCACTCACTTTTTTTTTTTTTTTTTTTTTTTTTTTTTTCCAAAAGTTTGGAAGACTAATTAATGGCTCAAGCTCTACCTCACCACCCCTATTTATAGGTGAAAATTTCAAATTTTCCACAATTATTTTTTATTCCTAAAATTCTCCCTTAATTTACATATTTGGCCTTAAATACAAAAATTTTGTCTTCCATGTCCCTTAGTTGGCCGGCCATGTGGAGGATTTTGGGCTAAAACAAATCCTTTCATAATTATCCACTTTTCCATATATTCAAAAATCCCCAAAATTATGTATTTATCCATGATGAGGTGTCCTCCAAGTAGGGTCATGTTTGGCACTCCATCCTAAAATGCAGTCTATTTTCTTAATGATCTAGATAGTACCTATATTGTTTTAACTATCAACAGTACCGTCATACTGAACTGCAGTCCAGAATTCATCTGCACTTAACTGGATCACGTATAAGTTTTTCTTAGGACTAGAAACTACTTAGTCCTCCTTACTCCAAATATTATTCTTGATTATTCTAGAGTGATCTCATTCCTTATTCTTAACTTTGCATTCGTAATCACGGTCGATCACAGTATAATTTCTATACTGCTTATTATACTGCAGTACTGTCTTATTCAAGTTATGGGTTATTCTGGTCATACATAAGTCAGAACAAAATCATAAATCAATATCTTACCTTTTTCATCAAAAGGCCTTACACTTAGCTTAATACACTATCATTGAGTCTTATAACTATAAGGACTCATACATATTCTGATTAATCAGATCATACATTTCACATAGACATACATTGTACAGACTTAGATTTCATTTGTATCAAATGAAATCACGAGTCAAGGTTGGTTATTACATTTCTCAAGTCTAATATTAACAAATCCTGACATTATCTTATTTTATTTCTTTTCCTCGTTATGATATGAGTTATAGGTGTTTTTGAGTTCGAGATTTGAACTGTTCTATTTAGGATTGGCAGGCTTATATTTTTCTTTGTTTATGACATACGGAAAGTATTTTGATTATGACACAAAAGATGATATCATTTTCAAGGAGACAAAAAAGTAATGCATGATATTTCAATTATTAGAATTCAACTTTTTCTACGTTTTAAAATATTACGACGTGATCCTTGATGTTTAAAACAATATTACAAATTCATCATTAACTTATTGGCTATATCAAGAATGTGAAATTTTTTTTAATAGAAGTGTTTAACCATTGTTCAAATAGCCATTATTGAAATGTGCATCAATAATGCTACTTCTAATTAAAAAAACAAATTAGTCATTATTTTATTATTAGTTGTTTTAGATATGTTAGTTTATATAGTTTTCAAGCAATATTTTAACAAATACCGGAGTGTGTCCTTTTCAGCATCAACCTAATATCCTTGTTTGTTTATGAGAGAAGGCAGGATCTTCATCCTAATAACCAGCCAGCTTGTTTTATTTTATAAATAAAGGGCAAAAACATTTTTTGGATACCACTTTCAAATATTTTAAAGGATCAAGTTGCAATACCAGAATAAAAAAAAAAGTTGACGATCTAAATAAAAAATTGAAAAATCATAGGAGACGTGTGTAATTACTCCATTTTAAGTGGTATTTATATAATGTAATAAATGTTGATCGTCTTTTCCATAGTTGGTATCTATAAAAATGAATTTTGTAATAGGTGTTGAGAGGACGTTTATAATGGTTGTCGTTCAATTTCTCCATTCAAATTTAAGAGAGACCGGAAATAGAAGAAAGAGATGGTTGGACCATCAAGGCCTCAGTTTGTGTTGTTTGGTTCATCAATCGTGGAATTCAGTTTTATGAATCAAGGATGGGGTGCCATTCTTGCTGATCTATACTCTCGCAAGGTACCGTTTATCTTATTTTGAATATTACTCTATATGTGTGTGTGTGTCTGTGTGTATACGATTAAAATATCTATCGTACTGGTTTCTACTTATTGAATAAATATATATGTTTTGAATCTACAGAGAACTCAATCAAACTCTTCCGATCCCCTCCCTCCCGTTGATTTAGCACGAACGGATGGATTACTCTCTAGAATTGTGAATATATATATTAAAGTAATGCAATAAGTGCATATGTCATTGTTATTGATTCAAAAATGGCCAGGTCCCAAAAATGGCTATATAAGGATCGACACAGTTTTTTTTATGGTATGATAGTTCATACTACTTGACTGAAAAAGCTTTGGCCATTAATTATCTATATACCATGGTAATATTGTAGGGTTCTAATGTGTAACAAAAAAGTTTTGTCAATAGGGAACCTTTTTTTTTTAATTATTGATTTCTTTTTTTTTTCTTTTTTTTTTTAATCATTTGGTGTTCCTTTGAACTAATATTCGTCAAATTTTACTCATCCTTTTTTCTTTTTTTTTCGGGGGGAGGGGGGTGGTGGGGGTGGGGGTGTTGATCATTTTTTTTTTTCTTGCTAATATAGGTATCATCTGCTATATATTTTATTGGTCATGATATATATGATCAGGACCAATTGAATGAAGGAATATTTCATGACTTTAATTTTGTTGGGCATAGGCTGACATTTTGGTACGAGGATATGCCGCATGGAATTCGAGGCGTGCTCTTCACGTTTTACACCAAGTTTTCCCAAAGGTATTGTATATAAGAAAAGCATAGTTTGATTGTAATTACACACCTCATTACATTCAAATCTCACATTCTCAAGTTTAAAAATTAACCAACAAAGAATAAAAGAATAAAAAGGTGTTTAATTGTCGCCTTTTATTTTTTATTTTTTATTTTTTTTTAAATAGTGAATTTACTAAATTATTGTCGATTTGAAAACAATGCTGTGTAGTGGCTTTAAATCTAGACATTTCATGTGATATAATGTGCTTCATTGTTATCTGAAATTCCAATAGTTGATCTTCAAACAAGCTTAAGTAACATGCAAATATGTACATTTTTTTTCTATTTGAATTTTAAAAATCATCTTCTAATTGGTGGGATTTTGATACACTTTATTAAGTGCATTGGCAATTTGTGAAAAGAAACCTGCAATCGAATCCCCAGCGACTGTTCTCGCTGTTGTCGGAATAAGAGCCTTCCAACTCAAGAAATGTTTAGGGGATAAAGCACCAAAATCCCTTGTAAACAATTTTAAAATTCCCCTGTTTAAGAGAAGACATAGTAGATCAACCCATCTCGTCACGGTTTGGGTCGTTATTTTTAAGTTGGAGTTACCTATAGATAACATGTAACCCATTTATCAAAATTAAATTAAACTATACTTTTTTACTATTTTAAATTTTCGAAAAAAAGAAGTAAATAGAAATTTTAAAATAAATAACATGTTTTAAAAAATATTTAAAACATGTATTAAATTTACTAGATAAATAATTTAATTACTAGAAGTAAATAATTTATTATTAGAAGTACTTATCGTAAATATGTTAAAACCTAGCTGTACAAAAATTATTTTTATAAAAATGTTATTTACTATGATTTTCGTAGAGTATAATTCATCATTCATCTGGCCTACGTAGGATGCTGCTACTCAACCTTCATTGGTGATTGTCTACTTTGGTGGTAATGATTCAATATCTCCTCATCCATCTGGCCTCGGCCCTCACGTGCCACTTCATGAATATGTGGAAAATATGAGAAAAATTGCTATCCATCTTAAGGTACAATCATCTTTATTAGATATAAAAATATACTTTTTATATCTATTCTAAAAATATACTCTCAAAAAATATATTTTTTTGGTAAAAATATATTTACCAAAAACAATCATCTATGAAGATATAAAAATATTTTAGAATACGAATGATATTTGAACATTACAATAATAAAAATGTGGGTATCACTAATGGATTCCATATTATACCAACATTTTATTAATGAGTGATGTTTAATGTCATTATTGCTCCCTAACATTGTTTTTGAAAATAGTTATTTACATTTCGACCACATGAAGAGTATTAAACATTCACCTTACATATTTACAGTTTTATTTTCAAAAAATATATACATGTATATTATTTGCCGGTTTGTTTGCACCTTCAAACTTCAATATAAACGTTTTTCTCACGATACTCTTTTTTTTTTCCCCTTTTTTTAAATGTATTTTTCAGGGACTTTCAGAAAAAATTCGACTTATCATTCTTTGTACTCCTCCAATCAACGAGGAGCAAATTCGTGAAAATCCACGGTGGTTACCGTTATCTATTTTGTTCCTTTAATCTTCTAAACTAGGGTCCAAGGCTTATATAACTTAATTGTCTGCATGTTTGGAACAAAAATAAAAATGCAGGAACAAATTGAGGGAGTTTAACCGAACAGATGATTTGTGCCGGCAATATTCAGAAGCTTGTTTAGAGCTGTGCAAAGAGATGGATATCAAGGCTATTGACTTGTGGTCTACAATCCAGAAAAGAAAAGATTGGCGTAATACTTGTTTTCTGTAAGTTAAAAAATTTCGTTAAATCACATTAAAAAGTATAACCCTCATGAATGTATTTGCTAATTACTAAAATTCATCTCGATTTCTTTTTTTTTTTTTTTCTTTTTCTTTTTAATTTCCTTACGGCTATGCTATAAATAAAAATTACTAATTTTTCTTTTAATAAAAAGACATACCATCTCACCTTCTTCGACCTTTCATTTTACCATAATAAACCTTGAAGTCTTCTCCATCAAGTTTTCTATTATAATTTATCTTTTACCGAATTTTTTTTTTTTTTTTAATAAACCTTACTGAAATAAAAGTATAAATAAAATGATAAATGGCTAAATTTCTTTATATGATATAATTTTTATTAAAAAGCAGTAATAAGGACATCATAATCTAGTGGAGTCGGGAAATTCTATAGTTCATTAGCACCATTAACATCGAACGTAGGATTTAAATAGAATAATATACATTAAATGGGATATGATATCATGAGAGAATATTTTGAACAATAATTTCATTAGCACCACTGTTTAATTTAAATCGTACAACAGAGATCAAAGACCCCTATGGTACGTGCAGCGTAATTAATTACATAAATCCTTGGTTAGATTTCTTGAGCTGGTCTTTAAATTCTTAAAACTCCTGTCATTGTTGACCAGAGATGGAATACATTTTTCATCAGAGGGGAGCAAGGTGGTAGCGAAGGAGATACTAAAGGTGCTAAAAGAGGCAGACTGGGAACCAAGCTTGCACTATAGCTCATTGCCTGCTGAATTTGGAGAGGATTCACCTTATGATCCAGTTAGTGCTGGCGGAAAGACGACTCTAAATGTGTCCGACTCGAGCACAAATGACAGAATCATCCACTGGAGATTACAAGATGAGGAATAAACATTGATTAACAAGAGAATTGTGTTCTTGCCATGTATCCGGATTTATAATAATTCTAGCAGAATTGCTTCAGAGTTTGCTGATCACGTTTAAGATTTGTTGTTATAAATTGCCATGAATATCCCCATTTTGTTGATATAGGACCATGGGACTGTTGTACTTCTGATAGAAAAACTTCTCTTATTTGTAGCCAAAGCAGAAGCACAAAAGCTGTTGATTACTGCTGCTTCTGAAGCTCTAATTCTGCGTTTCTATTTTCTAAAGAAGCTGATGTTGTAGAGTCCGACGTCTTCGGAGAAATAAACGTTATGATAATGTCACGCATGACAGTCAAAACAGAATATCCACGGGGCAATTACCATCCAAAGAAGCTGAAAAGGAAATGGCATGGAATTGATCTAGTCAGAAGAAAAAAATGACAAAACGACGGTCACAGTACAAACAGCATATCCAAAAAACTTGTCAATGTCTGATCACAAATTGTCAGCTTCCCGAGCTATATAGGTGACGTGTCTTCGCAAATAAATGAAACTAATACTCGTACAACTATTTGTTCTCAATGACTATATTACAAGGATATTTCCCCCCAAGAGAGAAAAAATTAAAAAAGAAACACCAGTTTGAATGTGGGCATAGACCTCTTTAAATTACAAGACCAAGTCAACGTTCAGCACATCAAGAAAAAAAAAAAATTAATACATACAAGAGGACAGCATAAAACAACAGTGGCATCAAATGCGATATTCCCACCAACGTAACCCAATTCAAATCAGATGAAACGCACGCCACTCCAAATCTTTCGACAAAGAACAAAACTAGGCGATGCACATCTGACAACATAAATCACTCCAAACATATATGTTAAAACTGAGAATTCCGATGGATCCACCATGTGAGTGTGCTTTTCAATGAAAAACTTGGCTTAAGAGGAAAGTTGGAATCTGCCACTAGGTTTTTTTCTTCTCCATCCCTGCGTTTCATAGAACCGACATCATTAGATTAAAGATGGGAACGAACACATCACAAAACTATAGGGGGAAAAAGGATATGTTTGAAACTTACAAAGGCAGCATAATACACAAAGGTCAATCCCGCCAGAACAATAAACGCAATTTGAAATACGTTGTACCTGTGAAGCATTAAAAAAATAAAATTGTCCAGCCAAATCAATATGGCATACAAGCCTGATCAGAATAAACTATAGCACATCAAAGGATCGTACTCACTTGTACAGGTATTTAATCCCACGTAGAGATTGTAAAGTGTGACCAAATATTTCCTGTGCTGCAGTTGCTTGAGCATAGTAAGCAAATGCTGTGGAGCAGAACTGGATCACACTGAAAGAAGACAAGACAAGAAACTATACTTTCAATAAAGTTTTGAAACTGCATATGTAATGACAGAATAATCACAGCCTGCAGCCAACGATTAACAAATCTAATCCTACTCGTATACGTGGGCGTGCAGGTGTGTTTGTCTAATAAAGCACAATAATTGGTCATTATCAGGAAGCTAATACTTCTCTTTTCGTTATTTTTTAAGTAACATATTAGCAATTTGACAGGGTCTTGACTCTTGACATAAAGCTATTATCTTCTAAACAGAACTTTTAAAATGACAGATCTGTCCTGAATCAAAATATTAGCAAAAAGCTAAGAAAAAAATGCCAGCCCAACCTAATATATTGAAAATGAAAAGAGAGCAAAAGATGATAACACTAACCTGATGGAGCATAGGAGAATAAGTCCCACGTTAAATAAAAATGAGTTCATAAGAGTGGCTCCCCACCTGGGTAAGAAAACAAGTATGGAACAATTTTAGAAAATACTTGGACAAACTTTGGTAAGAAAATTATCAAAATAATACAAGCAAATACGCTTGCTCAAACTTGATAATTAAGATCTATTTAGAAAGGAGGGGAAAAAAAAAAGATAATACTGAAAATCTTATTACTTCATGGGATGAATTGTAACGAAAACTAATCTCAGGCCAAGCATCATTGCTCCGGCAATGACGGCCAGCAGAAGGTAGAAGCAGAAGACTGCAAACGCTACAGTTCCCAAAAGACCTGGTTGAAAGGTATATAATGTCAAAACTATACTCGCTAAAAAGGCAATATAAGTGAAAATAAATAGCGATAATAAGTAATGAAATACCCCAAATATCATCCAGCTTGATGAAAACCTCATTCAGGAAAGCAGAAAGTGGAGGGTCAATCAACAAATATATGACAATATGAGCAACCCAAGCTACAGAAACAATCAACCTGACAACACACGGTACGAATTGTTAGGTCAAATCAAACAAATAGAGTTTAATAGTCTCCGAATATTACAGGAAATAAGGAAACAAAAACTATGGCTTTGCACAAATAATTTTCACTCATTTTTCTGACATGATAATCTTAATGGATTTAGTTCATATGTCCCCTTATTTGTGTCCTCATTCATGTCCCTCCAATAATATTATGACTCATGTAACTAACATGATCTTTTAAGTGATGTGATATGATAATGTTATTAAATGTACATTTTTGACGTGTCATGATATTATTGGAGGGACATGAAGGGGACATAGGAGTTAAATCCACATTTAATTACCAAATGAAATAGAGACGCAAACTTTATCAAATGCTTAAAAGCCACTTGAAAACATCATTCTGTCACTTAAATTGTACTCTCTCAAACGAATTTCAAAGCTATAACATTTCTTGGTAACCAAATATCAAACTAAAACATCACAATTACAGATAGACTCATGTGGCCACTGCAGTTTTATTAGGATTAAAGCTTTGCCAACCTGAGTTGCATCAATGAAAACTGTAGAATGGTTCTAAACGAACTTCGAATGAGATTTAACCTTCCTTTCTATAGTCTTGTCTTTATCATGCTAGGAGCCTCTATCAGGACAACGAAAAGTTGAGGAAGCTCATGTCACATGCGAAACATCTCTCAAATCAGACAAACCACAATTTTATTTTATTTTTTACTGTTCAAATCGCTAGTCTATGACACAAGGCCTTTTTAGTTAGCATTCGCAAAGCTCTCATCAAGCTTCTTTTTCAGATTACTTTTCAACTATTTTCCAATGCAACACCCTTTTTTTTCATCTATAAGCTTCTAACTATATTCTCTCAAAATGATATAACTCCAATCATCATACCATGCTCTTCATAAATATAAGCCACTGTCTACATGAATATCTAAAAAGTAGGAAAGTAAAAACTGTTCAATGTAACGGGTGAACTGACAACTATTTAGAATAACAGCAAAAACATCTGCTGAAGTCACGTTAAAGCCTTGCACATTCGGTACAATAATCAAGTGAATAGATCATGGCAGCACTCACCCCAAGATTCCCAAAACAAGTTTAGCCAAGTAACCAAGAACGGTCAAAGCCCAAGTAGTCTCAGCCTGAATTCAGTCAAACAAATCAGCAAAGATATAAAACTAAACCTTAAGCAGAAGAATATAGGGCCATGTGCTTCCCAGTACATTACCTTCTCTCCTTGTGGGTACATTTCTTCTAGAAGCTTCACATCTTCTTCCAACTGAAGCAATTCCTGTCAAATTAACCAAGTATATTGTGATTTCCAATAACCATATATAGATCTATCTCTTCAAAATGTTACACCGAGCAATTTCCAACCAGATGTATAAATGCATCATTATGAAATTTATCCAAGTGACGCTGCAAATCTTGGTGTTATATTGAATTCCATATGATTTAAAGCACTCTTTTATCATGTGAATGACCCATCTTACATTATATAATGGTGCATAATGCATAGAAGAAAGCTTGCCCAAATGTGAAATAGACCTTCACACTTAAAATGATGGACATACCTTCTCTACAGCCTTCACATTTTTACGCCATTTTCTGCCCTTAGAGCCACTTCTTTCTTCTTGATGGAGCGCATCAGCAGCTTTCTTCAATTCTCTTGCCTTCTTAGCTAGTTCGGTTGCTTCCTGCAGAACATCAAAATTAAAGATGAAATATTAACAAGTAGTAACCACAAGCATGGGCTATCATTGAGAAAGCTGAGCATATACGCAATACAGAAAAGGAAGCAGTACCTTGATATACTGTGAACGAGTAATGACAGCCTTTGGACGCCGAATGAAGGAGAAAATAAGTCCCAGTGGTAGACAAGCAATGCCAACCCCTCCAAATATCTGCACAGCGTAGGAAGGAAAGTGAATGGACAATTTCTTGCAGAAGGAAAAAGGTGCATCTATTCATAATATAATGAATTATTTTGCTTCATTAGACTAGAAATAGGTAACACCTGTTTTTTGCATTCAAAAATCACACAGTTGTAATATAACCAAAAAAAAAAAAAAAAAAGAATACTCATGTCTAGTGTCTCCTGTATCTACTAAAGTTACCTCTTAAAAAACAAAGTCATCAATTGATACAAATCAAACATTCAACACCAATGTATCACATATATTACTCCAGAAAGAACTTACAGCAAAAAGAACAGATCCGACGATGGTAGAAAGAGCAACAACATATTCTGGAAAGGTAGTACGCATGGTCCATGTCTTCTCCGATGAAGCATTAGCAGTATATGCAGAACACTGTAGAAAGGAGGAAGAAGGAAGAAAAACGAAAAACGATCAGTAATAAGAAAGAGGGTGAACATGTTAACTAAAAGAACATGCCAAACCAACAAATAACCACATATAAATGTATAGCATGCAGAAAGTTATACTGCATGCAAAACCGAAACAACATGATTCAAAGTCTAAGTGAAAACCTGATGCGAGCCACCTATACATTGTTGACCACTAGAGAAGGAGTTCCATTGGCTGGGAAAGCCATCTGTGGTGGAAGAGAGGTGCCTAACGGTGAAATCCACCTCTCCAATAAGCCCTAATATCGGGAAACCATCAAATAAGACCAAACAAGGAAAGGCAATTCATAGCCAAGGAAAAAAGGAAGCAAAAGAAAAGGCAAGATCAAACGAAGAGAAACAAAGAAAATATGAAATTAACTAAGAAGTATTTCAAACATCAAAGAATGCGCGCCACAAAGAAAAAGAATATGTCCTGTCTTGCAGAAACGGACCTTCTAACCATGTAATTACATTCACAAATCACAACAGATGGAGATGAGGGATATTAAACAGTGTTCATATTTTAAAAGATTGCGAACACGAAAATAAAGATTTTTGGGGCAGAAAAAAAAAAGGAAGAAGAAGAAAGAGGGGAGGTCAACTGGTTTAAAAAAAAAAAAGTACAGAATACTATCCAAAAACAAAAGGACGAAAAATCTTAACATAAGCTAACATCCACAATATCCCTTTAATACCACTAACCTCAAGAAGACTATAAAAAAAGTAGACACCTCAAAACCAAACGCACAATTTCTTATTTATGGTTTGCCTTCAATTGCGTGTTCTGGTTTACGGAATCTATTTGACAAACCTTTCTTAGATTCTATGCTGTTAGTCATTATAAGGATTCGGTACATCAAGCAGGTGAACAATGGCATTTTCCATCTATTTCCAAGTAAGGTATGCAATGTCTATATAGAGTGCAACTATAAACAAACACATCTAACCGCTGGCCGCGGCAACAAGTAACGAGTATGAATAACTAATCCTAATTATCCCATTTGTAAAGCAATTTCAAACGAATACTAGTAACAATTCACCTAAAAAGCTCAATACCTAATCTAGTTTATGTAAAAATCATTCCACTGCCAAAAACAGTCGCAAATACAAATATATATATATATATATATATAATCAAAATGAAATTAAAAACTTTCAGTAAACTGACCATATAAGATTCCAAGTACAAGACCACACACAATGGCGGTTGTGACGACCCAAAGCAACGCGCTTTTAATCCTCTTTCCGACACTCCTGCCAAAAAAAAAAGAACCAGCATTTTGGTCAACCATTCGAAACCCTAAAAAGTAAGCAAATTACACATTTGCCGAGGCTATTTCAGCAACATTGTATTCAAAATCCAAAAAAAAAAAAAACAAACTTGTCCTGGTCGCCTTCGTAGTAGAACATCGCGAAGGGAATGACGAAGAAGACGAGAACGGCGTCGAGGATGTAAACCGCGAGCCACAGATCCTTCATCGGGAGAGTGAGATTGCACGCGCCGTTGTAAATGGCGTGACGGCAGGCCTGTCGGTTGGCGACGTCGGCCGGCAGCATGAGGATGGAGATGGCGGCGACGGAGAGGCCCAAAACGACGACAAATTTGGGGAAATACGCCTGGTTCGCATCGTCCGGGTGCTGGTAATTCACCAGAAGGTAGATGTTGAAGAGGAAGACGATGACGCATACGACTATGGCGACGATTACCAGCGCCAGATTGAAATCCCCCATGGCTCTCGAATCGACCTCGAATCGAGATAGATTCGACAAAATTAGGGTTGTTTTGTTGTTCTTTTTCGATTTGAATGAGATTTTTTTATTTTGGGTTAGATCTGTTGTTGTTTCTTTTTGGAGAAACAGAGGATCGACGTGTGTGAGAGAGAGAAGGGGAAAGTTTTTTTCCGGTGAAGTGGTTTCTTTGGGAGTGCGTTTTGACGTGTTGGAATTGTAATTACGATTTTGTCCTCAGGGAAATTATATGTTGGCTCGAGAAAGTATAGGAAATGGGGGTGGGGTTTAATGTAAATTAAGGTAGTTGGCTATGACGAGCACCGAAACAGCCTGTCGAGGGAAGGGTATATTTGATTTGTTTTGCATTTAAAAAAAAAAAAAAAGTTGAAATAAAATAAACAAAAACAAGAAAACCCTTCCGAGTAAACCAAGGAGTATAGAAAAAACAACATGAAAATGAAAACGTTCCTAATCCTTGACAAAATGACATTAAATCATGAATGAATTAGAGTGTTTTAAAACTGACAAACCGATTGCACGAAGGATATCTCCGGCGTGGCAAATCTTGTGAACATTTATTTGTTGTGATTTTGGAGAGTTTGTGCAATATTTCTCAGTATTCCGGTGATAAAATCCAATGGATTCCATGTTTACTATCCAGTATCACAGTGGTCACCAGTCAACAGAGGTTCAGTAAACTAGAGGATGTGGTTATCACCCACTAATCAATCGTCGGTTGTGGTTACTAGGCAATAACCAGTTGAACAGCGGTAGTTATTGTCGTAAACCAATTGGTAATCAACCAAACAGCCTGTGTGACAACAGTGATTGATTGGTTACCAAATGGTAATTAAGTGTATAATTGGTACTTTCAAAGATAATAAATACATAAGGATAAAAAACTGTGATAGTACCTGAACTTTTTATAAGATGCGTTAGGTTTTTAAACTTTTTTTATTATTAAATGATCCTTGAATATCTATTAATGAAAAAAAAAAAAAAAAAAAAGTGCATAGTTGTCCCTTTTTTTTTCATAACCGACGTTGAATGATATATGGACAAAATTGTTGAGCATTGCTTATCGAAAAAAATTACTAAAATATCTATCAAAATCATCTTCGAGAGATAAAGAAATAAAAATAAAAAAAATAAAAAACAAATTCCCTATTATGGAATCCACCAAAGTAAATATGTGCTTATCAAGACTCAATATTTTCCTTCTTCTATGTCACATATTATATTTCAAATTAAATCAATCCCTTAGACCACCCAAAATGTTAAAGGAAGAAAAGAAATAAACACTACAAAAGCATTAAAGTTTCGTTTCACATTTCAACTCAATTTAAATTAAATTGTATTTTTTTATCTCAGTTTTTATTTTTTTTTTTATTTTTTTTCAAAAAATCAACAAAAATTATAACTAATTTTAAAAAAGTCAACCAACTCCAATTTAAAAATTCCATATTCAACCGGCGAACCAAACGCAAGCTACAAAAGCATTAGACATAAGCTCATTGCCAACCGCACATCGCCATCATCGAGGCCATCGCAAACTGATCTTGAATCCATAGTCACTACAAAATAGGAAGGGCACGGGGCTGCACGGCGATCTAAGCTGGCACGACGATAGGCTAGGAGCGATTTGGGTTGGTTGGAGACAGGACTAAGCAACGTGATGGGCAGTGATCTAGTTTGAGTGGTGGTGGGTTGTTTCAGATTTAATAATGTTTGAACGACTTGAAAGTGGTTAGACTGAGACAAAATCACTGCAAATCCACCTCCTCTCGTCTCCACGAGCTTAGCTGCGAACTAGAGCCACCGTTGCAAGCCCAGCGTTGTCACGAGCTTACTCCTCTGTTGCGAACCCAGGCGAGAGTGAAACCAGCCCATCGTCATGAAACCCGCTTGTCCCTTGCGAAATTGAATGAAGCAACAATAAATTCGGACACGGTCACGAGATCACCCCTCCACCTCCCTTCGTGAGCTACTTCGATGTTTGCCCATCCATCACCATCGCCTTTTTCTCTTTCACTCCTCACTTGAGCCTTTTCTTCTTCAGGCATTACTTACAGAAGCTTGTTGATTATTGCTAATATTTTTCTTTTCTTTTTCAATCTTCAGTTTAATTTAAATATTACTAATTATTAATTTATTAAAATATATCTTTTTAGATGTTTAGAAATTCGTCAATCAAAGAAATTTTAAAAAATATATATTGAGAGACCATTAGAACTCTTTATTCAATATATGTTTATCACGTGTGGTAATTTTTATTATGGTGTTTATCGAGAAATTGTAATAAATAATATTTTTAAAAATGATTGAAATAAAGATTTAGGTTCTAAAATATTTGAAATACATAATACAAGTAAATTTTTTTTTCTTAAATAAGCAGTTGATTTATTTAATAAATCAATATTTTTTAATAAACCAAATAAATCATTTACTTATAAACTGTTATCGATTCTAAATATCTTTTAAAGGTATTAAAACACTTTTTAAATCTATTATTTTTGAAAGGATATGTATATATATATATATATAAAGGTCTTAAAACACTTTTTAAATCTATTATTTTTAAATTCTTTACATTTTACATTTTGATGGAGTTAATGTGAAATTATTACTTTTTTCTGTTTTAAATTTGGGACGGGAAAATTTAAATTATTAGGTTGTGTCTGTTGTTATCATACGTGAAATTACAATTAGAAATTTTGATATTTTGGCCCCATTTGTCAAAAATTTAGGTAACAGAACAAAAATTTCAAATAACGGCTTTACCATTCACAACTACCATTCTTCGGGCAACAAGAAGACCGATCGGTGAGTTTTCAGTTCTTGTTTACCTTCCTCTTCAAACGCCATGGACCTTCAATTTCCAGGTGCGTTTTTTGTCTCCGTCTTAGAGTTAGCGATTTCCTTGATTTTCTCTTCCATTTCTTCTCTCATCTGTTTGTTCTTTCCTTCTCTCCCACATTTTTTTTTTCTAGAATGGAGGAACAACCAGAGCACGGTTCAACTTCGTCTTCGTTCGGCACTGGGGCGTCGTCTTCCAACACCTCGCCGGCTCTCGAAGAGGACGCTCATGGCGGTCGGTTTCCGCATCACAATCAGTTTCGAAATCCGGAACTAGATGAACAAAGAATCGGCTTTTCTTACCAGGCAAACGTTCGGGTGTTCGACAACGACGTATCGGCGGCTGTGGGCGAAGATACCTGGTCCTGCACCGTAGTCCTCCTCACCTTTTGGTTCTTTGGTTCGTTTCTAATTAGCTTCGAATTCTTTTTGTTAGTCTTTTTGAATTCAATGACTATTTGTTCCTGAATCTTTTGACTGAAAATGCAAAAGGAGTGATAAGCAATGCCAAAGAGTTTAGAAGCTACTAGTATTTTGTGTTTTGTGTGTGTATGTACATATATTTGTGCAACAACTACTAGTCTTAATTTTAAACTTTGCAGACTAAAACGAGATTTCTGCTGTTCTACATTAGTTTGGGGACGAACCAAACATTATTAATCCATATAGTTTTGAATTGTATGATCCAAATCATGTTAGTTTAATATAGTATGTAACTTAACAGTATCAGAATTGACGTAACGGTTAATAATTGTGTCCTAGATAGTTTTCATTTTCTACTAAAGAATTCTCCGACTTTTTTTTTTCTTTTTCACTAGTGGCGGAGCCAGAAATATATTTTAGTGGTGGCTAAGTGAGAGTTTTTAATTTTACTGGGTGTATGTGAGAATTGTTAATTTTTGTGGGGACAAAACACTAAAAATTATAAATATAGAATTAATTTTAGTAGGGATTATGTGAGAATTTTTTATTTTTAGTGAGGGCAAAGTAAGAAGTATGTGAGAATCTTTTATTTTTAGTGGGGGGAAATTGTAAAAATTATAAAATTTTTGGGGTAAATTTATAATAACAAAAAATTCACTCGCACCCCCTTCCCTCTTTCACCATATAATGGCTATGGTTTAGATGGTAATAATTTTGTTGTCATTTATTATTACAGTGTCCATGACACTCATTCTGGGGGTATATGGGCCTGTGGAAGTACAGCTTGGTCCGAATAGTTCACTTCTTCTGCAACCGAATGCCATTTTTGTGCAGTCTATAAAGGTGGGCTAATATTGATTATATCCCATTTCATTAAATTTAGCTAATGGTGTGTGTGACAATCTGAGTTGGTTTAAGTTGTTCTATATCAGATGGAAGAGCTAAATAAGTCAAAGCCCGGGCCTACGCTATTTGGGTTCTATGACTCTCCACCTCTTGATGTTGTCAAAATCTGGTTCGAGACTCACAAAGTGTCCGTTCCAACGGATTCTTACAAGGTAAGTTTTGTTTGTTTGTTAGTTTCCATTTGGTAACCTTTCACAAACTAGTCTCTGCGATTTATTGTTAAGCTTCTAAATCTTGTTGATGATATGAAAGTAATTATCTTCAGGATTGGATGTACTACCTAAATGCGGGGTCTCAAATAAACATATCATATACCGTTCATTCTCCTAATTCCTCTATTTTCCTTATAATTGCCCAAGGTAGGTCCAAAATTCACATTGCAGGTCCTTCATCTTACATGAATATATTCTATCTTCCGCAGATTTTTACTTGTTTTTACGCTAATCAAATTTGGTATCTCATGATATCATCACTCACGATTCGTGAGGTCATTTTAATTTATGGTTGCTCCATCGCTTTTTTCTCGTTGAGCTTCAACTAGTGGTGACAGGGTTTAAACATTAAAATGCTAACTCTGAGATAATAAAGGTAAAAATGGAGCATTTTTGGCAAGAATTTTTGTATGGAACCACTTTTTCTATTCATTCACCTTTTTATACCCTCTTTGAGTACTCTTAAGTGCGTAATGTGAATCCATTCCTATTTCTATCTTTTTCAATTAAATGATTTCTGCTTGTTTTTGTTCTGTTATGAATTGGCATGTTGCAGGTAGTGAAGGCCTCACTCAATGGCTTGATAACCCATCATATCCTAATACCACCTTATCGTGGAACGTCATTCATGGTGAGATTTAAATTGGATACATTAAAGAGGTTAATGCTGTTGTTTCTCTTTTTTTTTTTTTTTTTTTTTTTAACTGATCTGTGCAATCTTTTTCTCTCAGGAAGTGGCGTGATTAGTCAGGATACAGTAATGTCCTCTAGTTACTATGTTTCCGTGGGTAACCTGAACTCAGAGGATGTGGAGGTAATTCTTTAAAAAATTGTTTTTTTTCTACTTTGTTTGTTTCCAATTTGGTAATTGAAAAAGCTCTAAATGATCTGTTTCCAAGTCAAAACAATTATAAGAAGTGTAAGCTCCTTATATCTCTGGGCCATGGATAAAAAGTTCGATGTGGTTGTAGTTCTATAGGAATAAATTATCCTACTTATTTGTTCTATTATTTGGAAATCTAAAGTGACTCAGCTTTTGGTAATGTGACATATTAGGATGCAAAGGATTTTTAGTTGACTGAAATTTAACTTTTCATTTAGCTTGTTCAGTGTGATCAGTTCTGCTAAATCAAGCAAATTGTGATATTGAAGGACTTGTAGGGCCATGTGAGTTTAATAACAGCAGATGAACGTAATTAGACTGAGTGTCACAAAAAGGGAAAGGGAAATGGTCAATCTAGTCCCCCCCCCCCCCCCCCCCCCTTTTTTTTTTTCCTTGTGCGTATGTGCATTTTTCCGCATGCGTGCAAATATAGTCGATCCCCATAGATAAGGTTCTAAATTCAATTACTATTACTTGCTGTGTCATCACTCGTCGTTCATTTTGTTGCAACTAATTTTCTTCCTTTCTGATTCAGTATGGCTGTTTAAACAATGAAAAGGACCTTTAACTGTCTCAAATCTATCTTGTTCCTATAACTGGATTGAAATTATAATTTGCGAAGATGTGGAAAAATTATCATTCATGGAGGTCGTATGTGATGATTGATAAAGCACATTCAATAAACGTCTGTGTATCTTCTGATGGATAGAAGGGCAGTAACAATGTATTTTTTAACCTCAGCATTTAGTCAGATTTCGTCAAATCTATTTTTCATGTGTTGTTTGTCATATTTTATCTTATTGCTAGTTTTTCTGCCACTTGCCGATTTATGCTATCGATGTCTAAATTTAACAGGTACACTTGCACCTAGGGATAAAGGCTACCCTCTATAATACAAGTGAAGCTTATTACAAATGCAATCTCACTCAAGGACCTTGTAGCATGGAAGTTTTGTTCCCCAATGGAAATGCAGCCGTCTTAACCTCCCCCGGCCGAGATGAGGTAAGAAAATACTTACCAGCTATTTACATTCATAGTCTATGTCGTTTCGATAGCATGCTCTAGATTGAGTTAGGTGGGGAAACGAAAATAAAGGGATGAAATTTCTTCAGTCACATCTCTCAAAAGCTTAAATAGAGGCACCATTATGTGGTTGAAATAATCTAACTATTAAGTTGCGGAGCCTAATTAATGCCCTATGAAGAAACGCCTTACATAGAGACAGCACGTGGATCAACCTTCGCGGTAAGGTCGCCGTGGGGGTTGGAAGGAGGGTGGAAAGGCTCTCGCGGTAAGGTCTACGATATGGACAGTTTATTCATTAAGTGCATTTTGGGGATTTCACACTTAGAAAAGGGGGCGCCATCATTAGGGATAATAATAAGAGAGGTTAGAGAAAAATACAGAGAGTGTGAGCGTGTGAATTTCTCTTAGTCTCACATTGAGGCAAACTTGTATAAAAATTTGTGTGCTCTGTGATTGTTTATTTTCTTATGCGATTTTATTGCTCTAGGTGATATAGAATTAGGGTGCTAATTCTTAACACTAATTAGTGCCATCCTGGAAAACTTGTTTTAATTAGGAGGTTTATTTGCGTAGTTTTGTTCAATAAACATGGAGTAAAAGAATATTTCAGTTCTTGGCTTCACACAACACCCATTATTTTTTGGCCTTTTGGTTTTTCCAGGCTGCATTTGGCTATGGGTTGTATGTCAAACTCTCCTATGGACCAAGATGGGTTACATATATCGTTGGTATAGGTATGTTCTTTCTTTCTTTCTTCTTCTTCTTCTTCTTCTTCTTTTTTAATTTTTTATAAGGCAATGTTAAGTAAACCTTTATAAATGAATATGGTTCTATACTTGACTTTGCTTTCTCGAAGGTGGGTTGACCGTGCTCATGTTATTCGCCTTCAACTTCTTGAACAAGTTCCAATGTGCCCGCAATCAAACAGGAGGTCATTATGAAGAGAGAAGATCTGAGAGAGAACCTTTGATTTCTCACAAAGACGATGATCTTTCAAGTTGGGGCTCATCTTATGATTCCGCTTCAAATGGCGAGGAAGATTTTGAAGACCACCTGCCCGTGGGTTCTCTTGAGGGGAAGTCTTTAGGTGATGGAGAATATAGTAATAACACTCGACGCCTTTGTGCAATATGCTTCGATGCTCCCAGGGACTGCTTTTTCCTTCCGTGTGGCCACTGTGTGGCTTGTTTTGCATGTGGAACCAGGTACCACTCTCTAACTTCAAATTTTCAGGTTTCGAAAATACACCAGCATTACAACACAATTTAATCAACAAAGGTATGATGAGAGTCAATCAGGCCTCTGTTAATCCTGAAAACATACTCTTCCTGGTTTGGATAAGCTTCATAATCTAAGTACTTAACACATCATGTGCGTGAATTGGGTGAAACCTGCAGCATGATATGCGTTTTCAAAGAGATTTTACCTTTAAACCTTGGTCAAGAGCGACCATCGATTAAGACAGTTTGACAAATCTGAATCGTTCCAAACCATAGTTGGAAACGATCCAAACTTGTCTGGTTATCTCTGTTACATTGTCCACCTCAATATCTTTGTCACCTCATGTGTTTCAAAATTTTACGCTTGCATTAGTCTTGCTTAAACATCTAGGCCCCGACTCTTCCCATTGGCCGTTTCTGCTATCTAATTATCTTTGATTCAACTTGTTATAGATTCAGTCCTTTAAAGCACTTCGACAATGTGATTATAGAGTATCTTGTTTGTAAACTACAACTAATTTGTCAGTGCATAGTAGCATGCTAGTCATTTTTCAGAGCAAAAAAACAAATATTAAAAATAACAAGAGAATTGTCACTGTAATTTTATATTCTTAGGATATAATAGACAATAAATAACTTTGATGTCTACAGGATAGCAGATGCAGATGGCACTTGCCCAATATGTCGAAGGAAGATGAAGAAGGTGAGGAAGATTTTTACGGTCTAAAAGCTACACGGCTTAATTTAAAAGCTGGCAAATGTTGTTCGAAATTCGAATAACCTGAGATATAGATGTGTGTAATTCATTGCTTTCCTGACAAGTAATAGCATTGGTGAATCAATTTTTAGCTGGGTTATCAACCAGGTCATTAAGTACAATAAGTGGTGCCTTCTTTCTTTTCCAGGGTGCTTTCCACAATCCTAAATTCTTATATATATGTATGTATAGGATTATACGGATAGACAAATAGAGCAATTCAAACTTCAGAGCTTAGGTTCTTGGATTTTACGTTCTAATCTTTTCTTATGTTATCATTAGACTAACCTCGCAAGCGAAAACATTTAAGACTATGAATCTAGGAATTTTCCTTTGAAAATGTCTCTAGGTTTTAAACTGACCGGATTCCATGAAAGAATGATAGAATTAAGAAGAAAGAGAAAAGGAAATCAAAGATAGGCACTTCTTGAAAATGAGAATTACAGAGGTTTGGAACAGGTAAAAAGGATTTCAGAGACTGGATTATGAGCTAGTGCTCTTACCCACAGCTTGTAAAAGTATGAGAAATCGAAGGAAAACGTAGGACGCACCTCCAATGGTGGCGTACTCTAATTTTTCAGTCCCTTCAACATCTGGAAAATCACCATCTACTGCTCGATTGAATCCTCCGGCCAACCATCCCAAGTTCTTGTACCCTCCTTCGTATAACTTCGATGCTGCCATTACAGACCTGTCCACAGTGACAGTTAGTACATTTTTAATTTTAAGGTGGTTTTCAATAGTCCTATTCATCCCGATTGGGTTGAGTCGGGAGTAGGCATGTGGTGGATCCCATCTTGTGTGAGTTTTGTTCAATTTGGGTGAATAAATTTTTTATTCTTTCTAGATTTACTTACTACATAACTAGGTGAAACGTTCAAGTTTCTCTATGTTCTTAAGTCATGAGAAGGAAATACATATAATTTAGTGTATGCCGATGAAATTTATTAGCTCCATTTCAATTTGACAATTAAGAAAACACAAAAAATGAAAGAAATTTTATATACGGTCTCCAACAACCCCCCCCCCCCCCCCCCCCCCCCCTTTCTCTCTTCCATTTTTTGTGATTGTATATGACATGCCGTACATGCTTGTCTATGTTATATACGAGAGTAAAAAACTCATTCTACGAACCTTGTCTATAATTGTCTGTATTTGGATAAGGATTTTCTACAAAATACCGTTTATTAACTGATTAGTGAATTTTTTTAGTCCGAAATAAGGCCTTGGCACTTGCAGTATTTGATAGAAGATGTCAGATATATATGTGTGTATTTATTGTGATATTTTTTGAGTTATAGTATTTGTAACACTTTGTCTATTGAATTTCAAAACGTAACATTCGTTTCTCTTGAAAAATGAACTATTAACAAAAACAAAAGTTCTTCTTTGGTATTGGATAGAAATAAAAGTTCTTCTTTGGTATTAGATAGAAACAAAAGTTCTTCTTTAGTATTAGATAGAAGATGTCAGAATATATATTTTTTGTAATTTTTAAAAGAATATTAAATATAAAATTTCCCAAGAATTAGAGTATTTGCAATACTTTACTCATCTGATTTTAAAACATAACATCTATTCCTCCTGAAAAACGAATTGTTAACAAAAACAAAAAGTACTTATGTTAGAGTTTTTAATAGGACACCGGGTCGCAACAAATGATAATTAGAGTTAAACATTTCGGGGGATAAAGTATTACAAGTTCATGGTTTGAGGGGAACTTTTATGATTAGTCCTAAATTTCAAATAGGGAATATTATCAAAATACCCTCACATGATTCATTAAAATTTTGACACTAGTCTTTTCTATTAAAAACACTAACAAAAGAAGAATAATTTTTAACAGAACATAGAACATAAATCGGGGACTTAATATTATGTTTTGAAATTTGGGACCAAAATGTTATCATGGTCATAATTGAGGAGAAATTTTTGTAATTAATTAAAAAAAAAAAAGTAAAAACTTAACAAATTATAGCATTATCCATAACGTGGGGTACATTTCCTTACCTCAGTCCTTCACCACAAGCCACAAGTAACTTGGCACTCTTATCAGGAACAACTTCCTCAACTCCCCTAAAAAAATCAGGATTTAACGTTGTGAAATACTGGCCCGTCCACAACCCAATGTAACCAAAATGCACCCACTTCTTGAGCAGTGTAAGCAGGCTGTTATCCGTATCCTCCACAAAGAGAGGCACGTGGAGCGACCCCCTCACGTGCGCCTTCTCCCTCTCCCACACCGGCCTGACGTCCAACACCACATACCCCTCGCCGCTCACGGCGGCCGTCGCCTCGCTCGGCCGTATCGGCCTCACTGCACCCGACTCTATGAGCTGCCGGCCATTGCTTGATGTCGATGCATACACTGGCAATGGTGTTGATCTTGGTTTTGTAGTGACACTGGAAAATGAAGGCTTTGGTTGCCAAATTGTCTCTGCTTTTTGCTTTGAGTTAGTGGACGTGTATTTGATGCTTAGATGGTTTACTAACTGGATTGCCATCTCTCTCTCTCTCTCTCCTATTCTCTTATCCTTAACAGATTTTTTTCTTTCTTTCTTTGTTTTTGGGTTTTTTTTTACTCTTGCATTGATAAGAGGAGAAAAAGACGGCGATATTTATAGAAAGAAATAGTAATGAAGCGACATGTCGTATGTGATTGTGGGAAAAGAAAAACGACATCGAGTGAAATCTGTAGAAAAAGATGTGTTCTAGGAATTTGAATGGAAAAAGTCCTAAATGGATCCGTTATGGGGATGGATGAATTTGCGAAAATTAGGATAGATGCAATAAAAATATAGTGTGGATTGAAATTTATCACAAATAAAAAATTAGGATAAATTTCATTTTTTTTTTCCCTTTGAACTTTAGATATTGTCATAAAATGGCCCCGAATTTCAATTTGTAACATCCGTTTTCGTCGAACTTTGAAAGGCTTGCTAATTTCTCTCTCAAATAAATATTTGATGAAAAACATGCACATTTTAACAAATTTAAGGGTATTTAAGTAAAATCTTTAATTTGATATATTTTATATTCTTCTTAAATGGTTGGGGAAAAAAATCTCAAAAATACCAAATAGAAAAGTACCAAAATCAAGTATAATTCTTGGGAAACATAGCAACAAACTTAACATCAAAATTCCGAGTCAAACAACTTCAATCATCAAAAAACTAGTTTTTTTTTTTTTTAATTATCAAACATCATTAATTCATTGAACAAAATTGCTCCAATTCAATCCAAACACTCAGAAAAACAGACCAAAAAGCCCCAAAAGCTTACTAATTCCTCATGTGAAGCAGTGAAGGCAGCATGGTTCAATTCCACAAGCTCCAGCGATCGAGAGTGGAGACCTCCTTCTCGCAAGCGAGATCTCTCTTGCCCAGTCATCCTCGCTGCCAACCTGCCGTCTTCCTCCCTGCCAAAAGATCTCTTATCGTAGGTGACAATCCCTTCCATCGGAGAGATCCACCACCGGCTTGGGCTTGCCCAGACATGTATAGCAGTTACAACAAACACATGGGCTTGCCCAGGCACATTAACACAAGTCCGAAACACATTAGTAGTCTACATATCTTTGACATCATCAATAATTAAGCCATCATCATCAAGAGAGGGCAGCCCATGAACTCTTTGAATAAGCCGAGAAGCATCAAATTCAACCACATCAATCAGCTTTTCTAATTATTAAGATTTTAAACATCTTTAAGAATCTAATTAAGATTCTATTAACTTAAAGTTCAAGGGTTAATTTTAATTTCATGAGTAACTTAGTCATTGCACATCTAACATCTCTAACTCCTTTTGTCACGAGCATCACATGTAATTTTCCATCAAAATTTTAACTAAGTGGGGAAATTTGCAAATGTTTCAAAGTTCAGGGACAACGCATGTTCCAAATTAAAGTTTGTGAAAGCATTACGTGACAATGCCTAAAGTTCGAGGGGAAAAAGTGAAATTTGTTTTAAAAAAATATCATAATAAGGTCATGAATGATCTCATGATTTAATTTGACAAGACTAAAATATCTCCAAACTCTTATTCAATCTCTCTCTCTCCTTCCATATCTTCCCAACCCCCATTCTCTCCCTTCTCAGTATGAGTTCTCCCCTTCTCTCTTCTTTGTTCATGTCGTCCAATAGACATCGTGCCAGTTGCCGCCCTTCCTCATTCCAACGCTGGTTTATCTCCTCCGCGACCTCTCTAATCGGCCCTCGTGTTGCCGCTCACGATCTCCTCTCCTCCATGGGCCTCCATGCCGATCTCCGCCCCATCTCCTTCCGGCATTACACTTTCCTCTCTGACGTCATGATCAGCCTCGTGATCTTCGTAAAGAAGAAGCTTGTAATAGCCGCCCATTTTGTTGATTCATGATTTCCTTGTTAAGGAACATGAAGATTTATGTGAAATGTCTGATTTGATTTTATCAAACTATAACTGAGCTCTTATAGTTTCACAAGACTCAATAATGGTCTGCTTAGCTAAGCATAAGGCCTTTTGAGAAAGAAGGGCAAGATATAAGTTTATGATTTTCAGTTGGTCAAAGTTTGACAAAGGTTGACTTTAGTTTGACCAAAGTTTGACCTGGACGGTACAGCAGTATAATAAACAGTATGAAAATTATACTGTGAAAAATCGTCATCACAGATGAAAATGTAAGAATAAGTTATGAGACCACCTTAAAAAAATCAAGCACAATATTTGGAGCAATAAGGGCTAAGTGGTTTTAAGTCCTAAGAAAAACTCACACGTAGTCCAGTTAAATACAGATAAATTCTGGATTGTAGTCCTATACAATTATACTGTTGTTAGTCGAAAACAGTATTAACACTATTTAAGTTATGAAGAAAATGGACTGCATATTAAGGAAAGTGCCAAACATGACCTTAGTGGGTGACACCTCATTCATGATAAATAAGAGATTTTTGAATTAAAAATTAAGAGGATAAATATGCATTTATTGCAAGCAAAATGGCCCCATGTTGGCCGGCCACCTTAAGGGACATCCTAGCAAATATGAAATTTTTGGGGTTAGATATGCAATTTAAGGAATAAAAATAATTTCAAAAATAAATTATTTTTCACCTATAAATAGGTGATGGGAGGAGGCTCATTTTGTTCACAAAAATAAGAAAACACCCCAAAACCATGCTAAAATTCTTCCTCACTCTCTCCCTTGAATCCGAACCCTAGTGAGAAAAAAAAAAAAAAAAAGTTAGGTATTGTTGGATTTGGAGAATCACCAAACTAGTGGTGGCTGAAAAAAAAAATTGGAGAACCAAAGCTAGGGGGAACCGGTTTTCTTGTAGGAAGCAAGAGGGAAAAAGTTGGATCAAAACCTAGCACCAACCCTTGTGTGGATTAAGATAATCCTCTTTGATTCCCTAAGCTTTTCAAATTGAGCTTTGAATTGAGATTTAAGTGTATTTCCAATGTTGGATTGTAAGAGCATAAGCTCAATTTATTTTCTTATGCCCTAATTTAGGTTTTTAAGATTGTGCTTGATTAGGTGTTAGGTGGTTTTAATTTATGCTATTATACATAATTATGTGATGATGGATGTATGATTTTAGGGTTTTGCATGAATATTCTATGATGTTAGTTATATGTCCTCAATATGCCTAAGAAGTTGTAGGTTATGCATGTTGTTGAATGAGTTAAGTTGTTAGCTAGTTTGATGTATGATAGTGCAAACCCAATTTACAAACCCTAGCTTGGTGCAAGAAGACCCAAGGGTTTGTATGTGAATGCATGGGTTTATGATGATGAGATTTTACGTTATGATGATGAGATTTTATGTTAAAAAGCACTGCATGATTGTTGTAGGCTCACGGTTGCGACCATTTGAGGTACTGTGCGCGTAATTTGATCGTAAAAATGGATTTAAGAAAGAAACTGCTAGTTCAGGTAAAACTGGACAGTTTTCTGGAAAGACGGTATTGAGGCCTTTAGAGGCCGAATTTGGGAAAACTTGAAACATAAAAATTATAGAGAAGGGAAATTCCTAGGGGGCATTGTGTACAGTTTTAAAAAATAAGGCCCCAATGGCTTTTTTTTTTACAAAAATCCGAACCTAGTCATGCCCAGACTTCATGCACGGCCATGCAGGTTCAATAGGGGAGATAAGTAGGTTAGAGACAGAACTGGGTTTTGAGTAAAACACAAAAGTTGTAGAGTTTTTTAAGATCTAAAACTTTTGTGAAGAAAACTTTTCCGGATTCAACACAGATTTTTAAATAAAATTGGATTCCCAAAACTGTGCAGGAAACAGGAAATTCATGCACAGGATTTTCTAAAACAAAGCAAGAAAAAGACATTCCTGCACATACACTGACAATTGGCTGTGGAAAACTGTTCCAAAGGCAGTTTCCAATACTTAACAAATTTTACAATCCCTACCCAAAGAAGTTACAATTTTTGGTAAAAATGATAAAGTTGAACAATGATTTTTGTAAAGAAAAATAGACAAGTAATACTAAGTTTTTCCAAGATAAAAGAAAAATAAGGAACCACAAGTTGTCTTAATAACTTGGTAACAGAATGATAACCAACGGTAACCAGGTATGACACCCAAGTTATTGGATTGGGCCCAGAACCCAAGGTTACCTATAGTAACCTAATGGGATATGGATTGAAAGTAATAGGGCTTAGGCCCAAAGTTAGGAATAGTAACCTAACACTATTCATATATGCTTGGGCTTAGTACCCAGGGTTACTCTAAGTAACCTAACAAGTTATGACCTAAGTATGACAGGCCATAAACCCTAAGGTTACTTGTAGTAACCAAGTAAGTTATCAAGAAATGTATAGGGGACATATAACTAAGGTTATGTATGAATGTTGGTTAGGTTACCAACATTTTATGATTATGGTTATAGAATCCTTATCCTACGTCCTTTGTAATAACAGAAGGTAGCCTGTTGTTGCAACCTGACTTGGAGCAACACAGCATAGGACATAGAATATAAGGTAAGTATAACTTCGCCTACAACATAGACGGAAAATATTTTTACTGCTTGTATGTTTTCAAGCTCATGCATACATGTTGATGTGCATATGATTTATGCTATATTATTGTAGCATCATGAAGTATGCTCACCAATGATAAATTACTTGGTAAGAATGAAAACCCAGTTTCAAGTAAGAAACTGTTTTCGAGAAGAAAACTATCTTCAAAGAATTGTTTTCAATAAGAAAACTATGTTTTTAAGTAAATGTTTTCAAGAACAAGTTAAAGAAAAGTTTTCAAGTATGATGGCAAGCAAGTTGCCTTGTGTCGTACCGACCTGCCACGAGGGTGGGTTTGGTCCATGGTTTGAGTTGGATTGGACTGGCCGCCCCAATCACTCCATGGCTGCGCGCCACAATACGTACATTCATGTTATGTAAGGGGCCCAAAAAGAAGCTAATATAATGAAGCATAACTGATGTGATAAGAAAGCATAAATGGTTCATGCATTTCTTTATCAAAATTGTTTTATGGATGATAAGTTGTACTTGCTGAGCGAAAGCTCATAACTTATGTTTATGCTGTAAGTAAGCAGCCTGTCAGTAATATATGATACAAGACTGTGGGGATGGTACTGCGGACTGTGAAATTCGTGTTGGACACTGCCACGCGTTTTGAAAAGTTAATGTATTATCTAATGTTGGTTTGAGGATATCAATATCTATTAATTAGTATGAGTTGCAAGATATGTTGTAAAGGTTTTAACTATAGTATATATTTGTACGTATATACATAAGTATAAGGTTTTGAATTTAAGTTTAAAAAAAAAAATTCAGCACTTTTACAAGGATAAGTAAGATAAGTATTTAAGTAAAAAAGCATGGTAACAGCCCTGCATAGGTGGGGTGTTACAGAGTTTGTATCAGAGCGGGTGTCCTGTCATCTGGTTTCACAGTGCTGCTGCCAATGCCACAGTTTTTTTAAGTTGATTTTCTTACTTTACTATATGTGTACTTATTATGCGAAATATGGTAGGGTAGTTAAAGATATGGACCCGAGACGGATTGAAGAGGATCGTGAGGCCTCGTTAGCGTTTTGGGAGATGGAGCCGCGTACATACGATGGGACCCAAGGAGCTGCAGATCTAGCCTAGTGGTTACATGACATGGAGACTATCTTTAGACTATGTCACGTCGGAGCGCACCTCCAGGTCATGTTACCTAGTCGGAGACTGATGGGCGAAGCCCGCTTATGGTGGCTTAGTTTGGGAGACCCCGGAGTGCCTACGGATGTGGGGGTGAACTTCCGATATTTGATTATATTGCGATATGGGCCACTACTAGGAGAGGGATTCGACGTACATTACCGCGATCCTGAGATTTACGCTGACATGCATAGGAGGCGATACGCCAGTTACGTTGCAGCTTGGCGTGCTTACCCAAATGAGTCTATGGGTCATTATTGTCAGCAATTTCGTGATGCGACGCTACCATACACTCCCCTAGGCACACACATGGTACAGACTCTCAGTATTCTCAGAGGCGGGTTACCTCCTGAGATTATGCGGTTCACACCGATCGCCACACCTGAGATGTCATTGGATGAGATGATAGAGGCGATTATGGATGCAAAGGTTTTGGCTCACTGGGTCTGGGCGATTCTAGAGGTTCCCGCACCTATGTTCGAGGATGATCACCCGTTTGAGCCGATGGACGATGCAGGTATGGGTGAGCCCTTGTTCCACGGAGGTCCATTCATGCTGGAGGATCCCATTCCAGCTGTGCCGATTCAGGAAATCCCTCCACAGGAGGAGGATGCAGATGATGTAGGGATGGATCCGGCCGATTAGCAGGTTGACCCAGAGGAAGATCCGGAAGACCCGCCCGTGATCAACATCGCCAGTGACGATGAGTACAAGATAGAGGAAGAAGAGAAGAAGAATTTGAGGATGATCCCGAGGAGATATTGTTTAATGTTGAGGAGTGGGATGTATTTTCGGACGTCACAACAGAGTAGTCAGTTTTGATCATAGTCTGACATTTTTTTTTTTAAATTTCTTTTTGACCCTAGTGTATATATGTATGTGATGGTAAAGTGGTAGACACTTCCATCCTGACTTTGTAGATGAGGCCTGATGTGTATCGGACAAATGTTAGACACTGCCGAAACGCTATACCCTTTTTGTACAATGTATAAAATGGTACAGTATGTATATGAATGTATATATGATAATGTTATGATAAAGTATCATTTTACTCTCATGACAAGACTATGATGAGTTTATGACACAAGATGATGAGATCAAGATGGATCTCTAATATGATGTTTTTATGATACGATACGATACGATACGATATGATATGATGTGTTATGGTATGAAGAGATTGAGAGGAATCTCGAACATGATATGATAAGTTACGATGAATATATGATATGATATGATACGAAGTGAATGAAAAAATGGATATTTGAAGTATAACAATATCCTTTCTTATGATTACATAGGAATTAGAATATGGTTCGCCCACGAGTGCGATTGAACCAGATACCACAAGAAGCTAACCTTGCGGCGATGGTAGCCAACTTGCAACGGCAATTGCTGGAACAACAACAAGAAACAAATAGGCTACGAGAGCAGCTAGCTAATTTAAATCAGATGCCTCATGCTGGGGAAGTTCCATCTGGGAACAATGCTGTGCCCCCAGTAGCCCCTCCTGCACCGGAAGGCAATCAAGGGATTCCACAGAATCTCAAAGTCCCGATAGCGCCAGCCGCACCAGTTGGGATGCAAGCGATTCCGCCTATGGCTCGAGAAGACTTGTTATACGAACGATTTAGGCGTATGAAGGCGCCTGAATTTGAAGGGCTTATGGACCCAATTGAAGCAGATAACTGGCTGATGGATATCCAAGTTATTTTGGATTTTATGGGACTCACGGAGCAAGAAAATGTCCTTTGTGCTTCCTTTGCACTTAAAAAGGATGCACGACAATAGTGGAGAACAGTCCAGCTACACAGAGATGTGACGAATATGAGCTGGCAGGATTTTGTGAACGAATTCAGGGTAATGTACTACAATCAAGAAATCCTTGCGGCCCAACAAGATGAGTTTAACAGTATGAAGCAAGGGTCGATGACAGTGTTGGAAGCAGTCAAGAAATTTGAACAGCTAGCCCGATTATGTCCGGAACTCGTACCTAATGAAACGGAGAAAGTAAGAAGAATGATGAAGATGTTCCGCACATATATCGCCAAACAAGTAAGTGCTGGGAGTAGCCCTCCAACCCTCGTATCTGACTGCATAAGTCGAGCTATAAGAGTTGAGTATTGGATCGATCAGGATAGGGAGGCGAGGGCAAAGCCAAAAAGGAAGAGAAAGCTGTATTAAAACAGTCTCAGCCTAAGGAGTTTTACTCGAAGTGCCAAACCAGTAGCTTCGCTCAGAACTCCAAGCAGTTTAGAAGAAATAAGAGAAAAGGAAATGCTTCCAACCAAGGCCAACAAAGAAATTACCAACAGAAAAGGAACAATCAAGGCAATGGGGGTAATAACAACAATCACCCCCTATGCACAAAGTGTGGAAAGAAACATTATGGGGTATGCAGGATGGGAACAAATGCCTGCTATCTTTGTGGCAAGGAAGGCCATTATGCCAGGAATTGCGCCGCATATAACCAGAGTCAGATTCAACAATACCCGAACCGAAATTCAAGCAACCAGCTTCATGTGGTAAAAGCAGAGATTAAAGGCCCGACGATTGTCCAGGGAAGACTAGAAGCTCCTGAACCACAAGCAAGGATCTATGCTTACACAAAAGAGGATGTTGAAGTTGGAACTTCTCGCGTGGTAACAGGTCAGATCCCTATTGCCACCTATGATGCAATCGTTTTGTTTGATTCTGGTGCCACCCATTCATTTGTATCGATGGAGTTCGCCCAGAAATTAGGCAGAACAACCGATAGTTTAGAACAACCCTTTAGGACTTCCCTTCCGTCGGGAGAAATTTTGCTGTCCAACTATTGGATACGCAATGTTCCAGTAGTTATTTGCGACAGAGAGCTGTACATGGATCTTGTTGCGATTAAGCTTCAGGATTATGATGTTATCCTAGGAATGGATTTCTTAGGAAAGTACAACGCTAAGATTGACTGTCGTAAGCGTTGTGTCATGTTTAGTCCAAGCGGCGAGGAGGAATTCAACTTTTGTGGTCAACCACGAAGTTCATTATCAGGATTAATAACAACAATGAAGGCATGAAAGATGTTGACCAATGGGTGTAGAGGATATCTGGCTAGCATGGTGGACATGACACATAAGGACGAGTTAAGACTTGAAGATGTCCCGATTGTAAAGGAATACGTGAGCGTCTTTCTTGACGAATTACCAGGATTTCTTCCAGAACGGGAAATTTCTTTCGAGATCGAGCTACTGCCCGGATCAGCCCCAGTATCCAAGGCGCCCTACCATATGGCTCCAACTGAACTTAGGGAACTGCAAGTGCAGTTACAAGAATTGTTGGATAAAGGATTCATTCGACAAAGCCATTCACCTTGGGGAGCCCCAGTTTTGTTCGTAAAAAAAAAAGATGGATCGCTGCGGATGTGCATCGACTACCGTGAGTTGAACAAGATCACCATCAAGAATAATTATCCTCTCCCTAGAATTGATGATCTTTTTTATCAACTCAAGGGAGCAGTGGTATTTTCGAAAGTGGATTTATGATCGGGATACCATCAACTTCGAATTAAAGAGACAGATGTTCTGAAGACAGCTTTTCGAACGCGTTATGGACATTATGAATTTCCTGTCATGCCGTTTGGCTTGACTAACGCACCAGCTGCTTTCATGGACCTGATGAATCAGGTATTCAAGGAGTACTTGGATAAGTTTGTTATCGTTTTTATCGATAATATTTTAATATACTCTAAGTCCACAGCGGAGCATGAACAACATCTTAGACTTGTTTTGGAGAGGTTAAAACAAAACCAGCTCTATGCCAAGTTCACAAAGTGTGAATTTTGGTAAAAAAAGTTCATTTTCTAGGCCATGTTGTCTCAAAGGAAGGAATTTCTGTTGATCCTGCAAAAGTGGAAGCAGTCAACAAATGGCCAGTGCCGAAGAATATCATGGAGATACGAAGCTTTCTTGGCTTAGCAGGATATTATCGACGTTTCGTCGAAGGATTTTCAAAGATAGCTTCACCTCTTACGGCTCTTACTCGAAAAGGGAAGCCATTTGAGTGGACGCAAAGGTGTGAAGAAAATTTTCAAGAGCTTAAGAAGAGACTTACCAGCGCACTAGTATTGATAATTCCTGACGTGGACGCAGGGAATTTTGTAATTTATAGTGACGCCTCTAAAACCGGACTAGGGGCTGTTCTAATGCAAAAAGGAAAGGTGGTCGCTTACGCCTCCCGACAGCTGAAAGAGCATGAACGAAACTATCCGACGCATGATTTGGAGCTCGCGACGGTGGTATTCGCATTAAAAATTTGGAGACACTATCTATATGGAAATAGATGTGAAATCTATATCGATCACCAGAGTCTCAAGTATATTTTCACTCAGAAGGAGCTTAATATGAGGCAGCGCAGGTGGCTGGAACTCATGAAGGATTACGATTATGAGATCCTTTATCACCCTGGGAAGGCAAACAGGGTAGCGGATACTCTAAGTAGGAAATCATCCGACAAGTTAATGTCAATTGAAACGTTGCCCAAGCCACTTCAAAAGGAGATTTCTGATTTCAACTTGGAGATGATAACTGGGAAATTGTCTGTTTTGACTCTCTAGTCTAATCTCCTAGAATCTATCAAGCTCCATCAAGGAAATGACTCCTTTCTGCTAAAAGCGCAACTTTTCGGTGGAAAGCATAAGGAATTCAAGACCTCTAAGGATGGGGTAATTTATTTTAAGGAAAAGATTTGTGTTCCTAACTTTGAATTCCTTAAGAAACAGATCATGTCAGAGACATACGAAACGCCATATTCGGTACATCCTGGAGCTTCTAAGATGTACAAAGACCTTAAAGAAAATTATTGGTGGCCAAAGATGAAGAACGAGATCGCGGATTTTGTGTCAAAATGCCTAACTTGTCAGAAAGTTAAGGCTGAACACCGACAACCTGGCGGAGACCTCCAGAAAATTAAGCTTCCCGAATGAAAATGAGAACAAATTACTATGGATTTTGTAGTAGGATTGCCCAGAACCACAAGTGGGAATGATACGATTTGGGTTATTGTTGATAGATTAACCAAATCAGCCCACTTTATTGCTATTAAGGCTACTTTTTCAGTAGAAAAACTTGCTGACATCTACGTATCTTAGATCGTTAGGCTACATGGAGTGCCGAAATCCATTATTTCAGATCATGATGGACGTTTTACCTCTCGATTCTGGTCAAGTGTTCACACTGCTATGGGGTCGAAGTCGAAGTTTAGTACAGCTTTTCATCCCCAAACTGACGGTCAATCGGAGCGAACAATCCAAACACTAGAAGATATGTTGAGATCTTGTGTTTTGGATTTCAAAGGAAGCTGGGATCAAAAGCTGCCTTTGATAGAATTCTCCTATAACAACAGTTATCACGTCTCAATTGGAATGGCTCTATTTGAAGCGTTGTATGAGAGAAAATGCCGATCCCCCATTCATTGGCAAGAAATTGGACAGAAGCAGCTTCAAACTACGGATTTCATCAGAAAAATCTCAGAAGACATTAAGATGATCAAGCAGAGACTCAATGTAGCTTTTAGTCGACATAAATGTTATGTCGACAGACGTCGAAGACCCTTGGAATTCCAAGTTGGAGACTCTGTTTTCATTAAGATTGCTCCTATGAAGGGAGTAATGAGGTTTGGTAAGAAAGGCAAACTCAGTCCAAGATATGTAGGACCATTCAAAATCCTTGAAAGGATTGGTAGAGTAGCTTATAAGCTTGCGTTACCGCCAGAACTAGCTCCTGTACATACGTTTTCCACGTCTCGATGCTGAAGAAGTATGTACCTGATTCTTCCCATATTCTCAATCAAGAACCAGTTGAAGTCCAAACTGATATGACATACGAAGAGAAGCCAGTCCGAATCCTGGATCGGGAAGAAAAGGTCTTAAGGAACAAGACAATTCCTTTGGTTAAGGTACTATGGCGAAATCAGGACATTGAAGAAGAAACTTGGGAACTAGAAGAAGAAATGATAAAAAGCTATCCCAACTTGTTTTAATTTTCAAGGACAAAAATTTTTAAGGAGGGTAGATTGTAATAGCCGCCCATTTTGTTGATTCATGATTTCCTTGTTGAGGAACATGAAGATTTATGTGAAATGTCTGATTTGATTTTATCAAACTATAACTGAGCTCTTATAGTTTCACAAGATTCAATAATGGTCTGCTTAGCTAAGCATAATGTCTTTTGAGAAAGAAGGGCAAGATAGAAGTTTATGATTTTCAGTTGGTCAAAGTTTGAACAAGGTTGACTTTAGTTTGATCAAACTAGACGGTACAACAGTATAATGAAAAGTATGAAAATTATACTGTGAAAAACCATCATCACAGATGAAAATGTAAGAATAAGTTATGAGACCACCTTAGAAAAATCAAGCACAATATTTGGAGTAATAAGGGCTAAGTGGTTTCAAGTTCTAAGAAAAACTCACACGCAGTCCAGTTAAATGCAGATAAATTCTGGACTGTAGTCTAGTACAATTATACTGTTGTTAGTTGAAAATAGTATTAACACTATTTAAGTTATGAAGAAAATTGACTGCATATTAAGGAAAGTGCCAAATATGGCCTTAGTGGGTGACACCTCATTCATGATAAATAAGAGATTTTTGAATTAAAAATTAAGATGATAAATATGCATTTATTGCATGCAAAATGGCCCCATGTTGGCCGGCCACCTCAAGGGACATCCTAGCAAATATGAATTTTTTGGGGTTAGATATGCAATTTAAGGAATAAAAATAATTTCAAAAATAAATTATTTTTCACCTATAAATAGGTGATGGGAGGAGGCTCATTTTGTTAACAAAAATAAGAAAACACCCCAAAATCATGTTAAAATTCTTCCTCACTCTCTCCCTTGAATCCGAACCCTAGTGAGGAAAAAAAAAAAAAGTTAGGTATTGTTGGATTTGGAGAATCACCAAACTAGTGGTGGCCGAAAAAAAAAATTGGAGAACCAAAGCTAGGGGGAACCGATTTTCTTGTAGGAAGCAAAAGGGAAAAAGTTGGATCAAAACCTAGCACCAACCCTTGTGTGGATTAAGATAATCCTCTTTGATTCCCTAAGCTTTTCAAATTGAGCTTTGAATTGAGATTAAGTGTATTTCCAATGTTGGATTGTAAGAGCATAAGCTCAATTTATTTTCTTATGCCCTAATTTAGGTTTTTAAGATTGTTCTTGATTAGGTGTTAGGTTATTTTAATATATGCTATTATGCATAATTATGTGATGATGGATGCATGATTTTAGGGTTTTGCATGAATATTCTATAATGTTAGTTATATGTCCCCAATATGCCTAAGAAGTTATAGGCTATGCATGTTGTTGAATGAGTTAAGTTGTTAGCTAGTTTGATGTATGATTGTGCAAACCCAATTTACAAACCCTAGTTTGGTGCAAGAATACCCAAGGGTATACATGTGAATGCATGGGTTTATGATGATGAGATCTTATGTTAGAAAGCACTGCATGATTGTTGTAGGCTCACGATTGCGACCGTTTGAGGTACTGTGCGCGTAATTTGATCGAAAAAATAGATTTTAGAAAGAAACTGCTAGTTTGGGTAAAACTGGACAGTTTTTTTGGAAAGACGGTTTTGAGACCTTTAGAGGCCGAATTTGGGAAAACTTGAAACATAAAAGTTGTAGAGAAGGGAAATTCCTAGGGGGTATAATGTACAGTTTTAAAAAATAAGGCCCCAATGGCCTTTGTTTTTACAAAAATCCGAACCTGGTCATGCCCAAACTTCATGCACGGCCAGGCAGGTTCAACAGGGGATATGAGTAGGTTAGAGACCGAACTGGGTTTTGAGTAAAACACGAAAGTTGTAGAATTTTTCAAGATCTAAAACTTTTGTGAAGAAAACTTTTTCGGCAACACA
Source organism: Ficus carica (assembly GCA_009761775.1). Taxonomy (NCBI): domain Eukaryota; kingdom Viridiplantae; phylum Streptophyta; class Magnoliopsida; order Rosales; family Moraceae; genus Ficus; species Ficus carica. Next base: position 4,432,023 of record CM019750.1, read on the forward strand.
TATTTTTAAATAAAATTGGATTCCAAAAACTGTGTAGGAAACAGGAAATTCTTGCACAGGATTTTCTAAAACAACGCAGGAAAAAGACATTCCTGCACATACACTAACAATTGGCTGTGGGAAACTGTTCCAAAGGCAGTTTCCAACACTTAACAAATTTTACAAGCCATACTCAAAGAAGTTACAATTTTTGGTAAAAAGGATAATGTTGAACAAGGATTTTTTTAAAGAGAAATAGACAAGTAATACTAAGTTTTTCCAAGATAAAGAAAAATAAGGAACCACAAGTTGTCTTAATAACTTGATAACAGAATGATAACCAACGGTAACCAGGTAGGACACCCAAGTTATTGGATTGGGCCCAGAACCCAAGGTTACCTATAGTAACCTAATGGGATATGGAATGAAAGTAATAGGGCTTAGGCCCAAGGTTAGGAATAGTAACCTAACACTATTAATGTATGCTTGGGCTTAGTACTCAGGGTTACTCTAAGTAACCTAACAAGTTATGACCTAAGTATGACAGGCCATAAACCCTAAGGTTACTTGTAGTAACCAAGTAAGTTATCAAGAAATGTGTAGGGGACATATAACTAAGGTTATGTATGAATGTTGGTTAGGTTACCAACATTTTATGATTATGGTTATAGAATCCTTATCATTTGTCCTTTGTAATAACAGAAGGTAGCCTGTTGTTGCAACCTGACTTGGAGCAACACAGCATAGGACATAGAATACAAGGTAAGTACAACTCCGCCTACAACATAGACGGAAAATGTTTTTACTGCTTGTATGTTTTCAAGCTCATGCATACATGTTGATGTGCATATGATTTATGCTATATTATTATAGCATCATGAAGCATGCTCACCAATGATAAATTACTTGGTAAGAATGAAAACCCAGTTTCAAGTAAGAAACTGTTTTCGAGAAGAAAACTATCTTCAAAGAATTGTTTTCAAGAAGAAATCTATGTTTTTGAGTAAATGTTTTCAAGAACAAGTTAAAGAAAAGTTTTCAAGTATGATGGCAAGCAAGTTGCCTTGTGTCGTACCGACCTGCCACGAGGGCGGGTTTGATCCATGGTTTAAGTTGGATTGGACTGCCCGCCCCAACCACTCTATGACTATGCGTCACGATACGTACACTCATGTTATGTAAGGGGCCTAAAAAGATGCCAACATAATGAAGCATAACTGATGTGATAAGAAAGCATAAATGATTCATGCATTTCTTTATCAAAATTGTTTTGCGGATGATAAGTTATACTTGCTGAGCGAAAGCTCATAACTTACGTTTATGCTGTAGGTAAGCAGCCTGTCAGCAATGTATGATACAAGACTGTGGGGATGGTACTGCGGACTGTGAAATTCGGGTTGGACACTACCACGCGTTTTGAAAAGTTAATGTATTATATAATGTTGGTTTGAGGATATCAATATATGTTAATTAGTATGAGTTGCAAGATATGTTGTAAAGGTTTGAACTATGGTATATATTTGTACGTATATACATAAGTATAAGGTTTTGAATTTAAGTTAAAAAAAAAAAAAATTTCAGCACTTTTACAAGGATAAGTAAGATAAGTATTTAAGTAAAGAAGCATGGTAACAGCCCTGCATAGGTGGGGTGTTACAAAGCTGTTAGGATTAGTGCCCTAAAGCGAAAATTTATTCATGGATTTTGACATTTATTTATCAATAAATGTTATTTATTTATTTCGCGTATCAGGTGTCCTCGATACTTTTGTTAGTATAGATTTGTTATGAGTAAATATCACCAAGATTATCGGTATAATAACTTTAATATTATGCATAAGAAAGTATACAGAAAGATATAATAGCAAAGTGATAATCTAAATTAAGAGTTCACAGTCGTGAATGAAAGGTGGCCACTTTGACTTTGGTAAGACAATAATGTTCGTCTACTTCCACTTTTATGGGATAGTTTGTCTTGACTATTAGAATGGTGTTTTCAAAGTACAAACATTGATATACATGAGGGGTTTATCATATATATTGGATTGAACCTAATATAATAATTCTGTTTAAGATAAATCAATTCACATTAACGGATATTTTTTAAGACATCTTAATCTTGAGTGGATTAATGATTGCATATCTGTGTGATGTATCTTTTGATTTATCAAAGGATTAGGCGAAGAAGGAATGACAAATTTTACTCGATAAGTTGAAGATACGTTGCATGGATGATGACAAAATTATTCATAGATACAAAATCCATAGCTCTTTCATGAGATCAATGATATTTTCTTAAAGTATCATTCAGGACTTGGTTAAACAATAAGAGATTTTGGTCGTTTTGTAATTTATTAACTGAATAATTTTCTTTTTATGAATGATTTCATAAATAGGATTTGATCAGGATGAAATGGTGGAAACTTTAATGATAAAATAGTTAAGAAGGTAAAATGGATTTTTAATTTTAATCTCAATTATGAATATCCTATGGGGATTCTACATTATAATATATATCATGGATAAAAGTCCTGTTGATGAGTTTTCGTAATTCGGTATAGAATCAAAGAGTTCAGCTTCATACTTACAGTGGAGTAGTCACGTAGTTTAATAATATGGATAAATTGATTTGGGTTAATTAATTTATCTTATACTATTTTAGCTTTGATTTTATATGTCCATCGAGTCCTCTTACTAACTAACAAAATCAAAAAAATATCACAGAATAATTTCTAGTGTTCAGAATGTCCTTATGTTCTTGACCTATAGAATGTCAGGATGAGTATTAGGGGGCTTGAAATAGACTATTGCATTTAGGGAGGAAATTTTACGACATGATGGAGAAATGATTGGACTAGACAGACTTGGTCAAATTGTATTTTCTGATCTAGCAAAGCATAAACTTCTAAACGCTTTTCTTTTCTCAAAATTTCACTTAAAAAAAAAGAGTTGCTATTGATTTCTATGTTCATGGGAAATATGATCTCTTGGTATAAATTCAGCGTATGCATTAGGTACCCGATCATTTGTAAGTAACTGTGACTTTTGAGATGATATAGAGCATAGTTCTCCCTCTCACTCTCTGTATGTTATGCACAAAAGCTTATCTAATGTTCTCTAGTGCTAAGTTGGTTTTACACACTTTTACTAAGTGAAGAGAAGGGCATCAACGTGAGCCCTTTCGTTGTGCTCATTTTAGATACTTAGCTACTTGGGAATCTGTTTTCGAAATTATTATATTTAGATGATATAATGAGAAGTTTTATCAGTGGATTATTATGCTTTTCCCGATCGCAATTTATTGTTGTCTGAAAATAATGTTCTATTTTTTGTTTCCTATTGCTAAAACTATTGTAGGGTTGTGATAAAAGTTTTATTTAGTTCAACTATATGTGTCTTTTAGGAAAGAAAATAAGTTGCCTAAACTTTATTTCAAATGTTTAGATCTTTCGGTTTCAGCTCATAAGTTTCTTTGCCTTTGTTTGGATTCTTGGCTTAATTCGTAATTGAACTTTTGGTCAGAAACGGTTGGTTGCAGATTCAATCATTCATAAGTGGATGTAAATTATGATAAGGAAAATAATAAAAACAAATATGCATGTCTAATGAATTAGTCCTTCCTTATGTCTAGGATATTTTTGAATTTTGAAGGGAAAACAATGCTTATTTTCAATTTAAAATAAATATCACCTTTCTTGTTTTTTTCTTCTCTTTTTTCCAAAAAATAAAAAGAAAAAAAACGTGTATATTCTTGTGTGTTTAAAACAATAAGAAACATTGCAAACTATAATAAAAATAATTACTTTTAAATATAGCTCTTTTAGTCATTCTTCCTCCTACAATTTAAAAAATAGTACAAAACTCCGTATACTCCCTGAATTTATTATTGATATGTACTTTTTTATTCTGTAAGAATTTTTTTTTCTTATATTTTAATTCATATCATATATTTTATATTAATTGAATTTTCACTAATAACTCAACACGTATGCCTAAACTAGTATATAAATAATTATTGATGAAATTAAATAATTATCTAATTTCTATATATAATATCAATATTTCTTTTGAATTACATTTAAACGTCTTATATTTTAGTATATGACCAAAGTTAACTGTACTACTTGGTTAAATTAGGACATTGATTGTTAGTTATTGCTGTTGTTTATTTTATTTATTTATTTTAAATGTGATCTATATTTAGTATGGATATGGTTAAATTTTGAAAATGGGCTACATTTTGAAAAGTCATGTCGCTTTTGTTAGCAGTATTAGTATAAGTGGCACCACCAAGTAAAAAAATTGATGAGCATTTAATTTAAAATTTTCTAACTAAATTAGTTTTGAGTATAACAATTTGTATTAAAAAGTTGGAGCAGTTATAGTCTTGAGCAAGCAACTATGTACTCAAAGAGAATGAGAGCATGTACTTGATGGATAATATGTAAAAAAAAAAAAAAAAAAGTCACTCTAATATCATACAAAATATTCATGTACCATGAGTTCAATAATTAAAGCTAGTTCATGGATAGAAATTCTCAGGAATTTATAGTTTAGCCTGTAATGAAAAGTAAAATAATGTTGATTAAGAAAAATAAAGAGGACGGTAGTTAGACAGAAGCCAACTGCTAGCGGATTATTATTAGTGATCGTATATCATTTTATATTTTGATCAGAATAAATTATTTATGAATATTTAATGAAGATGATCAAATAGCTCGTCAGATTATTATTAGGAGACCGTTAAAGAAAAGGACATCTATACCTTTGGATAATAGTTGTTTCAATGATACAAGAGATTACCAAGTAAAATTAATGTGATAAAACAACACATAATCAAAAAGAAAATGATTGATATAGAGAATATTAGCAATATTAGTGTTGATGGATGCTTAAAACAATGAAAGTTACATATAATAATTAATTTAGAAGAAATAAACATAATCAGTAATAAGTTAAAGCTACGAGGGTCAGACATTTTGTGAGGAACAACGTTTTGAATTGTTTTTCGAATCTTGACTTCGCAATCTTCTCTCTCTGGTCATGTGCATTTAGTGCAATCATGCGTGCCCATAATTCAGAGTAACAAGTCCATAAAGAAACATAATACAGAACTAATTTTTATTTATAGCATGTAATTGTTGTGAAAATATTTTGTGAGATATATTTGGTCTTACTAGTGAAACCTCTTCCAGTTTCTTCATATTGTAAGTAACCCTACCAAAAGGCTGGTGTGATCACTGATGGGCTGGATGCAGCTGCGAGAGGTGCTATGGATACCGCTGCAATTTAATTTCACTTTATGTTAAAGTATTACTAATTGAAAAGTTTAGTAGAGTTACTATAGTACATTAAGTTGATAACCAAGTAAGATAATATCATACTAGACAGAAATGTTTTATGATTTTAAGTTACTTTCAAGATAGTATATGTACTAAATTATATTTTATGAATCAATATATTAAATTTATCTGGTGATTGTGATATGATTAGTAACAAAGTTTGATATATATATATATATATATATATAAGGTTTGTCTTCTATCCAGTACCGGATGTATCTGGCAATGTGAACTTCAGTTACTATGAATGTAAATTTATGCAAGATGAAATGTAAAATAAGGCAAATTCACATTCATTTTAAATATCTTCTGTATGAATTCATATTTTTAGTAACTAAAGTTCACATTCACAGTAACTAAAGTTCACATTGTCGGATACCATACGGTATCGGATATAAGATTTAGTGTGTGTCTATATATATAAATTATTCTACATTTTTACAGTAAAATAAGTTTAATTGATGGTCGAAATAGTCTGGTTGTTACATGTTGAGGTATTTTAAGTTTGAAAGGAAATTGGAGTCACCAATTCGAATCCGAAAAAAAACGATAATGCAAAATCAAATAAAAAGGAATTTGACGCTACAAATCTTCTGAAAGATTCGGGCTAATAATTTCAATTTCATATTATAATCCAAATATTCAAGATGATATTTGAAGGGTATATATATTAAAGGGTCTTTACCAACTTTTAAAATAACATTTTCCCTATATGAAATTTGGGCAAAAATCAAGATGTTTCAACAATGCTTGGTATGCTGAATATTAGAACTGACAATTTGGCAAGAGTATATAAATATTATTACATGATGTATATTAGTTAGTGATAATACAAGAGCATTCAAATAATGTTGAAAAAATCAAAATAAATAAATAAGTAGGAACATTTCTCGCTTATCTTTCTCATGACATCAATTTCATTTTCTTTATCTGCATTCCAAACCCCACACCCACCATTTCTTTTTCTTTTTCTTTTTTTCTTTTCTTTGCGCTCTCTCACTTCATCTAACACTCAATTTTTCTTTTATCTCTCTCTCCCTCCCTTCTTGTGTGTCAGTCGAACAAAAGAAAAAAAAAAAAAAAAAAAAACCCAAAAAAAAAAAAGAGTACAAAATGAACATTTCAACCAAAACATGCATTTTAGATGAAAACAATGAAATTTTTTCTCCTTTCTATATAAGTTATTTGGTTGGTATATGTCGTGTCCGTGTCAACCTTTTTACTAAAGGGTCGTGTTTGGGTTTTGTTTCTAGACATAATTGTTAAATAGGTTGTGTTTGTGTGAAGGGTTATAGTGTTAATTGAGGGTTCAAACACGATACGAACACAACCTACTAACATGAATTGCCAACCTTACTGAATATGCTATTTTCTTGGAATATAGCATAACAAAGAATGTAATATTTTTTTTTAATCAATTTAAATAAAATGTTGGAGAACAAGCAGATGATGATCATTTTGTTAGTAAGAGATTCTCAAATTGGGGAAAAATAGAAGTTAGATTTGATTATCACATTACAGGCAAAGCTTGGATCAATTTCAAGCTTTAAGGAACCAAAAGCAACATTTTGAAGATGTCTTCATGAAAGCGAACAGATCAAACTCGATGTGAGTATGATTTGATGCATCGATTTTGTATTTGATTTCTTTTACAATAAGGGCTTACATTTCATGTTGATAATAAATCAGAGAATTCACGAGAACAATGTCATCTTTTTGAGCTTTGAAGTTTTTAGCTGATCATAATGACCATATGAAATCTGTTACCTTAAAGAATGCTCCTAAAAATCTCAAATTAACTGCACCTAATTTATAGAAAAATATTATAAATGTTGCTGTTGTGGAATTATTGATATTATTATGAAGATATAGCTAGATGATGTATTATTTTCCATTCTAGTTGATGAATCTCGTTCTCATGACATCTTAATGCAGAAGCAAATGACTATTGTGTTGCATTTTGTAGATAAAAAATAGTTGTGTAGTTGAACACCTTGTGGGTCTTGAACAAGTTACTAGAATGGCGGGCTTCTCACTTAAAGATACAAATTAATGATTTATTTTCTAAATACGGATTTAACATTTTTAGATTATGAAGACAATGTTATGATGGAGCTAGTAATATGTAAGGAAAGTTCAATGGTTTAAAAATATGTATTTTGAAGGAGACTCCACATGTATTTTTCATTCATTATTTTGCTTATTAACGTCAACTTGATCATAGAGTGGTAGCAAAAAAACATATTCAAGTTGCAAGTTTCTTCTTTTCAATTGCTTGTGTGGTCTATGTTATTAGAGCTTTATCTTAGTGGTGTAATATTTTCCATCATAAACAAGCATCTAAAATTTTTGACACATTCAATAGTGGTGAGCTTTCAAGTGGAAAATGGCTTAAATAAATTGATTATTCTTAAATATTTTTCAGATATACATTCGAGCTCACACTATGATTCTATAATAAGTTTGGTTACCATCTACCTATAATCGATCTTCTTGACCTATTGTAGAGGATGAGTCAAACAGAAATTTAAAATAAATAATTTATTGGATTTGATACAGTCTTTGATTTTGTATTCTACTCACCATTTGATATAAGTCATATTACTGATTACAGATGAACTTCCAAAGACATTGTCGAGATTGGATCAAGATATTGTGAATGCTATGATTTTTGGTGAAAATTTGAAGGCAAAGACGACAAATAGGTTGGGTTGATGAGATTTGGGTTGGTAAGTTAGTTTAGGGAGAATTTGATGTTCAAGTCTGAGATCAAAGGGGAAAAAATTAAAGAAAAAGGTTGACAATTTGAAAACTGTTGGGCTGGAATGTACCTTCCTTCGTCTGACAATAGAATCGATAAAAAAAAATAGAAAAAAGCCGAATTTGGTAACAATTTTTATGAAATTGTTTAATTTGTTAATTGATTTATGGTTATTAATATTGTCTGGAATCTTCACCAGGTTCAAGGATGTTCTTGCTGTGGGTTTTTCGATTGGAAGGATCATGTCATGTGTGAAATATCAAAGATTATAATACCTGGTTTACTTAAAAATGTTAATGATTTAGAGGCTCAACTTGTTGAAACTGAAAAAAAAAAAAAAAAAAAGAAAAAAAAAAGAAAAAAAAGAGAGAGAGAGAGAGAGAGACTTGTGAAAGAGTGCAATTTCCTGACAATCAACAGAAGATGAAACAAATTCTCATCAATGAAAGAGGAGGAATATCGTGGAAGTTGATTGGCTTGGGCATCTGTGTGTTATTGGTTTGTTATGCATGTAGTGGAAAGTAGGATAGCTAGGAAAAGTTAGTTAGATGATGACTTGATAACATCTGTTTTGAGTAAGAAGTTTGTAAAAATTGGCAACAAACACAGTTTGTTACTTTTGTATGTTGTTTATGTAAAGAACATGATGGTTATGTTGTTGTAAAAGTATTAGTATTAATATGATCAACATTTTGACTAAGTAAACGAAAATGATAGAGATAAACATAATGAGACGGTCATTTAAATCACAATAGCAAAAACATAATCCAAAATATGTCATATTCATTAATCTGGAAAGTAAAAATAATATTACATGTTCAATTCAGAAACCATCACAAAAAATCTGCACCTATGGTATCAAAAAGGGCAGCAATAACTTGTACAAGTACTGTAATACCTAGATTTTTCAATGTTACTATTTCTTTTTAAAGAAATTAAATGTATACCATCAAGGTATTATTAAAAGAGAAGCTCGGTTAAGAGTTTTCTTACATTTTATGAGTTTTCAGGATCAATAAAACTCAAAATGGACTATGTAGATTAGCAACGGACCTTTTAAGACAAAAAGGGACGAAAAAGTACATGATTTTACGAAAGTCAAAATTTGACCGAAAAGTCGACTTTGACCAAGAAAGTCAAAGTTTGACCAAGAACGGTCAAAGGAGTGACTTTGCAGTATTGTGTAATAAAGAATACTGTAAAAACCGTCTTTACGGTTGAGATAGCATGAATAGGCTTTGAAAACCACCTTAGAAAATCAAGCACACCTAGTAGGAATTAAAGACCAAAAGGGCTCGGAAGTATAAGAAAAATTTTATACAGTCCATTTTTACGCAGATAAATTTTGGACTGCAGTCAAGTAAAACAGTACTGAATTGTACTGTGTATTAGTAAACACAGTATTAGATTTATCTGTGTTAGCTTAAAATGGGTTTGCTTTTCAAAAATTAGCCAAACAAGGCCTTAGGATGACATCATATACCTTTTAAATTATGACATCATCCTTATTTGGAATTATGACATCATAATTCCATGAACCAAGCCTTGAATGACAAGTGTCTTGTTCTAGAAAAATTTTTGCTTCTTCCACAAGGGAATGGCCGGCCACCTTGCATGCCAATTGGCAAATTTTTCAAAAATTTAGGGGTCAAAATTGAATTTTAAAAAGTTCTCCTTTTGCCTATAAATAGGGGTGGTCCTTGTTCATTTTTCACAACATCTAGCCAAACTCTTGCCATTTTTCTGCCCATCCAAAACCGAGAAAGAAAGTGAGAGGGAGCCAAGAAAAAAAATGAAAATTTTCCTAAACCAAGCTTAGGTTAGTGTTCGGTTTTGAGCAAGGGAAAGCAGTTAAAAAACTGCAATTTTAGTGTTTCAAGGGTGGTGTGACCGAGCCTTAGGTGAAGGACAAATCTTGAGACCAAACCAAATTTTTTGGCAACTTGGTGTGGTGAAAACCGTGTGTGGTGTGGAAGTTTTTGGACCCAAACCCTAGCCTTGAGCCAAGGTAATTTCTTTAGCTCAAACCTTTTCAATTAAGCTTTCAATTTGAAATTTATTTGTATTTCAAGTTGAAATTTGTAAGAGCATAAGCTCAAGTTTTCTTTGCCCTAAATTGGTTAGGTGTGGTGCTTGATTTAGGGTTAAGGGTGGGTTGGTTTAATAGCTTTGATTTGGTTATGTTTATGCTTGTTGATTGATAGGTTGCATGCTAGATGTGAATGGTTGTATGCCCCTGATTTTTGGTCCACAATCTGCCCTAGGCAGTGCATGTTGGACTGCTAAGTTTCAGGGTGAATGGATGATGAATGGTTTGATTGTAATGCAAAGTTAGAACCATGCAAACCTAGGCTAGGTTAATGCGGGTTCTGGTTTGCATGGGCACGTTTGGGTTGCATGTTGGTTCATATGGGACGTTAGAGAACGCTGCATATATGCTATCTAGGCTCCCGTGTGATCGGTTGAGTTAGATTACACGAAATAGGACGTAAAACGAACTTAAAACCGAAAACTGCCAGTTCGGGTGCCAACTGGCCAGTTTCGGGAAAAGTAAAATTTGAGGCCTTTAGAGGCCGAACTGGGTAAAACGTAAAACATAAAAGTTGTTCAGAACAAGTTTTCGTAGAGGGCAATGTGGGCAGAATCCCAAAATGAGGCTCCAATGGTCTCCGTTTTTACAAAAATCCGTGGCTAGTCTGCCCAGACCCAGTTTACAGGATCAGCCAGTTTTTAACAAAAAACTGACGCAAATACAAGCAGAACTGGATTTTTCTCAAAACACGAAAGTTTTAGGATTTTTCGAGAGCTAGAACTTTCGTGAAGACAACTTTTTCAAAATCAGAATGGATTTTTAAACTGACACGGTTTTATAAAGATTGTGCAGGGAATAGGAAATTCCTGTACAGGATTTTCTAAAAACAGTTCCGAAAAATTATATCTTTTCCCAAAACCACTGTTTTGACTAGGGAAACTGTTCCAAAGGCAGTTTCCAGCCCTAAATGATTTTTCAAAAACCTATTTCAAGGATATGAATTTTTATGAGTTATGTAAAAGATTTTTGAAGTTAATTTACCCAAGTTTCCAAAGAAATGGAAAATGGATTTTTTAAACCAAACTGGGTAAGTAAAATGATTTCGGGTAATAACCGAAAATAATATCCAAGTTACTAGGCCAAGGACTAGAGCTCAAGTTTGACCCATATAGGGTTAACTTTGATTGATCAAGAGTCTAATTATAATTAACCTTAAGGGTTAGACAAGAAAACCCTAAAGGATACTAAGATTAATAAATTGGGCTAAGATATAGGGTTAATTAAGGAAACCCAATAATTGTAATAAAGCCCAAGGTTAGGAAGGTAACCTAACCCTAACAGTATGTATAGGGTTTAGCACATGAGGTTACCCAACGTAACCTCTTAAAGAATTAATTCATATTTGGTTGCTATTAATAATAGGGTTACTATTTGTAACCCAGTAAGACATCTAGTATTGGGGACATACAATTAGGATTATGTAAGCATGTTGGTTAGATTATCAACATTCCGCAATACTAACTAAAACCTCACCTATGTCCTTCAACCAGCAGGAGGGAACCTGCAGCTGTACTCAGAAAAGAAGCAGCATAACGCAGGACATAGCAAAAGAGGTAAGTACAACCACCGCCTACATCATAGGCTTTGTTGTGGTACTTGCCTAAGTATGTTAGATGTATGCTAGGAATGTATGTTATGCAGTTGTTGATGCTATGTTATGTTGTTGTTGTTGCTATGTTATATTGTTAATGCTAAGTGATGTTATTGTTGTTATGTTATGTTATTGATATGTTATGCAATATATCATATGTTGTATGCTAGGTTATATAGTATGATAAGCTAAGGTATGTTTATGATGAATGTTATGTTATGATTACATGAAGCATGTAAGTATAAGAGCACGAAGCATGTTCACGAAATCTTATAAGAATAATAAGATCAAGTATGACACGACAAGATGAAAAGAAAGTAAGATGGCGAGCAAGTCGCCTGTGTTGTACCGACCCGCGTTAGGTCGGGTTGGACTATGGTTTGAGTTGGAAATGGACTGGCCGCCCCAATCACTCCATAGTCGCGCGCCCGGTACATACACACAAGTAAGGGGCCCATAAGTAAAATAAGAAATGAAAGTAAGTTAAGCATGAATTGAGCATAAAATAAGCATAAATGGACCATGCATTATGACATGAATGTTATGTTATGATAAGAAATGATATGATATGCATAATAAGTTAAGCTAGAATATGTAAGGTTAAATTATGTTTGTTTTTATCGCGGTATAGGAGGTTGTACTTGCTGAGCGAAAGCTCACTGTCTTACGTTTATGCTGTAGGTAAGTAACCGTCAGCAATGGTTGATACAAGATGGAAGGGCATGGCGGGGCAAACTGTGAAATGTGGGAAATCTAGCCGCTACGCGTTTTGTTCTTTATGAATTTATGTTATAGTGAATATTTTTGATAAAGACACTTTTATATGTTGCACTTATATGTCATATAAAAAAAAAAAAAAAAATTTCCGCTTTTTTCGTAAGTATGTAAGTAAGTATAAGAAGTTCAGTATGTAAGTATGTATGTATGGTAACGGCCTATGCTAAGTGGGTCGTTACAAGTACCCTCAAATGTCATAATATCTATGAACTAGTGTATGGTAAGCAACAACAAAAAGAAGTATATATGCAGTGTATTATGTGTACCAAACCTATACCATGTGCAGCGTCACCTATATATGCACAAATGTCATGTGTAAGACCAAACCAAAAGATGTCTAGCATATTAGTTACAAGTTTCTTTAATAATTAAAGAAGTCTGATTAACAATAATAAAGTCTATGCTATTTCTTAGCACTCTGAGTCTTGTAATTCGAACGAGAATGCAGAGGAACCCCTGACGGCTGTGGAACACTTGATCCAGCCGCTTCCTGTGTCGAGCTTGCAGTGGAATCACGTGGACCTCTTGCATCCTGAACATATTTGTGGCAAGTGTTCCTGTTGTGGCCCTGATTTCCGCAAGATCCACACCTCAATGTTGTACCCGTGCTCCTCAGTTTCTTTGTACCTATACTAGGAACTTCAAGCTCTTCAGGATCTTTTTGATGGTCTTTTGGAGGGCAACCTCGTCACTTCACAATGGCTGGTGCATGTATCGGTTCAGTCCTGGTCTTCTTCCACAAAGCAGGTCCATTTATTGGCTGAATGTGGTGTGAATAAACTGCCCTATAATAGTCCTTTGACATGCGAGAGTGGACATAGTCATAAATACCAAGTCCACGCTCTTCAATGCAAGCAATTGCATGAGGGCATGGGATTCCACTTAGCTGCCATCCCCTACAATTCCAAAACACATCCCAAAAAAACTAACATAAATAAAATAACCAAAGCATAAAATTTTTTAATACATGTAAGCAAATGTGGGGATTTGATCGGCCATCTAACCTACAAGCACAGGTTTAAGCCCTCAAGTCCACCACAACTTTGCCATAGTTAGGGCACATCACCTGCATTTGCACACACCAAAGTTAAAAAAACTATTGAAATGTCAAAACGGAATTAGTTACCCAATTCAAGTTACCAAACGTACACCAAAACACATATTTCCACCATAATCGAGATGTCAATCTCTTGAGAGCTTCTTATTGTCCTTAATCAACTTCGAAATCCTTCTTCCAACTGGATGTTTCAAACTGTCCACTCGTGAACTTTAATTTTCAATCCGCTTCATTACATACCTCAAATAATCTCAAGCATTGTGATGATAGGCTTGTCATGGGCCACAACTATCGCTGAGTTGAATACCTCGCACCAGTTATTCACTAGCACGTCACAAGTCGGGTGCTCACTAAAGAAAGCTCGACACCAAGTGTTAAGATCTAGTTTGCTAACCCGCTCCCATGCCTCTTTGCTAGCATCCTTAAGTTGTTGCATGGCACACTCAAACTTGTAAATCCAAGGAGAGAAACGATCTCAAGAACAATGTTTTAATTTATCAAACCTTAAAAAATACAATCTGTAGTAATCTATCTAAATAAAATAAAATAAAACTCTTAACGAACTGAAAAACATTAAACACGCTACCAAAAACTGTAAAAAACTTACATTGGCTTGGTGGTAGCCCGGGATAGGCTGCAAAGTAATTGTTTCAATTGCAATCCTTTATGTGTACAGAATATGTGAGAAGCATCACAAAATAGGGTCCTGACTACATTTTGTAACCCTTTTGCCGGTCAGAGATCCATGTCATATTCACCACATTCAAGTCTTGCTGCAGGAGATCTAAGAACCATAAGCAGGTGTCTTGGTTCTCAGCCTCTACAACGGCCCAAGCAAGTGGATATATACCATTATCAGGATCAGTCCCAACAATGGTTAGCAACTGGCTTTTCTGATGGCCCTTATCGAAACAGCCATCAAGTCCTATCACCGGCCTACAATCAGACATAAACCCCTTCTTCCATGCATCTAAGCAAACATACAACCTCTGAAACTTGGTGTAACGCTCGATCCTTGAGTCACACAACATCTTCAATGTTGACTCAGGGTTTGTACTTCTAACCTCTTCACAGTAATCCCAAAGCATGTCATATTATTCCTTCGTTGGGCCCTCAATGATTTTATGAGCAATTCGCCGAGTCTTGTAGAACTTCCACTTGGTCACGTCAACTTTTGTGACCTTAATCACAGCTTGCTTGAAACCAGCCTCATTCCATGAAGAATTTGCTCGAAACTATCCCAAAAACCTCTTAACAAGCCATTTTGCAATCACGTTTTCATATTTGTAACTGAGTCCACATGTATGGCCATCATTGTAAGTCTTTATCTTGTATGCCATCCCATTGTCCTCAACAGCAGCACATGATTGCCTAGTGCGACCACCTTGGCACCTTACTCTTATTTTCTACTTGTCATTCTTCACCAACTTGACATCTCTATGGTGTTTGATTGCATACTCTTTAATTTATCTTTCAATGACTCACTGGTAGGAAAAACCAACCTCACACAGAACACAAGATTCTGAATGTCCACATGTGGATTGAACTCTTGTTTCTTTCTCCTCCTCACTTTTCTGCTCAACTCATCATCTTCAGACTCAGAACTGGTTGTCAGAAGCTTCTCAGTGTCATAATCCTCATTGTCCAGAGGCTCGTTTGAATCTTCCTCCACATGAGAATCAAGAAACCCAGTCCATTTCCGAGTAGGCTCCACATCATTTTTTGGTAGATATAGTTCTTCTGGATTAGACTCTATAAATTCAGGATCAATCAACACGTCTTCCTCCACCCCATCATCATTCTCAGCATTCGGGTTCACTTCACTAGACAGGCCTACTAAACCAGGATCTAGATGAACATATTCAGTCCCAAGATCTACCTCTTAGTGACTAAATTCATCAAACTCTTCCACGGCAACATCATCATCAGTGGTAGGGGATACTGGTTTATCTTATGTTTCAGGCTCAACGGGTGGATCATCCATGTCATCAAAGAAGAACTCACTCACATCATTATCATGCATTTGTAATGGGATAGGAACTTCACAAAAATAGATGTTGATTACCCTCACCCGATCGTGGTCATTAAACATCTCCACAACTTCCTGATTACTAAATATCAGATGAAATACATGATGTCCTGGACCATTATAGAAGATATCCACTTTCTCTTTATACCCCAAATCCACAGCAATGTCTTCTAGGTCTATAAATGCCACATACCCACTATCCACCCAATCCATATAACTGGCATACCTACCCTCATAACTCAGTATACCACCCTCATCATATATTGCACCTCCATGATGCAGTTTCAATGTGTACATTTCCCCACAATCATTGGCTGCAATTTAAAAACCAATGAATATTCAAACCAAACCATAACCGAATCACATGTTTTATGAAAGAATTATTAAACAATTGTCCACCACCAGAATCCCTAAATATATATACCAACCCACAAAAAACACCATTAAACAAGTTAGACAAAACAGAAACCACCATTAAACAAATCAAAAAAATATTAACACTTCATTAAACAAACCTGTGGTATCAAAAAACATAAAACACCATTAAATAAGTCAAACATAACAAATCCACCATTAAACAAATTAGAAAAATTTAAAAAAAAAAACTATATTAAACAAATTTGTGATATCAAAAAACTTCAAACACCATTAAACAAGTCAGACAATAAAAAAAACTACCATTAAACAAATAAAATAATAATACTAATAATAATAATAATAACTCCATTAATCAAATATGTGGTATCAAACCCGAACTAATGCACTACATTCATCGAAGACAACATAGGACAATCTAGGAATTTCAAAATCTGATCTTTTTACTCGATTATTCAACCAACCAAAAATTCAAAATTAAAACCCAACAAACTAACGGTATAAGGGTTGCCCATCCCCTTTCTCACGAAGAATGCCCATCAATGGGATTCCAACCCCTTAATCGCAGCCTCGGATACGAGTTTTGTGTTCCAAATCTTCAATCAAGCAAGGGAGATTTCAATCGAACTTGGTTTCGCTAGTAGAAACCCTTATTGCAAGGGTTTTTGTTTTTTTGTTTTGTTCAAAATAACCCAATTTTAAATCCAACATACAAAAACCCCAATTTCGCACCAACCAAGGGCAGTTACGTAATTGACCTTTGAAAAACTCAACACGTGCTTCTCAAGTGCCCTGAGATTTTTGACATAATAAAAAAATATATTACTTATCAAGAAAATAAAAATTCAGAATTATCATTAAAAAAAAAATCAAATTATCATATTTTAAAAAGTTCATAAATTATTTAAATAATTTACTCAAAATAAATTTATCCTTAAAATTCTACGATCTTAAGGGTTAGTTTGAAGTTAAAATTTAAATTCTAGAATTTTAACTCAATTTTTATCTTTTTCTCTGAATTTTTTTTATTTTTTATAAAAAAATCAATTAAAATTACTATTTAAATTTATAAATCTTAATTCAAATTTACACATCAAACGCACCTTAAATGAAAATATTTTTTTTCTTCTGTATTTCTATCTACGTGCCCGTCTTTTGTGCACTCGTGGTGGTCCAAAGTCCTGACACGACACACCTCCCAACTCCGAGTCCCTTCCCTCTCAGTCCCCTGAACTTTTCAATTCTCTCTCTAATCCCCCCGAACCCATTTCCATGGTCTTCCACTGAATCAACAGAAAAACTGAACCAAAAACTAGGGTTTCCTAATGCCATGGTGGGCATGACGATGACGCCGAGCTCGACTGAAAAGCTCGCCGGCCTTCTGGACTCCGCCAAGTCCGCCGCCGACATTCCCTCCAAGCTCGATCACTTGCGCCAATTGAAGCATGATTTGGTCCACGAAGACCCCAATTTGCTCTCCCACCTCCTTCCTCGTCTCCTCGAGCTTCATTCCGACAGGTTCAGTCCCGTTCGCAAGTTCGCCACCGAGTACGCTTCCTGAATCCCTTGCTTGATTGTAGTTATTCTGTTTGTTTCCCGATAAAAGTTATTTTTACTTGCTTTTCCGATTGTAGAATCATTGGCGAAATTGGATTGAAGTACGTGGAGTTCTTGCCTGAAATTGTGCCCGTGTTGATTTCTGTTTTGAATGATGCTACACCGGCCGTTGTTCGACAAGGCATCAGTTGTGGAATCGATTTGTTTCGTAGCACTCTTATGAAAATTGCAATTCAGGTGAATTTATCTCTCAGTATAGAGATTTTAGGTGTATTTTCATTTGGCTGCCTTTTGATTGTTCAGACATAAAAAAATTGGTTCCTCATATTACTTGCTTCTGGTTATTCAAAATTGAAAACGAAATCAAGAAGAAGAATTATCGAAGAAGACATATAGGTAAAAGCGTAACTATAGAATACGACCCTAATCGAAATGCATACATTTGTCTCATACAATTTGAGGGTGGTTAGAAAATATATATTTTACGTCCCATAAGGGCTCTTATTGGACAAACCGTTGTTTTTGGTATTGAAGTTCCTTTAAAAATGGGAAATTTGCCCTACCTTTGAGTGAGGTTTGAACCATTATGCGTGTGTGCGGTTTGAACTATTGATTTGCGCAATTGGAAGTAACCAATTAGGTTTACGAAAAAATCTAGAAATCAATCATTGATCCAATTTGAGTATGTCTACACTACTTTCTAAATGACATCTACGTGCATTTTGTATGTTCTCTATCATTGCGGCTGAGATAACTTCTTTGATTTGCTTATTCTGAACAAATTTGTAAATATCATAACTTAATTGGACATGGAAACCAAGGGTAGGTCTGTGATATATCCTTTGTAGTTTATAGACGATAATTGAAGTACCTTTTTCTTTAGTAGGGTCTACATTCTAGTGAACTGGACAGTTCTCTTGAATCATCATGGCAATGGATGTTAAAGTTTAAGGAAAAAGTTTACTCGATAGCTTTTCAGGTAAGGAATAAGCTTTTTGATAATTATACATTTTGGCATAGTTCATGGTCTTATGCATTGTAAAAACATGTTTCCAAGCCCGGAGGTGGAGGGATAAGGTTGCTAGCCTTGAAGTTTGTTGTGGCTGTCATTCTTCTTTACACACCTGATCCTAATGGCTCATCAGATCCCCCCTCTCATGAAGGTAACATAAACTTGATTCTGCCTTTGGGCTCCTTAGGGCTGATAGATGAATATATATGCTCAAGTACGTCTAAATTTAGCACATAAGTCATTCATATCCTTACACAGCACTGATAAATTGCCTTGTAGAAAACCCAGTTGAATTTAATATATCTTGGGTTCGTGGTGGTCATCCTTTACTCAAAGTTGGAGATTTGTTGATTGAGGCTAGTCAAAGAATGGGTTTATTGCTTGATCAACTCAGGTTGCCTACTGGGAACTCTCTCAGTAACTCAACAATCATTGTTCTTATCAATAGGTATTTGCCCTTTTCTAGTTGTTTACATTTTTTCATTTTTATGAGCAGTTCAGTATGTAGATATCATCCTACATCTTGGACACCCCTGTTGATTTTGAATTAAAGAATGGCGTGTAACCTTGTAGTGTAAAACTGGTCAAGTCAATATCAGTCCTAACTGTAGTGATTTTGAAGTTCCTAGATCATGTATGTTTAAGGTCGTGTTGATAAAATCAGTTCCAAATTCATTCTCTGATTCTGTTCCAGACGTATAGACACACACACACACACACACACACACATGTATCATGTGTATATTCGTATAATACATGAATCCATGAGTACATAACTGTTATCTGCCTTTACAACCTAATCACTGTAATTGTACAGGTTGTAGTTCGTTAGCGATGTTATTTTTATCCATTTATTTGATTGAAACTGTTTCTGCTAGTTAAACAGTTATGTTACTGCAAAGTTTTTCTCTGCTTTTGTCTAATGTATTATTCCAGCCTCTCAGCAATTGCAAAGAAGCGGCCTGCATTCTATGGGCGTATTCTGCCAGTTTTACTCGGTCTGAATCCTTCAAGCTCTGTCGTTAATGGGGTGCATATTTCTGGGGCACATCATGCTTTAAAAAATGCGTTCCTCACCTGCTTAAAGTGTACACATGCGAGTGCTGCACCGGTATATTTTCTTACTTTCGTGAACTTATAAAGCATGTTCTTTAGTTTATGGCTGGTGAAGTCTCTTATGGGTTATTTCCCCCATTTTCCCTTCTTGTATCACCAGTGTTCAGACGGTTTCATGCAATCTTTGCAAGAACTAGATTTTAAATTTTAATTTGTGTCCTTCTTATGACCTGATTTGTAATTAGAAAAAAAAATATAAAATTGTTTTTTGTTGTGTTTTGTTTTTTGGTTTTAAATGAAAAGTATGGTTTTTTCATATACATATATATATATGTACATATATTTACTAATAATAAGGCCTATTCTCGTTTTCAAATTTATAAGTGGTTAAGAACCCACTAGGTAAAACTCACCCTTGCAAAACTGGCTTGCAGGGGGAGGGAACCCAAGGGCTTATAAACCCTCTCATCATCTGATTATTATTCCATGTAGGAGGGACATATGGTATTTAACATAAGTATAATTATAGGGTGTCACAAGTTAGTCTCCTCGGCTTCTTTTGCATATATTTATAGGGTGCCTACGCCTGAGTTTCAGATTTTGGGGCATGTGTTTTCTGCTTTTTAGCGTTTGCTTTGTTCTAACTTCTAACAAGTTATGAATAATTTGGTTTCTGCAGTGGCGTGATCGTTTAGTTGGGGCCTTAAGAGACGTGAATGCTGGAGGGTCAGCAGAGGATGTCCTTCACCATGTTTGCAAGGCTAATGGAGGTTTACAGGACATGCAAGAAGATACTTCAGTTACTAAGGTGTGATCACCCCTCTTTTTGGTATTAATAATGTTAGTATATCAGTATACACCTCTAAATGACATGATGTTGAAAAAGTTCACATGCAAGCATTTGTGCTTTTGGCGCCTCATATAATACTTAATAAATTTACAGGACGAGAAACCCAATGTTAAAGCATATGATCATGTGCAAAACAATATTGGAAAGAAGAGGTCTGGATCGCAAGATAAGGGCGATTTTGTTAAGGACGAGGATACGCCAGGGAAACGAATTAGAGCAACACCAAATGTCTCAGAAGAATCAGCTAAAGAGTTGGATAAAACTATCACTGCTACACAGGATGATATTTCTTCAACCGGACCAACCACTTCCAAAGGAGATGGTGATACTGGTCCTGTGCACCAACTTGTAGCTATGTTTGGTGCCTTGGTTGCTCAAGGCGACAAAGCTGTTGGTTCTTTAGAGATTCTCATTTCAAGTATCTCTGCTGATTTGCTAGCTGATGTAGTGATGGTTAGCATGCGTAACCTTCCTCCAGCTCATGCTATAGCTGAAGCAGATGATGAACCAGTGCAGGATATGAGCATTGCTGGCAGTGATTCTCAAGTTAAATATCCACTGTCGTTTGTTGCTAATGTTCTCTCACTTTCTAGCATGTTTCCTAAGATAGCTGCTCTGGTAGATACTCATCAATCAGTACTCAATGACACATTGGTATGATTTGTCTTTTAATTTTGATCTGCACCTTTTTCTTATCAAAAAAAAAAAAAATTATCTACACCTTTTGTGTATTTTTTTTTTTTTTTTTTTTTGGTGCCTCCAATTATTTTAATTTCAAATAGTTTTGTCGCTCTGTTCTTAAATCTATCATTAATAAATAAGTTAGGTTCGTCTATTTCAGCTTCTTGGATACTTTGATTTACACATTCATGGCAATTGCAATTTGCAGAAACCTGAAGTGGAGGAAGCATGTTTAGCAGATAATGCTGCTGCTGTTTCTGTTGGTGTGGATGATGAAGCAGAAACCCCATTATTGTCTGCTGAGTTATCTGTTTCCTCTAATGTTTCTGAAAGGGACAAAAGCTGCTTAGCTATTCCTTCTGATGTTCATGATACAGGGATTATAGAGAGTGAAATACCTGGACTGGATTCTTCTGTTCGTAATGAAAATTTGTCAGGACAGCTAGCTGTTTCGTTATCGGTCTCGACAGATTTAGAAGATGCCAGTCAAGAGAAAGTTGCAGTTTTTAGTCAAAAGTCTCCACTAAATTCACTTCCATCAATGTCAACAGATAGGTCTGATGAGCTAAGCCCAAAAGGAACTCTTTCAGATGTCAACAGCTTGGCTTCCTCCACAGCAACATCAGTTGGGGTGTCGCATCATTTTGTCGTGCCAAAGATGTCCGCACCTGTTGTCTACCTTGCTGATGACGAGAAGGACAATTTGCAGAAATCAGCTTTTGTTCGTGTTGTTGAGGCATATAAGCATGTAACAGTTTCTGGAGGTTCACAAATTCGATCTTCTTTGCTTGCACACTTGGGAGTTGAGGTAGTAACCGTAGCTTTTTAAATATTCTAACTCTCATTTCTAGTTCCGTTAAGCTAAGGTTCAACCAATAGTTGGTTATCTTTAACAAGATTTCACTTCTGTGAACTTGACGTGAACTTGGTTAAACCCCTGGTTCAATTTGGTTCGTTGGCTTGTTCAACTGATCATTTCATATACTATTCTTGGATTACTAAAATTTCCTGTGCAAAGCTGTTAGGAGGATCGTATCTGCTTTATTTCTAATTATTCCTACCTTCGAGCTCTACTGCCTTCTTGTAATCTTGGAGATGTTAATAATTTATAGAAATTGTTTTTGATAACCTTTATTCTGCATGTTTAGTTATGTAAGTGTCTTGAAACAAGTTTTCAGATCGGTTATGACCTTTTTGTGGGCTTTCAAGATTATATTTTACAAACCAGCCCATTATGTAAATGATTCAACATCCCAACTATTAAACATATTAGAAACACAAGGCATCTAATAGAAAAGGTCACGAAATCCCCTGCTCTTTGGGGATGTCCTCAGCAATGAGGAATATTTACGAGGGCCTCATCTCAACATTTGTTATATCTGTTTGGATTATTTAATCTCCTCTTCATATGGTTTTGAAACCTATATGTTGATTTTTTCAGTTTCCCTCAGAGCTAGACCCATGGAAGCTGATACAGACGCATATCCTGGAAGATTATATGAATCATGAGGCAAGTTACCTCTCTCTCTCTCTCTCTCTCTCTCTCTTTTGTTTGCCAACTTTTTTTGCTTCTTGTTTTACTATGGGCTTTTATGAGATTGGGGCTGCTACTTGAAGCACTGAGTTATATAGTCTGCAGTCAGAAAATAAAACGTAAAAACAGATGAAAACAAATATATTTACAATGTTATTCTTCAGATTGCTGGTTTTCTGAACATGTATTAGTTTGTCGTTTTTGAGATACAACTTACAAGATTTTTCTTTGCGGGAGATGTATATATAGGTGAAAGAGAAATGGGATTGCCTTCTTCTGGTTGAGTTGCTCAAATATTCATAGTCAATGTACCAGAAGAATATGTTTGATTTAAGCTCTCTTCTTGAATTATATATGAATCCCTTGGGAAGACTTTGCTTGGAAATTTGCGACACTCCAATAACTTTGTTTATCGTCCTCATTGATCTGTTACATGTTGTCTTCCTCGTTGATCTGTTACAAATCGTAATCAGCAATGTCTCCAGAAATAACCGAGTGATTAAAGTGTATGTGTGTGTGTATATATATATATATATTTATATGTTTTTTTCCTGAGTAAAGCTAAGACTTAAATCCTCTCTTTGGCCGCTTTGCTGTGTGCTAACCATTCGTTGTGCATTAGGTCTTCTGCTACTTATAAATGTTACTAGACTGCTTTAGCCAAAAATATATGTATTCAGACTGAAGCAAACTTCCATTCTTGTTTGCTTTGGACTTTTAATTAGTAAATGGGTTCTAGAGGCTGGAAAAGTGAGAGCTAAAGATCAGTGGTGTTCTGGTATGTGGTGAAGACCTGGTAGTCTAGTTCTTTAACCCTGGTCTACTATATGGAACTTTTGAATTCAAATTCTCGACAATGGACGAGAAGTTCAAGAAAAAATGCAAATCTATCATCCGAACACATTTGTTGCATTGCTGTACTTGTGCTTGCTTTTATGTTCATTATTGGTGCCGTAACTCATAACATAGATGAGACGTAATATTTGTGTGCTCTGTTATCTGATTTATGTTTAACTGATTGTAACTAATGAATTTCTTCAGGGACACGAGATGACATTGCGTGTCCTGTATAGGTTGTTTGGTGAAGCAGAAGATGATCGTGATTTCTTTTCTTCCAGAACTGCTGCTTCTGTTTACGAGATATTCCTCTTGACCGTGGTATGTATTCTTATGTCATTTCACTGGCCCTTTTGAAAATAATCACTTAGGATTCTTTTTTCTAATGCAGGTGGAAACACTAAAAAATTCATTTCCACCCTCGGACAAATCATTAAGCAGATTGCTTGGAGAGGTTCCATATTTACCAAACAAAGTTTTGAAATCATTGGAGGGTATGTGTTCACCTGGAAACTTTGAGAAGGCTGAGAAAGAATTACAAAGTGGGGATCGAGTGACGCAAGGGCTGAGCACAGTGTGGAGCCTTATTTTACTGAGGCCTCCCTTTCGAGATGCTTGCTTGAAAATTGCTTTAAAGGTTTTCCATCTTTTGAACTACATTACATCTGGTCTTTCAGCATTCTAAGAATGATAACAAAAACCAACCATGCTTCTGTCTTTTGCCCTTTTTCTATTTTTCAGATGCAAATGTCTGTGTTTTAGCATTTTCATTTGAAATTCTGACGATATCTGCTCAACAACTTTTTGATTGGATTATATTAACATTTTATGTCAATATTTGGCCTGATATTATTAGTATAATCTATGGTTAGCATTATATGATTTCCATTTTGCTCCATATATATACATATATATATATATATATATTTGACATTTTCATTTTCACCTATAAAAGAGCGCAGTTCATCATATAGAGGAAGTGCGCATGAAGGCTATTCGGCTGGTACGTTATCTGCAACTTGCAAGTGACGCAACAGTTTTGCTACTTGATTTGTTTTATTTTTTTAAAGTCAGCTTTTCGTGCGCTTTTCCATTTAACAGGTAGCAAACAAGCTTTATCCTTTGTCATCCATTGCTCAGCGAATAGAAGATTTCGCAAAAGAAACATTGCATTCTGTAATAAATGGTGAAACAACAGAAAAATTGGATGCTGAAGGACCAATTTCTGAACTTGGGAAGGTAATACTCTTTTTCCAAGCTGATGTGGAGTCTCATCCAAGTTCGACCATTAAATTTTTTATGGTTTATATAAACTTAAATTTTGTGAAAATGCCAAAATTTTATGAAAATTTACAATTATTTTCAGAGTGTGGGAGACTGAGGATATTTATGAAAAGGTCAAATTTTCCGCTTTGTTGTGGGTGTTAACGGATAAATCTGATTTTCCTTTTTCACTGATAATTTAGAATTGGAAAGATGTTCTGGATCCAAATGGGATTTGATTTGTTTTATCTTGGAATGCTAGGAACCGCTAGGCTTTCATGCCTTTTCTTTGTTTTTACTTTGATCTCTTGGTTTTGAGGACTGCTCGTCCTCTTCCTCCTGTATCCATTTTTGGTGATTGATAAAGTTTTTTCCTTATAAAAAAAAATACACTTAAATTTTTATCTTCAAAATTTTCAGGATTATGATTCAGAAAAGCATTTAAATGAACTTCAATCATCGAGTGCCAATGGTAAAGATGTGTCCTCGGATACTCATCAATCATGTGCTTCTCAAAACGCACCATCCGTTTCAGTCTCCGAGTCCCAGCGGTATACGTCACTGTATTTTGCTTTGTGTACAAAGGTGACGCCTCTCTCTTCGAATATCTGAGCACTTTTTGTTTCCTTGTTTAATTGTTGACTTTTGGTTATTACAAATATAACTAAATGTGTTACTCGACGATCTGCATGGCAGAAACACTCCCTCTTTCGCGAAATTTTTCTTACTTACAAAAGTGCACGAAAGGAAGTTAAGCAGGTTTGAATAGATTGTATCTGTCATTTTGTTTTTTCTTGAGTTTTTTCTGTTTCCGGATATTGCATTAGTGCTTGCATCCCTATCATGTGCTTTTTGCACTTATCAACTGTTTACTGCAGGCAGTTGATCGCCATATCCCAATACTAGTCCGAACTATGGGTTCATCATCGGATCTTCTTGAAATTATTTCAGATCCTCCAGTAGGAAGCGAGAACCTCCTATTGCAGGTTGAGATAGTTATTTTAATGATTTGGCCAAATCTCTTAAAGGATAGTATGTTAACACGCTTTTCTGTCTACATCGTTGGGACATTGTTTCAGGTTTTGCATACATTGACAGATGGGACGGTTCCCTCGCAAGAATTGATATTTACTATTAAGAAGTTATATGATTCAAAATTAAAGGTGAATCATTCAATTTTGTTGATTGTAGTTTAAGAAGAAATTATGAGCTAATGTATGTTTGGTCCTCATTTATTGCAGGATGTGGAGATGCTTATTCCAATACTACCCTTTCTATCGAAAGATGAGGTTCTTTCCCTCTTTAATCCAACTTTTGCATAGAGCACACATGACTTTTTTTTTTCCCCCCCTTGCATACTTTATAGATGAGTTCTTGGCTGTTTTCCTTGTTTGTTCATGCTGTTTGCCAGTTGATTTTATTTTCTTATTTCTTTTTATTAAAGTAGACATTTGTGTCCTTCTTATTGTTGCATTTTTATACCTTAAATGCATTTTAAGCTGATTAATTTTGAGTCGGCCATCTTAACTTTTACTTGTAGTAATTTAATTAGCTTCTTTCAGGTTTTGATGAACTTTCCCCAAGTTGTGAATCTTCCTCCGGTTAAGTTCCAAGCAGCACTTGCTCGGATTTTGCAGGTATCTTTCAATTAATTTATTTTCTGGGCACATATGAGGAGGGAGGACTTGTGATGGATGGTTCATAAGAGTGCTGAGAGTTCGTTAAATTAGCAAGAGAGTGATAGATTAATATTTACTTAATATCTCGTGTCCTTACTGATTATTTCATATGGATAAACCATTAAGCCGATTATACAAGCTCGTATATTCATCTATGGCATGCTGATGGAGATATTATTTATTATTTATATGACTTCTACTTTTTAAGGAGCACATATAGAACATGTAGAAATGCTTTGAGCATTTGTGTCTACCATTGCACTCTATCAACGCTCTTTTGAAGTTGCTTAAATTAGGTTTCTTACTGTTAAAGCATTGAAAGTGTTATGCTTTTCTTATTTCTATTCTTGTTCCAAACAATGAACAAGCATCATTTGCTATTTATTTTTTTTTTTAATCTTTCTAAGATGCTTAAATTAGGTTTGTTATCATTATTGAACCCTTTTAAAGCATCTAACTTTTCTCCTTTTCTTATTTATATTCTTGTTCCAAACAATGAATAAGCATTGCTATTCCTTTTTTATTTTTCGCTGGGTAAATTTATTCTCTATTTGGATTCGGTTTTGTGAAGTTGTCATATATTTACTAAATAATTCGTCTGAAGAATGATTCAGTTGGGTCGTAGAACTTATCTCCAACTATTTGCCTTGCGTCATTAATAATTGTACTTCTAATTGAATTATGAACTAAGATATATTTGCACAGGGTTCACCACATTCTGGTCCATTACTTGCTCCTGCTGAAGTCTTAATTGCTATCCATGGGATTGACCCTGACAGAGATGGAATTCCATTGAAGAAGGCATGCCTTTCCAAACTCCAACCCCTCTGTTCCTCTCATGTAAACGTTAGTGAGTTTAATGATGTGTGGGCTTGCTAACCGATGATACTCCATAGCAGGTCACGGATGCATGCAACGCTTGCTTTGAACAGCGGCAGATATTCACCCAACAAGTTCTTGCTAAAGTTTTGAATCAATTGGTCTGTACTATTGGAATCTGTTATCCTTTTTTTTTTTTTTTTTTTTTTTCCTCTGTAGAACTTTCAAGCTTACTCGAAGCCATCTTACCTTTCTTACAGGTTGAGCAAATTCCTCTTCCTACACTGTTCATGCGTACGGTGTTACAAGCCATAGGTGCTTTTCCAGCGTTGGTAAGAATTTAATATGCAATTTCTCTTTTACATGTCGAGTGAGAAGGGAGTTGAGTAATATTTTCTCTTTACTACACCCTTGGCACTTTAATTTTAGCAAGGTCTTATGGCTTTGGGTTTGCTTAATGGTACAGGTGGATTTTGTAATGGAGATTCTCTCACGACTTGTAAGCAAACAGGTACTCTTATCATGTCAAGTTGATTGCTTTTCTTTTGGTATTTTTTCTTTCTTTATCTTCTGACTCAATAAGCTGTTGCAGATATGGAAGTACCCCAAGTTGTGGGTTGGATTTGTGAAGTGCGCGTTCTTGACAAAGCCTCAGTCATTCAGTGTATTGCTTCAGGTGTGTTTCTAGAAGTCTACTGTGCTCTAATGTTTTTGGAATTGATTCACGTCAATGGATTCTCTGACGACCCGTGTATTCTCATCTTTACTTGAGCTATTTATTCTGTCCCTATTTGCTGTGTTTTTATTGTTTGTTTCTATTTTTTTGGGTTAGAAGCTTTGCTGTGTACTTTTGAGAGTATTGTTTAAAAAAGCAGTTTTGAGGTGCGCTACAATCTGACACTGGGGCTTAAGCCGTGGGATGTTTATTCTTAGTTTTTGAGGCAGGCTTTGAGGCTATGCCTCAGTTACTTTTTGTTTGATAATCTAGACTCAGCGAGAGGATCTATTGTTAGGAATATTTTTGACAAAAAAAATAAAAGAATATTCCAACAGGAAAACATAAAGCATCCAATTCAACTCTTGCTTTTGTAAACCAAAATTTATTTTAAGCAATGGTTATTTTCTTTCTCGTTTTTAATTGAGCAATGAGATTGTTCCTCATAATTTAGATGTTGGACTTAAACAGCAATGGAGTTTAGAACTCTTCTGATGGTATTTTTTATCTTGCAGCTTCCTCTTGCACAGCTTGAAAATGCACTGAATAGAACGCCGGCTCTGAAAGCACCATTAGTTGCGCATGCTAGCCAGCCAGATATTCGTTCTTCACTTCCAAGGTTCATTAAAATCAACATTTTCATTTTGCCTAGAAAAACTTTCCTCCATGGAGCAGAAAGTGAGAAGGCGATAACTCAAAACTAGTAATTGGATAATTCAGATTTGTATTTTCTGCCTTTTCAGGTCTATATTGGTAGTTTTGGGCATTGCTTCAGAGTCCCAGCCCCAAACCAGTCAGCCACAGGCTGCAGAACCGAGCACCTCGGATAAGGAGGCGATCACAGAAAAATCAAAAGAATCATCTGGTGCTTCTTGACTAGTCAACTCTAACTTATGAAGAGCCTAAGATTCAAATTGGGTATTAATGACAACCAGCAGAGGTGTCACCCATCTTATGGGATGCAAGAGCTGATTACCGTTTCGACTCAGACAAAAAATAAGCATGCAAGAAAAACCATGCCGTCTTCATCTCAGATGGAAAAGCAATGCCCTTGTGTTGTACCATAATAACCCTGTAAGGTGACATAAATAGGGCAGATCTTGATGTTTCAATAAGTCGCTGCTCCGTGTTCGATTAACATCCACTCTCCGAGATAACTTGGCCAATTAGAGTGTATTGTAGGAATTTTGCCAGGGGAATAATGCTTCGGTAGTGTACGTTTTACTTTTCGGATTGTATTTACTTTGATGAATGTGTTCGTCTTTTTCATCTCTTCATGTGTATACTTTCAGATTATTTTATCAAGTCCCTACGGAGCCGCTGCCTGCTGGCTTGTTGTAACTTTTACCTTTCTTTTCGGTTGGACTAAACTTAAAAGGGTATTTAGCATTGATGCCCACTAAGCTTGCTGCCATTTGACAACTTACCCGCTAAATTTTAATTTTAACAATTTACTCTCTAAACTTGTTAAATTATTGCAATGTATTCTTTTTAATTAATTTTACACTTAACAAAAGATTTAAAATTAGAAGATTCACATTAAGATATGTATTAGATTTGAAAATTTTTTGTTGAGACATACATAGATTTTTCATTACTTATTTAACAGAAAATTAATTCATAAGGTGTACATTGTAATAATATAACAAGTTGAGGAGATTAAATTGCCAAAATTAGAAATTTTAGGATAAGTTACCAAAAGATAACAAGTTTAGCAGGCATCAATGCTAAATACCCAAACTTGAACAAGCGGACAAAGTTTGCATAACATCTAAACGAGTAGATTAGGAATTGAACATTCTCACATTCAGAATACATAAAAATTAATTCATAACCATTTCACAAACCTGCCAAATTAATCTTACAGACTGGGGACATGTACTTAATTACAAAGAATCAAATTTGAACATGACAAACTTTTGCTTAGTTTAGAATCTCCCTTCGAAGCTTTTTCTCTCACGGGTAATCTCAAAAGAACGTCAAAACTCGAATTCCATTGAGTACCCTCAGTATGTGCAAATTCTTAATTAAAACCGAAGGCATCTGGTTGTGAAGTGCTTCATAAGCACTTACGGAAGAAGCCCGAGGAGAACTGGCTGCTTCCCTTGTTGCGACTTGAATAACGTCACGTTGGTGAACCAGGAACTCCATGCATTTGAAACCATTCTGGCATGTGGAATCTCTCATAAAGCACGGGCCTGACATCTTTTTGCTTGGAGAGATGTTTAAGGAGTGGAAGCAAGACTTCCAAAAGCTACGTAATCCACACAACAGAAAAAGAATCACAAATTCAAAAGACGTTACCATTGCATAATTTTTTAAAGCAACCAGTTAACTTTTTGAAATAGAAGTCAAAATAGACTACCTGATTATCATATGGCTGTCCGGCAGAGAATGGAATACACGGTATGCCATTTGAGGGCTGTAACAAGAAACTAAATGGATTGTTGTCAATGATTACAACCCGTGAGAGATCCTTGGATAAACATGACAGATCCTTCACATGCTCTCGATATTCCCTGTAGTTGACATAGATGGAATGTCAATGAAATCTCGATAACCATTAAATGGACGTGATTTTCAGCAGGATTTTTGTTCACATGCATATACTCGTGAACATTTTCGTATACTTCAAGAAGGATAATCATGGTTAACGAGCAAAGCTTACGTGCTAACTGTCGATGGACGATAAAGACGAAGGCTGAATCGGTTATCCGCATCTATTCTGTCAACAAGTGGTCTAGCATAGCCTGAACGGTATTATTAACGGAATAAGTGGGAACAGAATAGATTTAGAATAAAAAGGAAAAAAGAAGCTTAAGTGAAAATTAAAACAACATCAAACCTTCAAGACCAGCAGTAAATAGGACAAGTACAGCAAATTCACCAATCTGCTTCAAGAACTCTTTCAAACCAGGTCGTTCAAACACAGTCACATAACTGATCTTCGGTTTACCATCACATTCCTTCATTAGAGATAGCACATCAATCATGTTATAATGGTGAGCATAAGGTACAGAGAGAACGATAGACAGAGACGGACCTTATCAGAAGAGACGCATTCCAACTCAAACCACTTCAATCCAGCTTCAGTTGCTTGTGTTTTAATAACGGCAGGCAAGCTTGATGTCTCATATGCACATATAAGCGTCTCATCCAAGTCAAGAACCACCTACACCACCAAGTTGATCCATTAATCCATTGACACACACAGAGAGCTTGTATCCCGTCTAACCCAATTGCAGAAAGATTAATTCGCTTCACTAAATTCACGAAATAAATTACTGTGACATGCTGAATAATTTCTCATCATGAAGAGGACTCCGACTACTCTAGCGGGTGAAGCTGCCTTGGAGAGGAGACACCTATTCCCTCAATAATTTCTTCTTTTTAAAATTTTTTAAAGCATTTTCTCCTATATGTTCCCCTGAAATTTTCTAATTGTAATATCCACACAAATTTTTTTGAGAGTTTCAATTGACTCTAAACTTAACTTTTCAATAAACTCATATTTCAATCTTAAAGCCCCAAATAAACCGAAAATCAACAACAACACTCTATAATTTCATAATCCTTTGGACTCAAAATTTTGATACGTGAATTAAAATCTATTTCAAGCTTCGTTCATTTGGAAGGAAAAAAGAAAGACACAAATAGATAAAGTAAGGTAAAAGAGAGACAACAAATTTTTTGTTTAAAAAAAAAAGAAGAAGAGAGAAACAGATAATTGCATTGTACTTTTAGTTTAATTCATAAAAATCGACAACAAAATGCTGATAAAATAAATAAAAAAAATGCCCACAATCCAGGAAAAAAATATATATATTTATATATCTTTATATATATAATGCCCAATTAGGCCAAAATGAGCACCACCTAATTTGTGAAAAATCAAGAGAATTCTCATCAATGGATAATATATTGATCATCACCGATAACAACTTCACACACAAAAGAGTCAGATTATTGCATTACATAAAAGACCCACACCTTTACAACGTTAATTTCGACAGATTCCTATAAAATAAAAAAAATAAAAAAAAATTAACGTACCGTGAGCTTCTCAAGAAGATCAGTGTCAAGGCCGATACCATCTTCGACGGAGGAGTCGGAATCATGGAGAGAGAGCTCGTAGACGGGCAAGGGCTCGAATGAACAAGAAGAAGAAGAAGAAGAAGAAGAGAGAAGGCGATGATTTTGATGGGTGAGGCCGAGAAAGGAAAGGAGGTTAGGGAGACAGGAGGGGGTGCCTCTCAGGATCTGAAGAAGAATCTCGAACAAGAAGCTAACCCAATTCGCCAACGCCCGCCACAGCTGAGCTGACCTCGGCGGCGCGTACACTTCAGACGCCGCCTGCTCAATCTGCTCCGCCATGGCTTCCGCCGATCCTCTCCGATCTGCCCCCCTCTAACCCAAATGAACACTCACAGTCCCACACTCACTTCGATGCGTGCTTTGTTGGCAGAGAAATTTTTTTTAGTTTTTTATTTTTTTATTTTTTTTTTTTAAGGAACAGAAGAAAATAATTTAATAAAACAATATTTAAAAAAAAAAACGCTGATTATTTTATTCTTTAAGTGGATTGGATTATATTTCCAGGTTATTTACGTTTTTGTACTCTCTATTTTACTTTTATTAAGAAAGTATAACATGCTTTTTTAATCTTTACATTTTTATATCATCATATTACATTAAATACACAAATTTATACTCATTATCAATCAATATTTAATTTTGATTTTAAAATACCTAAATTACCCTTAAAAAGAAAAACTAAAATTAAGCTTTATTTATACTTTTACACTCTGCATTTGTTTTTATTCAAAAAAATATATGGTGCCTTTTAAAGTTATATATTTTTATATTATTAGATTACATAGTACATATATCTTTACAACTTCTTGATCAACACTTAATTTTAACATTAAAAATATTTTTGATGTCCCTGAAATTAAAAATAACAAATAATTGAAGAAAATCTAGTTTAAATTAAAAGCTAAATATATGAGCTGAGTTGGGAGGTACATGATAGCGGGGTGGGAAAGGACTATGTGGTTATAAGGGTGAGGTTGAGAAGTATAAATTTTTGTTGAGAAAAAGGTTTTCTTGTTTTACAATAATTTATCTTTTTGAAGGTATTTTGGATATTTTTTTAAGTCAAAATAAAACATTGATCAAGAAAAAATATTGGTAATATGATAATAAAAAATACATGAATTTGAATGCATGATATACTTTTTGAATAAGATATAAATATATAAATAATCCAAAATTGTAGTTTTTCTTATTAATATTTTGTGTATTTTTGGGAAAAAAAAATCATGTGTTGACAAAAACAAAAACAAAAAAAGTATAAGTTTGTATATTAAATAGAATCTGATGGTATAAAAATATAAAATTTCAAAATATATAATATATTTTATGAATAAAAATAAAATATAAAAATGTAAAATACTCTTATTTTAAAGATAAATATTACGATTTAAGAGGGGAAAATGTTAAATTTAAGAGATATAGGGAAAGATAACCATTTTTGGATAATTGTTAAGAAAAAAAAATTCGGTGAGTGGCTTTTTTACCACTCTTTTAAATAAACTAGTTAAATAACATGCACAAAGCGTGTGCAGAATAAATAAACAAAGCAAATAATAGACAAACAAACTAAAACAAAAATAAAAACAAAAAAAATATATATATATGTGACGATCATTAAACCGTCACATAACGAAACATGATCAAAAAGAACATATTTGCTCTTTGATATCTAAATATATATTTATAATATTACTAATAAAACATAATATGTAACAACATAATATACTATATATAGTATATATATAAGAAGGGAACAAAAAAAAGAGGAGGAAAAAGAGCGATTTCACGAGGCGGAACTTTGCGCTTAACCAAACCCATCATTTATTCTTTTAAATAAGGGAAGGAGATAGTCTATCCTTTTTTATTTCATAATAGTCTTTTTTCTTTTTCTTTTTTTAGTTTGTTTTCATAGGTAAATAGCATGGTTTTTTTTTTTTTCAATAGATTTTATTATCATTTATCAACGATGTACTAGTAATTCATCACAAAGTGGATCAATCCATCACTGTGGACCAAATATATATCACTAATAAACCGATATATTATTGATTCAAATTGGTTAATAACTAACTAATCAACAAGTTCATCAATGATGGACCATTGAGTTTATCATTGATGATTTATCACTGCTGATCGACTTTCATCATATACAAACCATTAAAAAAATGATCATTTTTCTAAATAAAAAGAACATTGGACATTTTACTAAAAAATGACTTTAAAATGTTATTTTTTCTGTAACTTCCTTAAAAATAGCCTAATATTTTTTTAGAAAAATGATTGATGACCATTCAAATGCTGATTGATCTTGATCGATCGGTGATTAACTGATAAAAACACCATCAATGCTCAATTAGTTTTTTTTTTTCAAGGACTATTTTCTAATTAAACA
This sequence comes from Ficus carica, assembly GCA_009761775.1. Lineage (NCBI taxonomy): Eukaryota > Viridiplantae > Streptophyta > Magnoliopsida > Rosales > Moraceae > Ficus > Ficus carica. The sequence goes on from CM019750.1 coordinate 4,466,515, forward strand.
AAAAAAATGGGACATTTATTAAAACATGATTTGAAAAGGTCATGTTTTTTCATTATTTCAGCATCCCACTAAATTTATCTAAATAATAGTAGAATGAAAATGTACATATATTTTATACAGAGGGTTTTATATGAAGATGACTTTTTAAAGTATTTTTTACAATGACTTTTTATTTTATTTTATGGGTTTTATAGGAAAATGTCTTAAGTTTTTTTTCAATGCAGGAAAATGGTTTTTTTTTTTTTTAATGGTTACTTTTATGGTCGATCATTGATAAGCTTGATAGTCTGTCACTAATATATTTGATGGTTAGTAAGTAAATAAGTAAAATAAAATAATAATAAATCAGTTCATCAGTTGAGGATAGGGTAAAATTGATAAAATAAAGTTAGAGAATCTCATTGTAAAATTGGTCGAATTAAAATTACATATATATGAAAGGAAATTTAAAAAAACTGGTGGAGAAGGTGAATCTTTAGAATTTAAGAATGTTGGAGTTCTTGATAAAGAGGAGAGTGTTGGAGTTTGAGATAAAGAGAAGAAAGAAGTAGTAGTAGTAGTAGTACTTGTTAGGGTTAAGGGAAACAAACTATACACCTTCTTTTTGTTTTTGTTTTTTTTTTTAATTTTTGTTTTAAGGTTACATGGGTAGACAGTGTCATGCCCCAACAATCTTGAAAATGGATTGAATCCTTATGGATAGATTAATATATATATCTCAACTACTGTAATAAGTCTGATTCAAACTTAATATCTTATCATGATGAATATTAAGACTTAACTAGACATGGAACCCTAGAAGATAAAATATTTTTGTGAACTTTTAAAAACGTGAAAATTTGCTTATTAATGATATATATTTTTAAGAAAAACTTTTTTTTTTTTTTTTTGCTAGAAAAACATTATTGCAAACTCGATGATGTACCCCACTTCGCATTTTTATTTATTAATTTCTTTTTATTCATTAAAAGTATACCATAATCAGCGAAACATTTCTTTTTCGTACATACTTCAGTTAACAAAGATTTTATTTTATTTTTATATCTTGTCATAGTTTTAAGTAAAGGTACATAAATGAAAGTACTACTATCTTTCATAAATAGCTCTACGTACATTTTCTCGCCTGACCTTTGTCACTGGCATTTAAGAAGTTTCCAAACATTTTCTGGCCTGAGCTTTATTACTGGAATTATATTTCAACTTTTAAGTCGAAATATGGTAGTATTTATTTCTCTCTGGAATCATTCATTAATTAAATTGTAAATTAAAAAAAACTATTATTTTGGACTAAACACGTGATTAAATATATTAAAAACAAATCACACATCAATTAAGCTCACTTCAATTGATAATTAAGAGTGTGTTTGGTGCATCGGTTTGAAATGAAAATTTTAAGTTAAAGTAAAGGGGTGTTTGGTGAATGAGTTTAGGGGGTGTTTGGCTTGTTAGTCTAAACTAACATTTTCAAACTTTTTTTGGTCTTTTTCCTCAAAAGTTTTTGTCTTTTTCTCAAAAAGTTTTTTGTCTTTTCTGAAAAGTCAACAAAATTTACTATTTAAACTTATAAATCTTAACTCAAACTTACACACCAAACAGGCTCTTAGTTTAAGATTTTTAAGTTTCAATAGTAATTTTTCAGAAAAGACAAAAAACTTTTTCAGAAAAGACAAAAATTTTTTTCAGAAAAAGACAAAAATCATGATGAAAAAAATACAATTTAGTTTAAAATAAACTTGTAACCAAACTAGCCCTAAGTTAATTTTTCAAAAATTAGTTATAATTTTTATTGATTTTTCAATATATATATATATGCACATATATAAATTGAGATGAAAAACTTAGATTTGGACCTAAGAGCCAAACGGAAGTTGAAACTATTACCTCTTATCCTTTTTTCTTTAAATTGTTTTATGAATGCCCCGTATACTATACACTATACGGATTGCATCTTATGTCCAATTTTGGTATCTCAAACAGTATCTAACCAATATATTTTGACACATCATTGAAAGAAGTTAGATCTTAAAATATAAAAAATCAGTTATGAAATATTTTAAATTTTTTAAAATGACGTGACATAATATTAATGATTAGATATTATTTGAGATATCAAAAATTAAACAAAAGATGTGGATCATGTACTATACATTCTATTTCATTTTGTCTCCTAATTATTTAAAACCATTCAAAATGTCTCATGTTATATAAAAAAAAAATCATTCAAGTTGTCTCTTCCATCAACTTCTGTGAATATATTTAACAGAAATATTGACATAACACACCCTTTAAAATTAGGGGACTTCTACAACGAGGGAAGCTTGCTTTTCCCATGGGTGGAGTAAAAAATCTAAGCCTATAGATGAGAAATCTATGGCTAAAGAGGGTGCAGCTCATGAAAACTAAAATAAAGACAACAAAATTTGATCAAGACCTTCCTTTTAAATTTGATAATTAAAAAATATCACTCTCTTTTACAAAATGTCAATTTCTATCCCACTCCCACATAAATCATTTGAACTCTTGAATGATTCTTGAATTAAAGAGAGAGAGAGAGAGAGAGAGAGGGAGAGAGAGAGAACATTCTAAATAATGGAACATACAGTTGTTTGTTTCTCATGCTTTGTTTTCTACAACGGCAGTAACAGTCCTTTGCATCTAATTGTCATATTCATTTTGATTTCCAATCAAAAATTCCTTGAGAGAAAATAAGGAACAAACTCAAAAAATAAGTTTGAAACTTTAAAATAAAAATTAAGGAAAGAAAAAATATTAAAAATATACAATGAGGAACACCGTCACCAAACCCACACCGTTACAGCGCCCACCTAATTGCGGCCATCTTCCAGCATCTTTCTCATGCCGCCATGCTCCAAACCAGCCCAAGCGCGAGCCACCCCCTTTCAGCCGAGATCGCACCCAGTGGAGCCATCCACTGTGCATCCCGCGAACGCCCTCGACCACAACTAGCCGCCGCTAATACCCAGCACCAGCCACCGCCTCAAACAACCCACGACAACTCACCCTATCCTACGACCACCCAGTGCTAGCACCCACGACGACCAACTGATTTCACCTATTTCAAGCCAATAAAGAGAAATCCGACGGCTCACGAAGATCTCTCAGGTGTTTGCTCTTCGACTCGGCCATTTACTATTTTTCTTCAAATTATGGCTGATTTGTCGGAGATTTGGTTTAATACTGTCTTGGTGTTAAAATGGGTCTAATTATTAGGGGCCGCTTGGGTATAGATGAAATTTTGTTATTTGAATTTCAAAATTTTAATTTTATATTAATTTTTTTCTTTTATTTTTAACTAATTTAAACTTTAAAAATTTGTAATTTTTTTATTTTAAATTAAAATGAGATGAATTTTATGTCAAAAAACTTATTACGACAAGATAAATAATACAAGATTTATTTAGTATATTTTTTTGAACACATTTCAAATTTTTGTACTATTTTTTATATCATAAAACATTTTCAAATTTTTTTCTCTCAAACACATATTTTCAACTCAACTTTCAAAACATCATTTTCAGATATTACCATAAACAGGCCTTCAGCGTTAGACCCTCTATCGTGGGTCTCGCCGGTGTTATGCCTCCTGCCACCGAGAAGAAATTTGTAAGCAGTGAAATAATAAGAATACTAGGGTTGGATTTTCCAGCTCAAAATTCTAACTGGAAAAGCTATAACAAAATTCTAACAAAGGCTAAAGAATAGAGATTACAAATACAATGCTATTTTATATTCTAACTTGCCGCCGTAAGGATGAATCTGGCTTATTTTAGGCATTCTTAGAAATTGCGGTTAAAAATTCCATTTTGATAAAATATGGAGGTTGGGCAATGAATTATCTTTGTTTTGTTAAGCTATAATGCAGTGTTTTATACGCATGTACAACCTCGTTCAGATCAAATATCCACTCTTAGATCTTACACCAGCAATAAGATAAAACCACTTTATCCTATTGTAGAATTCCCTTTAAAATTAAACAAATATATAATAATTATATAAATCTTAATTAGAAGCAAATTATTAGTTTTATTAGAAACTTAAATTTTCTTCTCACTGTCGAGCTCTCTCTCTCTCTCTACAGTAAATCTTTCATCTTCTAATTGGATCACTCATCAAAATCAACGAAAAAACCATTGATGAAATCTGAAACCACCAACGATTTCTCACAAATCTCCTCTTCTGGACAATCCCAAATAGAATATTCAAAATCAAAACTTACGAATTTTTTGCAACCAACTCCGTTTATTGAAGACAACCCATGAGGCAGTAAAGAACCCAAATTTCCTCTTTCCGATTTTGTATATCCCTGATTACCCATCCAAAAGCACGTTGCTGTAAATAAAACCCACTTGCATAGGAAAAAGCACAAATTAAATGGATTAAAAAAAAAAAAAAAAAAGGAATACTTTCGTAAAATCCACTTAACTATATCAGTTGTGTTAATATGCCATATAAATTATGAAATGTACTTGTTCTACTCTCTGAATTTAATATATGTATCAAATTGCTTATTCTGTTTGTCTCTGTTAGTTTTTCCATCATTTATAATGTCAAAATACCCATTGATCATTATATTTGTGTCAAAATACCCTATAATCTTTAAAATTTTTGTCAAATTATACATTCTATCTTATTTTATTTATATAATATTGTATAATTACCTAATAATTCCTAACTTTTTTAAAAAATTGTTAATAAAAAATATTTTTATTTTTTATATTCCCGACAATATCGAATAATTCATATTTAGTTTATTAGGAGCTACTTTACCATATTCTGAATTCAAGGGTTTCAATAAATCCCCTACACTAGTTCGTCTTGAACCAGATCTAGAACTACTCTCAACGGTTTGTGTAGCCATAAATCCAATCTTTCCTAAATTCTTTCCTAAATATATATATAATATATATTGAATTGACTACTTCAATCAAAACATAATTTTTTATTCTAATAAAATAATATGTACATTTTTTTGCACACTTTTTTTTTTTTTAACTTAAGTTTATTAGGTTTTGAGTTTATTTATGCATAATCATAGCTAATAATACTTGGGAGGATTTGGATTGACCAAATAGCAAGCAGTCATTTTGATCAAATCTAGAAAAAATAGCAAACGGTTATTTGCTAAAAAAAAAAAAACAAAACAAAACAAAAAAAACTCAGTCATCCATTAGATTGAGTGACCAAAATAGGTCAATCAACTTAAATTTTTTTTTTTGTTCATTAACAATAAAATTGTTAAAAAGAGGTTTGAAAAAGAAAGAGTATTTAACCTAAAAAAAAGAAAGAAAGAAAGAGAAGAAAATGATGGTTACATGTATTATCTAGTAGTAATTTATATTATCATTAGGTATAAAATTCGATTTTTGAATCTTCCAACTCCAACTCCATGCTCAAAAAAAAAAAAAAAGGAAGACGAGAAAATTATTGATCAACATAACATAAACTCTCTCACTTTGATCAACATGACACAAATTTTAATTTACTTATGTTTAAATATGTGTTATATTAGTAAAATATTATTATTTTTTATATCATATTAGTATAATAGTTTTTATATTTGTATCATTAGAAAGAGAGAGAGAGAGAAGAAAAAGAAAAGGAGAAAAGAGGAGGATGAATGGCCAACATGATTTTGAAAATTTGAAAGTTTGAAACGCAAGAGAAGTAAGAAGTTAAATGGGCCAAGGAAAATCCGTCGTTGTCGAAGTAGACGTAATCCACACAAAGGAGGCCGATGAAAAAAAAGGCCGTTACTTCAAAGTGCCATGGCCCAGTCGCCGCCTTCCCTTCTTTTTCTGTAGATGATGACTCATCACTTCTCACACCTACACCCACCATTCCCCCAGTCCGTTCGCTCTACGGCCGGAAGCAGAAACAAAAGAATCAGTCGCAGCTCATAACCCCCACCCCAAAAAAAAAAAAAAAAAAAAAAAAAAGAAAGAAAGAAAAGGGAAGTAAAAAAGCTTTTTAGAGAGAGAGAGAGAGGCATGGGCGTCGATTACTACAAGATTCTTCAGGTTGATAGGAACGCCAAAGACGATGACTTGAAGAAAGCCTACAGAAAGCTTGCCATGAAATGGCATCCTGATAAAAACCCCTCCAACAAGAAAGAGGCTGAGGCCAAATTTAAGCAAATCTCCGAAGCATACGATGTAAGTCTATGTTTTAAAAAAATAAATAAAAATAAAAAATTATAAGCTCAGATTCATGGCGAATTTCGTTTGTTACTAGGTTTGAATGATTGCGCTTAATTCTTTCGATTTTTCTGGGAATTTTAATTTAATTTTCAAGGTTTTGAGTGATCCGCAAAAGCGAGCGGTGTACGATCAGTTCGGAGAGGAGGGATTGAAGGGGCAGGTGCCGCCTCCGGGCGCCGGCAGGTTTCCCGGCGGCGCTGACGGCGGTCCGACGACGTTCCGGTTCAATACGAGGAGTCCGGACGACATATTCTCGGAGTTTTTCGGGTTTTCGGGTTTCGGAGGAATGGGGGATATGGGAGGGTCTAGGGCTGGGGGTTCGGGGTTTCCGAGGAGCATGTTCAGCGAAGACATCTTCGCCTCGTTTAGGGGCGGTGCCGGCGAGGGTTCGACGAACGTGATGAGGAAAGCTCAGGCCATCGAGAGGACGTTGCCTTGCACTTTGGAGGATTTGTATAAGGGCACCACCAAGAAGATGAAGATCTCTAGGGATGTCTCTGATTCCAGCGGGTAATAATCAAACCCACCCTACTATCACCATTAGTAGTCCTTAATTCATGTTTCCTAATTGAGAATCGCCTTTTTATTTGGTACAATTTGGGTCTGGAATGTTCTTGTTTTCTTTGTTGTTGCTTTCACATATCTTCTATTAACTACCAGCTAGAGTTTTTTTTCCCCCCTAATCTAATTAGGCCATCGTAGTTTGATATACCGTATCGATGTTTTTATTAGTTGCTTTTCAGTGTTTAGGGATTCATGCAATGTGCTGAAAGATCCGAGATTTGAGTGAAGAGGGGTAAAGATTTTACTAGATATAACACAGTAATTTTAGTTTAGGACCTGTAATCTTAAAACATCTTTACTCTTTTTCCTATTCTTGTTTGCATTTCTTGTCATGAATATCAATACTGTAGCTACAGCTTCATTCCTTCTAGGCGTGCTATGCTTACGTTCTACTATAAGAGAGCACGAAGCAGTCCTGTTAAAGTTCTTGCACTTACCTATTTGTGTATTTTTGTGAAAATTCTAGTCCTTGTTGACAATGAGCTCACAAAATTTTAAGATACAACTCTTTGGCCGACAACTTGCTTTCCAGTTGTCATAATCTTATTTTTACTAACTTTAGAAATTGGAATTCGTATAGCTTAAGCACTAAAATATCTTCTTAAATTTAGTACAGCCACAAAAAGTAATGTTTTGGTTTATTTTACTTCAAAGGCAATCCAAACCGGGGGTAAATTTAGGATTGGATTTTACCTTGTACATTCCCTACATCTTTTGGGCCCCACAAAATTTGCATTCTTGATGTACGAAGTTAACACATGAATAGGTGGGAATGACACACACCTCCCTCTTCCTTTCCCGTTGATGATAAATAAATACGCCGTTATGGTTGTCCTGGTTACACTTGTGGCTCTAGTGCCTGCAAAAATAGCAAATATTTTTCTCTATGATCAGGCTTGCATGTAGACTTTACATGTATAGATATTCATGTTTACATGAATGTATCTCATATAAAAAATCTTGTGAAAATATTTGTTTTGGTCTTTTACTGGATACAAAAAATGACTCCACCACCAAATATTTTTTTAGTAGTAATAGAAGGTCTCACTTGATGGCGATAGTTTCATGTTCATAGTTTCATTTGGGATAATTGCTAAATTAGTAGGAAGAAAAATGGATGAGTGATTCCTGGGTGCTTTGAACATCTAACTAAAAGGAATGCCTGCTTTTGAAATCTTAAGAGTGTGATTTTCCTCACTTCAACTTGTCAAAAAAACTTAGTATTTTTTCTTTGCTGGTCCTTCAAATTGATATCATACTCATGTCCTCTGAAAATTGCTATTTTCACATTTCAGCTCCTTCTATTTCCTGCTATTTGATGAGCACTTATGGTATTAGGCAAATGCCAATGCCATATTTGGCCCAAAAAATTGTAGAAATAGCATATTTGATATGTTGTGCTCCAATGCATAATGCTATTTCAAATGCTATATTTACTTTGTTTCATAATTACTTTGGAAGTTGTAAAAGTAAACTCTTAATTTTAAAATAATTTTTAGATGTCAATATTTGTAGTAATTAAATGAAAAAGTCAATGTATCAACTAATTGCAGTCAAATGCCAAATTTGACCTTTGCTATACTTGGTGGCTAATCTGCCGCACCGTCTAGCAATTGCCAAATTTAGCATTAGAAATAGCATTGCATTGGAGATGGTTTTCTTACCCAAATGCCAAAAATTGGCTTTGGCACATGTATTTGGCATTTCGTTGGAGCTGCTCGAAATGCATGCAAAAAGTTGCCAACTAGTGGAATTGTTGAAATCAGGAAGTGGTTTATCCCTTTCTAGTGCTGCTCTATTATCAAGCTAGTCTTCTGTTATATTCTGGTGGAGACCTTGCATCATTCATGCTTATTATTCCTAATCAATATATTACCTGCGTAATTATGCCAAGTACTTGAGATATGCGAATCCCACACTTATAATGGTTTCACTATATTTGTTACGATTTCTGCAGAAGACCAAACACAGTGGAGGAAATTTTAACAATTGAGATCCGGCCAGGTTGGAAGAAAGGAACGAAAATAACTTTTCCTGAGAAAGGAAACGAACAACGAGGTGTTATACCTGCAGATCTTGTCTTCATCATTGATGAAAAGCCTCATGGTGTCTTTAAGAGAGATGGCAATGATCTTGTTTTCACCCAGAAAATATCTCTTGTGGAAGCCCTTACGGGTTACACAGTACAGTTGACGACCCTTGATGGACGAAATCTGACAATCCCCATCAACTCTATTATCAGTCCCACCTATGAAGAGGTGGTTAAAGGAGAGGGTATGCCTATTCCCAAGGAACCTACCAAAAAGGGAAACTTGAGAATCAAGTTCAACATCAAGTTCCCTTCTCGGCTTACTTCAGAGCAAAAGACCAGCATCAAACGGTTATTAACATCTTCATAAACACTGGTGGTAGCCCTCCCTGCCATCCGCTGAATTTGTGCTCAGATTGCATTTGTTTTCTTTGTTACTATTTATTCTGGAAAGTTAAATTATGCTTTGTGAAGTCTGGAGATTTGAAGAACTGTGTAGGAGTTGTGTATTGATTTCCCATGTTCTTTTTTTTTATATTTACTTTTCCATGATTTTAGTGTTATAAGTTAGAACAACTTGTGGTAGAAGAAGCACTGACATGACACGACTCCTATCTTGTTGCAAACTATGCTTAAGGGTTATTGAGGATCCTCTTTGTTTTTACACACACAACACCTCGACTCTCGGCAGATTCTATGTGCCAGTTTCCATGAAGAACCGAAGCAGTTCATTTAATGTTGTGACCGGGTATGATGGCATGATATTCCTAATTAGTTCCGCTTCTGTCTATGTGAGTGTCTTTGTAGGTTTAACTTATCTGCTAACAAGAGGCATCACCGGCGTTCTATTCTTCACTTTAAAGCTCCAAAGACCTAAATCGGGGAAACCAACTTGAATGCGTGAAAGGTAAACTTTGGTGAGCTGTATGCTTTGAACAATGCTCTTGAAAAGGGAAGGGATCACTCCATGGCTTGAGTATGATCTTTGGTTTGACCGACTTTTTTCTCTTTTTATAAGGAGATAATAATGTTCATTTGGACTATTTTAATCAACATGCTTTAAGAGGACGTAATCTATTTGTTATCAGATTTCTAGGAAGTGTGACCACTAACTCTATGGTAGAACTTTAGTTGCTCAAGTTGTAAGAAATTAGGAACTTTCTATATTTAAGTAGTTTTCTATTAGAGTATGGCCTCCTTAACTCCCTTATTTAGATTTGTGCCCCTTTCTTAAAATTTGATTTTAAAGGGCGAAAAAAGAATGAATCTGAAGAGTGTTTAAGAAAGGGTATAAATCTTTATACCTTTCATTTGGAGGGTTCTTTCTTTTCTTTTTTTTTTTTTTCCCTTTTCTCGTTTTATTCTGTGTTCTTACTTCTGAGATGTCTCTAGCTTTACATGTGTTGGAAATATTGATTAAAATTTTCAAAAACATAATGGAATATGATTCTTAAAACTGTGATCTTTTTTTTTTTATGAAACATGTATGATAACTCATTATTTGAAAGATATGGAATTGACAATCGATAATGTGATAAAATTTTTATCAAATGATTTTGTTTTCTTACATAATAATAATAATATACTGTTCTCTTTCTTTGCTTCGAGTTGGACGGTAGACGGTATATGAGAACCTTTTGAATTTAGAAAATAAGCTTAAATCTTGTTTCGAATCTTGGATTTTTTCCCGTTAATTCTTGAACAATTCGGTCACCTTGGCCTTGATTACTTGTTGATTTAATCACATTCACACCAAAAATTAAGTAGAAGGCCGCCAAATTTGAGCATTACCAGGCAGGAAAGGTTGGGCACACAAAAGGGTGAGCGGAACTCTCTCTCTTGATGCTTGGCCACAACTTAACAGGCTTTCTAGACCAACTAGGGGTATGAAACATATACAATTCAATTCTCTCAAATCGATACGACTAAATGGATGAAAATGCCCTTTTACAAGTTATACAAGTTAGTTCGATAGCAGATATTGAATTTTTGATTGATAATAGAGCATGTCATGTAACATGTATGAGGATATTCTTTTTAAATTTAAGTATCATTCATCGGGTTGGAAGTATTCTATAATATATTATTTATTAATATTTAGAGGGCTAATAAGAGTTTGAGGAGGGGGGGGGGGGGGGGGGGGGGGGGGGGGGGGGGGGACACTTTTTTTAATAATACTAGTTTGAGAGAACATGCGAGAGACACATTCTTTTAGTTATTTATTTATTTATTTTTTTTTTTTTGTAACTTCTTTATTATTATTATTATTGGTGGTAGTAGTAGTGGTTTTCATATGAAGCTACTTGACATGATTGTTTACAAATAATTTTTTTTTCTTCTATTTTTCTCGTTTTGAACTGGGGTGGAGCTCCCCCACTAATTTTATTTTTTCCACAAAATTTCCCTTTACATATTTTACAGTTTTTTAATTTTAACCACACTCAAAATTGACCATCACTATATAAGTCCTCACTAAATCTCTATTTTGTAATCAAAATTCATCGTCCATACCGAAAGAAAAGAAACAAAACTTAAAAGGAAGATGAATAATGGTTGAATAATAGTTTCGTAGTATACATTTAGAAATTAAGAAAGAAATTTCTGATCGTACTGAAAATGTAGAGCTATAAATAATAAAAACTCATCATAATCTATTATAATATGTTTTATGATTTTTGCTAATGTGTGTATTTGATAGTTCTACTAAAAATGTAGATATAGCACTTTGAAATCATAAAAACTCATCATAATCTATTTAAATATGTTTTATGATTTTTCTAATGTGTGTATTTGATAGTTCTTCAAAAATACTGTGATATGTATTTTTATTTATTTATTTATTTATTTTATTAATATTATTAGTTTCTAAAAAAAAAAAAAAGGTTATTATACGTCCTCAATGAAATGAACTGCTGGATCAAGATAAACAAATAAGTATGTTAGTCCAACATATTTGTAAACTCGAACTTAAACAGTTATGGCATTTACATCTCTACACATTTATTGTTTCTCATTGTATTTAGATATCATGGAGAAAGTAATAGAAATATATTGATCTCACGAAATAATAGTTAAGCAACATGACATTCGATTTATCTATTATCTAATAATTGTTGGGCAAATCTCCAATAAGACTCTAACTTTACCCCATCAATGGGGAAAAAAGTTTTGACCGTTGGATCTACTTTCAATGACATTTGTTAGATGAGCTCACTGATGTTAAAATAGGATGAAAGCACGTAAAACCCCTCTCTTTCTCTCTGTCTCTCACCTACAGCCTTTGTTTTCCATCTCTCATCACCATCATCATCCGCATAAGTCTCTCCTCTCTCTACTTCCATTACGTTACCCACAGAACCCATTCACTCTTACCACCAGCCACCAAAACCCAGTCATAGCTAGCCTTTTAGGGTCCAGATTTCCATTGTTGATGATAAAACCAAAGGAAGGAAAATTCGGAGGTAGATAAGGTAAAACCGGGTGCTCTAGCTAAATGTCCACCCTTTCCAAGTGTGATTTTTATGTTATGTACCAAGTGTGATTTTTATGTTATGTATGGACGTGCCTAAAGACATATCAGTTAAAGTAGACTCTTTTTTTTTTTTTTTTTATCAATGAAAACCCCATCCCAAACTGTACAAGCTTCTTCCAAAGCATACTGTTTTCTGAATGTAGATTGAATGCGACAAAACCGCAAGTATACGGTGGCAGATTTTAGTAGTAAAGTGTGAATAAGAATGTCGTTCTAAGAGATTGTAATCGAATTCTTACTAAGTACTATAATTAAAATAATTCTGACTTTATTTAGATAATTCAATCACAATAATAAAAATAAAATACAAAACTAAAACAATAATAACAAGACAAATTGTAAAATAATATGAGAAGAAATCAATATGAGAAAAGTCTAGAAGTTTGATTTCATTTAGCTGTCAACTATGTCTTTTCATGTCAATTTTTTACTAATCAATTTTCCCTAGTTTATAAGCCAAAGAATTCTAATCTATTCAACTCCCTCTCCTGAGTGCTGAGCTAAAAATATTCTTAAAACCTGATTGCGAATTCCCTATAAAACAAAAAAATGAAGAACTCATTACAATCTATGATTCTTTTTTATTAACTTCAAAAGAATTATAAGTATCTTGAACTTTATAAAATCCTAGGTCGCATTATCCCTTATCCCTTAATAATACCTAAAATTCCCTCTCTCAAGTGCCGAATTCTAAATATAAAATCATTTAACTCATGTTTAATAAATTAAAAGCATTAAAAACGAGATGACACAAATAAACTGAATAAAAAAAACTCTTAAAATAAATTGACAATTAAAACATAATATCAACCATTGGCTACATTTCTCCTCTAGAAAAAATAAAAATAGTTCATAACGAAATTTAAATAAACAAAAAACATGTTCTTAAACATCGAAAGAAAAGAAAATGAACTAGAGAGTGAAGTCGAGTTAAGCTTCTCCGTGTCCGGAATTCTCCGTCTTCTTCTCTGTACCCGCAATTATTTCTCTTAGATTGCTTTTCAAAACACTACCAAAAGATTGCTTTCTTGAGTTCCCAACCCGTCCTTTTATAGGCTTTGATAAAAAAAAAGGGACAACTTGGAGTACAAGGATTTTCAAGAATTGGAAACTGGCTGATTAGGTGAACATTCCTTATTCTTCACTTTCCCACCTCGAAATCTTTAGTTTCCATTTTTTTTCCTACAAAATAACAAAATGAACAAAAAACACATAAAAATATCGAAAACTAGCAAGTTCCTAAGTCAAAGACCTTCAATAATTTGGTGCAAAACCAAATTGTCATAGATATATCTATATTGATGGATCTTCAGAATCCCCACTGAAACATTTTTCAAATACAAAAATTCAATATCTTCCTACGAATAAATGAATTAGACAAGATCCTTTTGTACAGGTACGGAATAACAAACAGCGAGTCAATCTTTTGAAATTTTTATCGTAAACATGAAATAATAATCTTATAATACTTAGTACAAATAATAATAATAATTCTTGATCTCGTTCATGAAAGATTCCTATTTGTAGTTTCCTTTTTTTTTTTTTTTTTTTTTGAGTTTTATCATAAACTTTTTTTAGATTTATCACATAAATCATATATCAAGTAGTAAATCTGGTCGGTTGAACGGGCAGAGCTAGCAGCACCAAATGCAGCGGTAGTGGGAAGGGGGTGAGTACGAGAGGCAACAAGGGCAAGGCAAGGCAAGGCTACTTGATATGCTGAATTAGTTGCAAAGCTATCAATGCTTTACTCAAGATCTTTAGCAGTCGATCGTTCATTCTCCCTCTCCAGTGGCTTTCGAAAGCTCGACATGTCGGTAGGCGCGAAGGTTTTGTGAGCCCACCGCATCTTGATCTGATCCCTTTCTTGACTTGCAAGACGTGCTAGCTCTCGTCTTCTTCAGGATTTGCTCCTAAACTCCATCTATGATTGACCCTTCGAATGAATGAAGTTAGAAGCTAAGGAATGGGATAAAGGATCAACCTCTTCCCATCCAACCCACCATTCCTGTAAAAGGAATGGGAGATGGGCCGACGAATGCTTAAAAAAAAAAAAAAGTCTTTTCTTCGCCTCATACTATATTGTTAGAAAATAATGGAGCATAAACAACGAACAAGTGAACAAGTATGATAGAAGAAAAAATTATTATAGCCGAAATTCAATCTTAACTTGAATGAAACAACATAAAGAAGAAGATCGTCGAGACACGTGAGACACGCTTTCTTCAAAACAGATTTGCCCCCTCCGGTAAGTGCACTAGGTTTTAACGGATGTCTGTCTCCCTGGATACAATGACGAGCAACGGTAGTCTAGCATGATTGAAAACCGCTTCCGGCGAACTTGAAACCAAAGCCTTCCTTCTATCACCAAAAACTACAATAAGCGACTACAAGAGAAAATTCCCAAGAACAAAGAAAACAAGAGAGAACAAAGAACTTGTGTTATGTGTTCGAGTGTGCGTTCATCATGCTTAAGGAGGCCTCCTTTTATAGGCTTCAAGAGGAGATATTACAAAACCAAAATCAATAGGTTTTAATCCGGATTAATAAGAGATAATTCAATGCATTCATATTTAGATTAATTCTAGATTAATCATGCAATAATGCTCATATTAAACTGCATACTAAAGTCATGGAATATCAACAAATAGCTGTTGATATTTTGAATTTATTAAAAAAATAAATAAATTCATATCTATGTTGAAAAAAGCAAATAACAATTTGCAAAACAAAACCCGAGCGAGGACATTCGCATCGCCCATGTTGGCCCCCCACTGGGGCGGTGATTTGCCCCCGCGCTTGAGAGAGCCTCTTGGGTATAGCATTTTACCTAAGTCCACAAGTGCAAATTCTTATAAAGTCCATTAAGTTTTTATGCCTAAGCAATGTGAGACTCCACATTTATAAGCAATTTTTCAACAAAATTCTATTTCCATTGGGCGCACTTTGAGCATCAATTTCTCATTTACCCAAATACTATTTTGAGCATATGAATATACGATTTCAATCTCCTCGTGAAGGAGAGCGCAAATCCACCAAGACATGTTACTTTTACTAAGTAGGTCCTACTCAAATTTGGACCTCAAAATAGCTCCTCAAAATGGTTTAAAACCATTTTTTTCCAACAACCCCCCACATAAATGAAATTGACCAACAATGAGGGAAAACAAAAGATACTACATGGTGATAGAGTTTTACGATTAATATCTGCATAGGATAGGTAGGCTTGAACCTTCTTTTGTGAAAGTATATTTACTTTACAGGCTAATTAATAGATGAACTGTTTTACTGTTTGTGTAAACGATAGTATACCTCACACAGATATTTTCATGACTCGGTTTCAGTTCTCATGGTTATGTCCATTTTGGCCGTGAACATCGTCCTGGTTCTGCAAGAGTTTTTTAAAGAATTGAGCCCTAGTAATTCTCCTTTGAAGCGGCCCTACTTCTCTCTCACACAGGTGATTTCTTAATCAAGAGTATCCCACATTACTCCGCTAGGATTCCCGATGCTTAAGAATCATTAAAAGCATAGCTTAACATATCTCATACGAGTATCACTGTTTTCATAACAGGAATGGGTTGGAGGGTAACCCCCACAGTGATTCTACTCAGTCTATACATTTTAGTTATCCCGTTAAACCTAGATATTGGGATCTCCAGTCAACTAGGTTGGGTTTCCACTGTTTCGACCAATTATATCATGGGCTTAAGTCCCATTCCACTTGATGATTTCTCAACTAGATCTCTATTCAACCCTTTGGTTAACGGATCCACAATATTTTCTTTTGACTTTACAAAGTCAATTGTTATGACTCCAGTTGAGATTAATTGTCTAACAGTATTATGTCGACGATGAATGTGTCTTGACTTACCGTTCTACATGACATTTTGTACCCTACCAACAGCAGATTAACTATCACAATGTATACATATTGGAGGCACATGTTTCGACCATTCTAGAATATCTTCTAAGAACTGTCGTAGCCATTCAGCCTCTTTGCCGCTTTTATCTAAAGCTACAAACTCAGATTCCATCGTGTATCTGGTTATTACCATCTGCTTAAAAGATTTCCATGATATTGCTGCACCTCCCAAAGTGAACACATATCCATTGGTGACTTTAGAATCCTGTATATCAGATATCCAGCTTGCATCTGAATATCCTTCTAGAATAACAGGAAATCTAATATAGTGCAGTCCATATTCACGAGTATATCGTAAATACCTAAGTACTCTAACAATTGCTTTTCAGTGATCAGCCCCTGGATTACTTGTAAACCTGCTCAAACTACTCACAGCGAAAGCAATGTCTGGTCTTGTACAACTCATTAAGTGCATCAGACTCCCTGTCACTTTAGCATAGTCCACTTTAGATATACTTTCTCCTCTATTCTTGGATAGATGCTGATTTAAATTAATTGGAGTTCTGGCCAAACCAGAGTCATCTTTATTGAATTTATCAAGTATCTTGTTCACATAGTATGACTGACTCAATATAAGACCATTAAGTGACATTTTGATTTTAATTTCCAGTATTACATCAATCGATCATATGTCTTTCATGTCAAATCTTGAATTCAAAATATCCTTGGTAGATTTGATCATCCGATCATTGCTACTTGTAATTAGCATGTCATCTACATACAGACAGAGTATGATATATCCGTCTTCTGTAATCTGAACATAAACACATTTGTCACACTCATTGATTTTGAACCCATTTGTCATCATGACACTATCAAATTTCTCGTGCCATTGTTTTGGGGCATACTTAAGTTCGTATAAGGACTTCACTAGTTTACAGACTTTCTTTTCTTGTCCTGAAGCTATACAACCCTTAGATTGTTCCATATAAATTTCTTCTTCAAGATCTCCTTTAAGAAAGGCTATCTTTATATCCATATGATGGACTTCAAGATTCCGCAGTGCGGTAATCGTCAAAATCATTCTTATGGAGATTATTCTCGTTACGGGAGAATATGTGTCAAAGTAATCAAGGCCTTCTCGTTGTCTATATCCTTTTATTACAAGTCTGATCTTATACTTATCAATTGTTCCATCTGCATTCATTTTCGGTTTGAAAATCCACTTAGGACCTAATGGTTTACTTCCTGGAGGAAGATCCACTAACTCCTAAGTATGATTCTGCATGATGGAATCAATTTCACTCTTTATGGCTTTTTTTTTCCATAAAAGACCCTCAATAGAGCTTACAGCTTCTTTATAAGTTTGAGATTCAACCTCTAGCATATAGGTCAAAAAATTTAGTGCAAATGATTTTTTTGTCCTTGTCTTTTTGCTTCATCTAGGCTATTTTTTCTCTTTTTCAATTTCATTGTTTTGCTCTTGGTCCTGACTATTCTCTTCAATAGTCTCATACGTTCGTTTAGACAAACTTGAACCATCTTACTTGGAATTACAAGGAAAAACATGCTCGAAAAATGATGTGTTCCTAGATTCTATTATCATGTTTTTGTATATGTTAGGGTTTTTAGACTCATGCACAAGGAACCGATATGCACTATTATTGTGGGCATAACCAATGAAGATGCAATGAACTGTTTTAAGACCTATTCTCATCTTCTTTAGTGTAGATGCCAACACTTTAGCAAGACATCCCCATACTCTCAAGTATTTGTTGGAAGGCTTATTTCCTTTCCATAATTCGTATGGGGTTTTATCTCCTTTCTTCCGGGGAACCTTATTTAAAAGGTAGTTAGTTGACAAAATGACTTCCCCCCCACATGTTCTATGGCAACCCGGAATTTAACAACATTGCAATCATCTTATCCTTTAAGACACGATTTTTGCGTTCAGCCACACTATTTGATTGAGGAGAATAAGATGGCGTGACCTCATGAATTATATCATGTTGTGTACAAAATTACTAAATGGTTTCATGTTTTCACCACCACGGTCACTTCTTACTATATTAATTTTTTATTAAGTTGGTTTTCAACTTCTTGCTTATAAAGAACAAATTTTTCTAGAGCCTTATCCTTGCTTTTAAGCAAATACATATAGCAATTTTGTGCTATCATCGATGAAAGTGATAAATTACTTGTTACCACCTCTTGTTTGAACAAACTTTAAGTCATAAATATCGCTTTGAATTAATTCAAGTGATTCAATATTCCTTTCAATTGTTTGATGACCTTGTTTGAAATGATGACCTTGTTATCATTTCAATTGTTTGAAATGAGGACCTTGTTTGTTTTGCCTTTGCACAAGTTTCACACTTATGCTTTGAATCAATTTCAAATGCGGGTATGTGATCTAAGTTAATTAATCTATGTAATGTATCAAAATTAACATGTCCTAGTCTACCATGCCATATGTTAGAAGACTCAAGCATTTAAACGGAAGACCTTTTATTCTTATTGATGGATTTGGGCTCAACAGTAATTACATTCATTTTCCACATAACCCTTCCCCACATACATTCTATATTTGGACAAAACTATTTTCTGGGCCTCAAAAACCATCTTGAAACCGTGTAAGCTCATCATTGTTCCAAAAATAAGATTCTTCCGGATATCAGGCACATACAAAACGTTGTGCAGCTTCACTTCCTTCCCAGATGTCATCTTAGGAATACGATCCCATGACCCTTGATCTCAGAAGTTACAGAATTGCCCATGAACAGCTTCTCCCCAGTTTCCAAAGGTATTGGGTTAGCAAATGCAGCTCTATCAGAACAGATATGACGGGTGGCACCAGTATCTAGCCATCATTCATTTGGGTTGGAGTCCATCATGTTGACTTCAGAAACTACAATTGAAAGACTGATGTCAGACACCACTTGGGCGATGGCGTCCATTACGTTGGCCTCTTTCTTCTTGTTTCTTTTTGGCAGTCTACAATATGCCGACTTATGACCCACTTTGTCGCAATTGAAACACTTTCCTTGGAATTTCTGTTTCTTAGAAACTCCACATTTAGGTCCTAGTTTGGACCCCAAATTGTTGAACTTCTTGTTCTTGGAGCTTTGACCATGCTCCACCATATTAGCCCTAGCGGAATTGACAATAACATTGTTGGAGAGCTTCTTCTCCTAGCCCCTATTATCATCTTCAATGCGAAATCTCAGTGTCACAGATGGATTCTCAATTGGTGCAATGTTCATGTTTTTGACCATTTATGAAAACAAGCCAAATATCAGAACTAATATATATACATATGTATATATATAACAATAAATACTATAACTCCAATGCCAAATAAAGAAAGCTATAAATGCATATGAATTAACATAATAGATATAAATATATATCACACGTAAATATCTATGCAAAACTAAACCAATAACGTTTTGAAATCAAACTGCAAAAGTTCATAAATTTCTATAATGTTATATATAAATGTTTTTCAAAAATTGAACTAAACATATATATATATATATATAAATACAAACTGCAGAAAAAAAAAAGTTAGATTCCTTTCCAAATTTGAACAACTTGTTTGTCATCTATGCAGCAAATTTATTTTAAGATTGTTAGAAAATAATAAAGCATAAACAACAAACAAGTATGATAGAAGAAAAAATTGTTACAATTGAATTCAACCTTAACTTGATTGAAACATTAACTTGATTGAAACAACACAAAGAAGAAGATCGTCGAGGCACGCAAAATACGCTTTCCTCAAAACAGATTTGCCCCCTTCGGTAAGTGCACGAAGTTTCAACGGACGTCTGTCTCCCATGATACAACATCGAGTAACGATAGTCTAGCACGATCGAAAACCGATTCCGGCAAGCTTGAAACCAAAGCCTTCCCTCTATTACCAAAAACTACAAGAACCGACTACAAGAGAAAACCCCCAAAAACAAAGAAAACAAGAGAGAACAAAGAACTTGTGTTATGGGTTCAAGTGTGTGTTCATCATGCTTGTGGAGGCCTCCTTTTATAGGCTTCAAGAGGAGATGTTACAAAACCAAAATCAATAGGTTTTTAATCCGGATTAATGAGAGATAATGCAATCCATTCATATTTAGATTAATTCTGGATTAATCATGCAATAATGTTCATATTAAACTGCATACTAAAGTCATAGAATATCAACAGATGGCTATTGATATTCTGAATTTATTAAAAAATAAATAAGTTTGGATCTATGTTGAAAATAGCAAATAAAAATTTGTAAAACAAAACCCGAGTGAGGGCAAACTTGATGGACCGACATTCACATCACCCCACATTGGGCCCCTTAGCAATGTGTAAATTCCCCCTGAGAGAGCCTCTTGGGTACACCATTTTACCTAAGTCCACAAGTGTAAATTCTTATGAAGTCCATCAAGTCTTTATGCCTAAGCAATGTGAGACTTCACATTTATAAGTAATTTTTCAACAAGATTCTATTCCATTGGGCGCACTTTGAGCATCAATTTCTCATTCACCCGAATACCCTTTTGAGTGTATGAATATACGATTTCCATCTCCTTGCGACGGAAAACGTAAATCCACCAAGATCCGTTACTTTTACTAAGTAGGTCCTACTCAAATTTAGACATCAAAATAGCTTCTCAAAATGGTTTCAAACCATTTTTCTAACATATAACTCACCTACCGGTTTGGAGCCGACGTCGGTCGAGTATAGCATATCGTGTTCCTAGAGGCTTATAGGGGTCACCAGTCCCGTCCTCTATTCAACTCGACGATCAGGTGTTACCTAACCAGCCAAAGCCTTCTTGTCCTCGAGTTGGCGCTTCCCTTGGTTTGATCAGCAAAATGCGATTAAACAGACGGAGACAGGGTTTCGTCAATGCGCAGAAGCATTTGAACAAAATTGGGATAAACGTTCCGCAAACAATGGGCAATATTCAAAATCCAAAACCTAGATCTGGGTAGCATTGTGATTTGTGACAAAAAAACAATGGAAACTGAAGCAAAAGGTCAAGAACGGTGAGTGGGCTATGAGGAGAATGGAGTTTAAGCGTTGTGCCCATGCTCATTTTTTAACGGCCCAAATGTGGGGCCCACTGTCAATCCAACCAACAGCAACTGCTGGATCTTACGCCATGGATGAGGAAAAGTATGTAGGTCTAATTGTAGAACTCCCCATAATTGTTTTAAAACATGTAAAATAGAGTTGTGATCAGTCTACTATTCTAAGATTTAATCTCAATAGAAGGAACAAAGTTTGCTTTATTTCTTAAGATTAAAAAATTCAGGAATCTATTTCATATTAAAATTTAAAATAATATAGTTGGGTTTTACTTTGGTTTTGATTTAAAAAAAATAAAAGAAGAAGAAATAGTTACTAAAATGTGCTAGAAAAGTAAAATGAGAGAAAAGAAAGCAAAGCAAAAATTAAAAATTAAAAAGTCCAAGGTAAAAATAGTGAGAATGAAAGTGAGAGAGTTCATGGTAATATAGAAAGAAAGAAAACTTACAACAGAAACTGTACTGTTAAATTGATTATAGGTATTATTATTTTAACCTCCGTCTAATCTATGACTGATGATGAATTATGTGTGGCACGCTACAAATTTGTAACGTAGACATTCACATATCAGACTGTTGAGAAGTTAATCTCACGATTAAAACACTTATACTTAACAGTATGATAAACATACACTCCGTACCATAATTTTTCTAATGGTATTGCTAATTAAGTTTAAGTTTAATTACTCAGTTGGTCCCTAAATTATTATGTCTGTAATGGTTTGGTTCTCATTCTTTTTGTTTTTTTAGTTGAGATAATAATATCTTTATTGGTACTATTTTAGACATTTTCTAGAAATTAAAAGAAAAAGTTTAAACAGTTTTTAAAATATGAACTCCTAAATAGACATCTATGTGAATAATAACAGAAAAAATTCGAAAAACAATAGTAACCATACTTAATTTATTTACAATGTGCTAATCTATGAAATAAAGGCTCCATAACTAAAGCTTCAAATTAACGGACTTTGAGTAACTTATAAGTATTACGAGTTTTCTTGTGTAGTGCTTGAAGGTTGTAATTTAGTAGGGTTCATTTATAGATCCACTGAATTTGTCCTCTCGGAGGTTCTTGTGGTCGATCTGCCTCATGAGATTGTACGTTCTTGTTTGTGTGAATACTAAAAAATAATCAAATAAAAAAAACAAGGAGAGAGAAAAGTGAATGTCAAAGTAATAAAAATAAAATAGGGTGTAAAGATATATTTGAAATGAACAGTACATTATTTATAGAATAATAGTTTTGAAATTTACAAGAGTGTATATTAACTAAATTTGATAAATTTTAATTAAAAAGAATGCAGGTTTAAAAGGGTTAAAGAGTTAAGCGGAGAATGCGAACAAAATCAATACTCACTTTTTTTTCCCTTTATAACAGTCGACAAACAAAAAGACTAACCATGAATTTTATATGTGGAGATATATCGGGATAATATTAGTCTATTAGGATGTTTAAAACGTTAATGATCATCATGAATTCGGTGTAAATCATAAAGTTGTTGAAACAAATTTAAGATTAATTAATTATATTCCACGTGCGAACAAGTAAAGCGAAGCAAAAATAAAATAAAAGAAAAACGTTGTGTGACACTTATTGAGCCACAAGGTAATAGTAACTGGACCATTGCATATTCAATGACACGACTGACATGTGGTAGTTTTCATATTAGGATCTTGGATCTCACAAATGGCTTGTTAGTTGTTTCCTTGGTGCCACCACGAGTGCAACTGTACAAGAGTCTGACCTTTTTTATTTTTTAATTTTAAATTCTTATTTTAATTTTTTTTGTCTTATTTATATATTTATATATTTATTTATTTTTCTCTAAGGATTAGTGAGTCAGACTTTCAGTTGAATTCGTTGGCTCTCCACAAAATGCCATCTTTTATGTAGTTGCCTGCCTTAAAAAATTTCACCAGCCACATGGGCACCACAAAACGATAAAAAAAATTTTTTATTTGATTTATCAGTTGAATATTAAATTTTTAAATTGAAATTTATTAATTTTTTAAAAATTAATTATAAATTTTATGATATTTTGAGAAAAAAATAAAAACTAAGATAAAAACACAGTTTAGTTTGGATTAAACTTAAATGTCAAACAAAACTAAAATAGAGATAGACACAAAAAAAAAAAAAAAAAAAAAAAAAAGGGAAATTGGGGCCATTCTAGAATAACTAATAATCAAGAGCCAACTGCGTGAAACTAAACACTGTACATGTTTATGTTTGTGTACTTCAGTAAGTGTACTTTCCTAATTATTATTTATATAAAAAAAAACCCTAAATATTTGGTACTCGCCTGTGTCTTTGGCTATCTCCACTCCTCGGTTTCCGTTGAAAAAGAGTTACTTGTCTTTTTCAATCTCCTATATTCTCTTTTATTCGAAAAGTATTTATTGTACATTGCAATTTTAAATTGGGTAGAGCCTCTCCCAAGATCCTATCAGTAGAGTCAAAAATCCTATCGATAGAGCTCTTTTTTTAACCGTTAGATTTTAATCGACCGGTTGATATATTATTGTTATCATAAACCTTACCTCATATAAACTTTCCTACCCCAAGTCTTCTCCTCCGCCGGTGATCTGTTCACCGCCGGCGACCGACGCCGGCGACCCACCCCGACGCCGGTGACCCACCTCCGGCACTTTTTCCGGCCGCCGGCGCCCCTTTCTCTCTCTTCTCTTCTCTCTTCCCCTCTCTCTCTCTTCCCCACCTCGGCCCCCCTAGCCCCGGCGGCCCCGACCACCCCAGCCCCGGCGACCCACCTCCGGCCCCAACTCCGGCCGCCGGCGACCCCCCTTTCTCTCTATCTTCCCCTCTCTCTCTCTTCTCTCTTCCCCACCCCGGCCCCCCGACACCCCAGCCTAGTCCTCCCCCGCCCCGTCGGCCCCCCAAGGCCCCCAGCCAGCCCGGCGCCCCCTGGCCCCCCCCCCCCCCCCGGCGCCCCCATCCCCCTCTGCCTCTCTCTTCTCGCGATTGTCACGATTGTCGCGAGCGTCGGGGCGACACGAGAAGAGAGAGGCAGAGGGGGAGGGGGGGGGGGCCAGGGGGCGCCGGGCTGGCTGGGGGCCTGGGGGGCCGACAGGGAGGGGGGGGACTGGGCTGGGGTGTCGGGGCGCCAGGGCTGGGTGGGACCGGGGTGGGGAAGCGAGAGAGAGAGGGGAAGAGAGAAAAGAGAGAGAGGGGAAGAGAGAGAGAAAGGGGGGGTCGCTGGCGGCGGAGTTGGGGCCGGAGGTGGGTCGCCTGGGCTGGGGTGGGGAAGAGAGAGAGAGGGGAAGAGAGAAGAGAAGAGAGAGAAAGGGGCGCCGGTGGCTGGAAAAAGTGCCGGAGGTGGGTCGCCGGTGTCGGTGTGGGTCGCCGGCGTCGGTTGCCGGCGGCGGATAAGATTTGGGGTGGGAAAGTTTATATGAGGTAAGGTTTATGATAACAATGGTATACTTATAATATATCAACCGTTTGATTAAAATCTAACGGTTAAAAAAGAGCTCTACCGATATGGTATCTGGAAGAGGCTCTACCACAGCCTCTCCCTTTATAAATAAATTTATTTACTTTCTTGATCACTATTTAATTCTTTTAACCTCAAAAAATACCCTTAAAAAAATTTAGGTTATTTATCATTTATGTTTTGCATTTGCTTTTATTCCTAAACCAGACACAGCATATTGAAATCTTGCAGTTTTATATCATTATAATGTATTTTATTCATTTATACATTTTCTCGACTAACACTTTATTTTAAATATAAATTATCTAAAATATCATTACAAGACATTTAAAACTTAAAAAAAAAAAAAAATCAAAAAACAAAAAAGAAACGAGAAAAAAACAATATTCTAATAATTATTTCAACAAAAGATTCACTTCTCACATCCACCCCTTATCGTCAGTCCCTTCCCATCACCGCCGCCGTCCACTCCCTTCATTCCTTGCCTCAACTCATCCATTTGCCTCAACACTTACCTTTCTTTTTCGCATAACGAGAGTAGTATTGATGTATGGTGGCTGGGGAATGGAAAGGGACGGGATATAGATGATAGTGGTTTTGTGAATCTTCGTTGATGGCATTTGAGGACAGCGTCTGGCAGAGATGGATTTGCAAGGCACGCTTAAGAATGGCATCAGGCGGCTCGTGATACGATGGGTTTAGATGGTGTAACATGTTCTTGTCAAATTTTGAATTTGTAATCATTAAAGTACAATTTACGAGTCCAATTATTTTTGTGTGGTTGACTTGTTTTATTTAGTATATAAAACATTCTCAAATGTTTTCGACAAGAGCGGGGGCAAGATCAATAGTGGGGTGAGATATTATAGGCCCGAAGGTGGGTTTAGGTGAGGCAACATGAAAAGTGATTAAGGTTAGGGTAGAAAAGTTATGGATTTTTTTTTTTTTTAAATTTTTTTTTATACGTTCTCAATTCTTCTAAAACTATAATCTCTCTAGGCTCCGGTTCCTATGAGAGGCGTGTCTCTCACCAATTTTCTGTGTGAGTTCTCAATAAGTATCTTGCTATTGTTTTGTTCTTGATCCAGATCCGATGGAGGTCATCGTTAACCGATGGAAGACGATGTTTCTTACGGCGGAGGAGGATGTTTACGGTATTGCTGATGAGATTATGGAGAAGGGTAGGGATGAGATGAAGCCGGCGCTTTTGGGTAGGCTCCTCACCAGAAATCCCTACAATAAGGGGGCTTTCAAATCCACCATGTCTAACGTTTGGAGGATTTTGGGAGGGCCTGAAATTAAGGAGGTATCGAGAGATATTTTTCTCTTTTCTTTTGGCGATGTGAAGGAGAGACACAAGGTTCTGGAGGGCGATCCTTAGAGCTTTGATTATTCTCCGATAGTTTTGAAAAAGGTTGATGATCTGGGAAACCTTGATTTGGCTGATTTTTGTTACACCAATTTCTGGGTCCAAGCACACAGCCTTCCTTTGGATAGTAGGCTGCTGGAAGTGGGTGAGGTGATTGGGGAACTGTGGGAGATCTTGTCAAGGTTCACACGGATCGTAACGGGAAATGTTAGGGCAAATTTGTTCGTGTTCGTTTACGGATTGATATCACTATTATCATGGTTGACCTACGGTATGAGAAGTTGCCGGATTTTTGTTATTGGTGTGGGAAACTTGGCTATATCCGGATTGTCCGGCGAGTGATGTCAACCTTGATGTGCCGGACGAGATGCTTCCCTATGGGGATTGGCTCCGAGCAAAAAAAACAGGGTAATTTTGGGGCTCATCGGAATTCTCAACAGCGGCGTTCGGGATCAGTCTCCGGTGGAGAACGGGGCGGTGGTCGGACTTGGGGGAGGTCGGGGTTTAACAGTGGAGTTTTTCCGGAAGATGCTATTTGGGAAAAGGCTAGCGAATTTCGTGGTAGAGGTGAGATTCTTAAAAAAAATCTTCTGCAGTTATTGGGGATTGAGTCTTAGGTTTTGTTTGATAATAAAATTTAAGTTGAATTAAATTATATTTTTTTATTTTAATTTTATATTTTTTGAAACGGTCAATAAAATTTATAATTATTTTTTAAAAAGTCAACTTAAAAATTTCATTTTAATTCAAATTCAACTCATTCGTCAAATGGACGAATATGGTTTAAATTCGAATTCGACTAATTTGGGTAATTCGGGTATTATCAATCCGAATATTTTGGTATCATCTCAGTCATGTGCCACTCACGTGACTTTTAATGAGGAAGGGAAGAATTGTTCTTCTTCGCACGTGACTCCTCTTAGTGTGCATGGGAGTGGGAGTTTTACGTGGAAAGAGGTCCGTGTGGAATCAGCTTCTGAGGTACCGTTTGCGAGTCCTCTTGAGCCCCCTCCTTATCCTCTCTCTCCTTCTCTGCCTCTAGTGCGGAAGAGACGGGTATGGGAGGGGCTTCTAGGCGTCCCAAAAGGTTGGTTCCAAGACAAAGGGCACATTAGCTCCTCTCCATCTAAGTCTTTGTCTTGTCTAAGCGTAAGAGTGAAGAGCTAATTGATGACAGCAATGGGGAGAAGAAAAGGCAGGTTTTTGAGAACATCTCGAACACTTTTGTAACGGGGAGCAATGAGTATCCTATCTTGAAACGCCCATGGTTTGGGGAATCCGCGTGCGTTGGATAAGCTTCGGATGATTATCCGGACGTTTTCCCCAAGCTTGCTCTTCATTTCGGAGACCAAGCTTTTTGGAAGGGCCGCAAGGAGGATTAAAGACTTGGTGGGTTTCCATGGTAGTGTACATGTAGATGGTGCGGGGCCGCAGCGGGGGTCTTAAGTTGCTTTGGTCCAAGGACTGGGAGGTAGAATTAAAAAGTTTCACAAGTGGGCACATTGATTCCTTTGTTAAGGCGTCGGAAGGAGATTGGTGGCGGTTCACCGGTTTTTTATGGCCATCCAGAGAAAGTGCAACGCAATCTCTCTTGGGAGTTACTTCGGAGGCTTCAAGGCCTATTCACACTGCCTTGGTTGGTGGCAGGGGATGACGAGATTCTCCGTCAGTATGTGGCAGTTCCAAGAGGTTCTTGATGACTGTGAACTCTTGGATTGCGGCTTTCAAGGGGCGGCTTTGACATGGAATAATCATCAAGATCCCCCTGATAATATTCAACGGAGACTGGATCGAGCGGTAGATTCCCATAGTTGGAAAGCCATGTTTAACGGTGCTCGTGTTTTCCATCGGGAATCTTTTTGGTTCCGACCACCGCGCTATCCATGTGATTTTGAACATTTTTCCACAATCCGTTAGTGGTAGGGATCGTAGGGAGCGGAGGTTCATTTTTGATCCGGTGTGGAGAACGAAGGAAGAATACCGGGAGGTGGTCTCTCGAGTGTGGCTTCGGAGTCCTATAGGTGGTGACGGGCAAGCCTTGAGAGGGGCGTTGGAAGATTGTGCCCAGGCACTTAGGGTGTGGAGAAGGAGGACTTTTGGAAACATTCCAAAGAAAGTAAACTCCTTGCAACGTGTGATTGCTGAACTCTATGATCTTTCTTGGACAGCGGACCTTAAAGGCTTGCTTCGGCAAAAGGAAGTGGAGTTGGATAGATTGCTTGCATTGGAGGAGTATTTCAGGAAGCAGAGGTCCCAATCAGAGTGGTTGAAGGGGGGGGTGACAAGAATACAAAATTCTTTCATCATAAGGCTTTTCATAGGCATAGTAGAAACTCTATTAAGGGTCTGGAGAATTCTAATGCTGAATAGATTACTAGAGAGGAAGATATTGTAGGAGAATTTGAGTCCTATTTCAATGACATTTTTGCTACATCTCTTCCAGACTCGGCTGCCATGGATATGGTTTTGGATGGAGTTCATCGCAAGGTTACATTGGTGATAGGGGATTGCTTACACACCCATTTTTCGGCGGAGGAGGTTAAAAAGGCGGTGTTTCAGATGAGTGCTTGGAAAGCCCCGGGGCCGGATGGTTTTCATGTGGGGTTTTATAATGAGAATTGGGATCTTGTGGGCTCGGATGTCACGGATGTTTGCCTTCAAATCCTTAATGGTGATAGGTCGGTTCGCGCTCTCAATGCTATTCACATGTGCTCATCGCCAAAGTAAAAGTCCCAAAGAAGGTTTCCGATTTTAGGCCTATTAGTCTTTGCAATGTGATTTATAAAATAATTACAAAAGCATTGGCTAATAGGCTTAAAGTGCACCTCCCAGAAATCATTTTGGATGAACAAAGTGCGTTTGTTCGGGGCTGCCTCATTGCGGACAATATCATAGTAGCCTATGAGACTATACAAGCTATTAGGAGGAAGACGGACGCGAAGAAGGGACTTATGGCACTCAAACTAGATATGAGTAAGGCGTATGATAGGGTTGAGTGGGATTTTCTTCAGGTGATTATGTTGAAGTTGGGGGTTTTCCCAAAAAATGGGTGGATAAAGTAATGGATTGTGTCTCAACTTCACAATTCTCATTCCTTTTAGAGGGAGCGCCTATTGGAAAGGTCATTCCCTTTCGAGGTCTTCATCAAGGGTGTCCTCTATCGCCATATCTTTTTCTCCTTTGTGCGGAGGGATTTTTGGGATTGCTCAAAGCTGCAGAGGGTGGTGGAGTCTTTTCGGGGGGTCCAGTGTGCTTGACGAACACCCAAAGTTAGTCACCTTCTTTTTGCGGACGATAGCATTCTGTTTTGCAAAGTTGATGTAGAGAGCCGTAAGGTGATTATGGGGGTCTTGGATCGCTATGAGAAAGTTTCGGGACAAAGAATTAATCTCCAAAAGTCGGTGGTTAACTTTAGTCCAAATTTGACGGAGGAGGTTCGGGATTCTATTGTCAATTGTTTAGGACTCTCTTTGAGTATCACTCATGATGTGTATCTCGGACTTCCATCTTTTGTGGGAAGAAATAAAAAACAGGTTTTCGGCGCCCCAAGGGAGAGAGTTTGGAAGAAATTGCAATCGTGGAAAGGGAAACTGTTTTCTTTTGGTGGTAGAGAGATCCTTATTAAGGCCGTGGCCCAAGCAATCTCTACTTATGTGACGAGTGTGTTCAAGATTCCAACCACTTTGGCAATGATCTCCATTCTCTTGTCTCTAGATTTTGGTGGGGAGGTGGAGTTGACTTTAAGAAGCTCCATTGGATACGTTGGGAAAAGCTTTGTCGCTCTAAAGTTGTTGGTGGATTGGGCTTTCGGGACTTAGTAGCTTTTGAGAGGGTGCTTCTTGCTAAAGTGGGGTGGAGAATCTTGTCCCAACCTTCCTCCCTTATGGCCCGTGTCCTTAAGGTAAAGTACTTCGAAAATTCTAGTTTTCTTGATGCCCTTAAGGGCAATAATGCCTTGTACACTTGGCAAAGTATCATTTGGGGGAGGGGGTTACTTGGAAAAGGTCTCCGTTGGAAGATTGGTTGGGGGGAAGGGGGTTAAAGTCTTCAAAGATCCTTGGCTTTCACGACCTACTTCTTTCCGGCCTGTTACGACCCCCCGTTGTGATGCGTTGGAGTTGAGGGTGGCGGACCTGATGATGTTTTCGGGGTGGGACTTGACTTGAATTGCTGACATTTTCCTTCCTCTCGATAGGGAATTAATTCGGAGCATCCCTTTGAGCGTTTTGCCGAGACCAGATGTGTTGGTGTGGCACTTTTCGTCCAATGGTTCCTACTCGGTTAAATCAGGTTACCATTTTGAAATGAAAAATCGGGAGGCGGGTAGTAGTTATAACCAGCTGGGCGAGGCCGAGTGGTGGCGCAAATTGTGGTCTACTAAATTTCCTAATGAAGTTAAGATCCATGTGTGGAGGGCGTTTCATGAAGCCCTTCCGGGTAGATCTCAACTTGATAAGAGGGGTGTGTCCACTACTCTCTCTTGTCCCAGGTGTTCTCAAATGGTGGAAGATGTCTCCCATTCTTTTTGGCTTTGTGAGGGAACTAGAGTGGTTTGGGAGAAGTCCGCTCTTTGGCCTGTCTTGAACCTTTTTCGAGGAGGGCCTTTTAGTGCCCTCTGTCTCTTTGTTGCCAATAAGTGTAGTTTGGAGGACTTGGGAGTGTTTTGCATGCTAGCTTTGTCTCTGTGGACAAATAGAAATTGTATTGTCTTCGAAGGCCGAAAGAATGATCCTGTGTCCATTGTTTCTCGCGCAGGACGGCTTCTGGGGGACTTCCTGACTTGTAATGGCTTGGATGAGGGGCCGGTGCGCCGTGTCTCTCTGCCTAAGCATGCTTGGCAGCCACCTGGTATGGGATATGTTGATGCCGCTGTCAATGAGGCTAAAGACTATATCGGTGTTGGTATTGTGGCAAGGGATGGTAAAGGGAACGTGTTGGGGGCGGTGGCCAGGCGTGTAGTTGGCAATTTTTCACCCCATGTTGGAGAATGTCTTGCTGTGTGGGAAGGAGCTTGGCTATATATTTTTGTGTTAAATGTCCAATGGTATAAAAATACAAGATTTCAAAACCCAAAATATGCTTTCTAAAAAAAAATGATATAAAAGATAAACAATCTCTTAAAAACATGGGAATTGGCTAGACAAAAAAATTTCACTGGTGCGGTCGTTGTATAAGTAATAGAAAAAAGTTTGGCTATATCAATGAACTTGAAGAGGGAAAAAAAAAAAAAAAAAAAAAAAAAAATGAAACCATGTTTGTGTTTAGTCTAAAATCACATGTTTTTAAATCAGTCATAAAATATCTTGTGCAGTTATTAAGGTTCCGTTGGAGTTTAAGTTTAAACTTAAGGTTTAAACTCAAATTTTTGTCTTTTTTTGAAAAAGTTTTTTATTTTTTCTGAAAAAGTTTTTCATTTTTTTTAAAAAGTTAACAAAACTTACTATTTAAATTTATAAATTTCAACTCAACTCAAACACCAAATACCCCCTAAATATTTGAAAACACCGAGGCTCCTTTATAGTTTGTACTAAATATTATTTTAAATATTATAAGAAGTGAAATAATAAAATGATCTACTTAAAAAATAAAATTATATAATGATCAAAAAAATATTTCAATTATTTTAGTAATATTTTAGTTTTAAGATTTGTTCTATTTAATATTGTACTTGATTTAATGTCATAAGTTGTATTTAATATATGTTGGTAAGGGTAATTTTTGGTATTTTAAAAAAAATTAATCGCTTTAGGTATTTTATGATTTATTTTGAGGTATTTTATGACTGATTTATAAACACGTGGTCTTTTGAGTATTTGTGTAAAAACAAGAACAAAAAAAATATTTAGGACAAATACAGGGGTGTGTTTGGTATTTGAACAACTTGAAATGACCCAACGCTCTCTCCCTTCTTCATCTTGTTCATCACCACGATTACAATGGCGTGCATCTCTCAGTCAGTGAAGTTCTCTCGGATCCGAAACCTCTTTTCTCTCTGCAATTCCAATTCTTCTTCTTCTTTCTATAGATGTGGATTGGACATTTTAGGGTTTAAATTTGATTCCGAGAACGAATTTTTCTTAGATCCGGAAATTTGACCTTCATGGAAATGGCTTCCAATCCGCGAACAGTCGAAGAAATCTTCAAAGATTACAGCGCTCGTAGGACTGGCCTCGTCGGCGCTTTAACTTACGGTACTCCTTTCTCTTCTCATCCTCTCTCTCCTCTCTCTCTCTCTCTCTCAAGAAATACTATACAGTTGACTCTACACATGCGTATTTGTTTGTGAAAACTTCTGACCTAGGCGTGCATTTTTTCTCTCAGATGTTGATGAATTTTACCGGCTCTGTGATCCAGGTAATGTGTACGTGCAGATCAGGCTATTTTCGTTTTGAAAATAGTGATATATTTTTTTCCCTCTAGTTCTGTTGCTTTTTCACAAGTTCGTGCCTGTTTATGAGACCGATTAGGGAGTTTTAAGGTTTTTCTATACATTATGTTTTCAGGAGAACGATATAAGTGTTTGACTTCGTTGTATGTAATTGAAGTTGGAACTCAAATTTTTTTTTTTTGTTTTTTGTTTTGGAGAGTCCTGTTGAATTCTCGTTAAATTTGAAAAAAAAAAAAAAAAAAAGAGAGAGAACTGAAAAGAAAGAGGATCGTGACTTTTAGAGAATCGGAATCTGTCAGATTCGCTTGTTAAAAGCACAACCCAGAGTTTAGTTTGATGTTCTTACAATGTTTTAGTTTTTGGAGATGTTGATTTTGTGTTTGCCATTGTTGTTTACTTTTTGTGATTTGTAATTGAATTGATATTTGTGGGGGGTTTTAGAGAAGGAGATAATTTATGTCTGTATGGTCATCCAAATGAGGGCTGGGATGTGGACTCTGCCGGCGGAGGAAGTTCCACCAGAGCTTCCCGAGCCTGCTCTTGGTATCAACTTCGCTAGAGATGGAATGAATCGCAAGGACTGGCTTTCACTAGTAGCTGTTCATAGTGACTCTTGGTTGCTTTCTGTTGCTTTCTATTTTGGAGCACGTCTTAACCGCAACGAGAGGTAAACATGTCTTTTCTGTTAGATCAGGTGGCGGTAATTCATTTTCTACTTGTTTATACATATCTTATAGAAAGTACAAAGTATCATTGGTTTCGTTCTTTTGTTGGTTTCAACTTGGTAAATCCTCCTTGAATTTGTCCACTTAAGATTGTTTATATTGTTTTCCAAGGCTGGACTAGAGTGATTTTACACTCTATCTGTCCAAATCTGAAGGACACAGAGTATTTACTAGTTCTAGAGGAATTCCCCGTCCTGGTCTTGATAATAATAGTATAATGAGCTGGAATTGATTTCTGCCGACATTGGATTTAGTCTTTTATGATGAAAATTTCTACCCTATTGTTCGTTAATGTCTAAGCATAGCTGCTGCTTTTCTTAGACATCATAAAAGCACATTTAATTTCATTGTAACTGTTCTTTTATCTACACTTTTTTTTTTTTTTTTTTTTTTAGTTTACCAGTAATTTTTGGTTTTCATTGTTACTATTTGCTAGTCTGTACTCACTTTCTGATAAGAGCTCAAATTTACCATTGACTTTTTTCTTTCTTCCAAGGGTACAAAATATAATCTAGTTGGTACTGCACCTAGAATCGAGGTTGATTATGCCCATTGAAGATTCTGGTTCCTTTTCTACAGCCACTAATCAGTGACACTACCATATTTAGTTCTTTCCGCTTACTAAGATTCATTTACTATAAGCAAATATGGTGATAAAAGTTGAATTGTATTGTATGTAATGAAAAGAATACAATGTACAAATAAATAGTCATACAAAAGAATCATTCTAGGAAACTAACAATTGTATAGGGAGCTATTCTAGGAAACTAAAAACAGGAAACTAAATCAATCACCCTAATTTCCTATTCTCTATTTACACACAAAATATTCGGTTTAATTGCTAAATATCTTCTAACACTCCCCCTCAAGCTGGCTTGTAGATATCTTCCATAGCTAGCTTGCTGATTAGAAGTTCGAACTGCCTTTTGCGTAACCCTTTGGTGAGTATGTCAGCCATTTGTTGAGTGGTTGGCACATAGGGAACGCAGATTTGGCCACATCAATCTTCTCCTTGATGAAATGCTTGTCAACTTCGATATGCTTTATTCTATCGTGTAGAACTGGATTGTGAGCAATCGAAATGGCAGCTTTGTTATTACATTATACTTTCATAGGAAAAGAAACCGAGATCTTCAAGTCTTCCAATAACCTCTTTATCCACATTGCCTCACAAATTCCATGTGCAAGAGATCTAAACTCTACCTTAGCACTACTTCGAGCTACAACACTTTGTTTTTTACTTCGCCATGTAATGAGGTTTCCTCCAATAAAGGTGCAGTAGCCTGAAGTCGAATGTCTGTCAGTAGTACTACTTGCCCAATCTGTATCAGTATAGACTTCAATTTGTAGGTTGTCACGTTTTCTGAACTTAAGACCCTTTTCAAGAGTTCCCTTTAGGTATCTTAATATTCTGTAGGCAGCATCAAAGTGGTCATGTCCTGGTGAGTGTATGAACTGGCTCACCATGCTCACGGTAAAAGCCATATCAGGACGAGTATGTGATGTGATAAGTAGATTAATATACCCACTAGTCTTTAAAATTTTTCTCTGTCAATCACATCTTCAGATTTAGTGGGATTAAGTTTCAGATTAGCTTCAATTGGAGTCTCAGCAGCTTTGCACCCTAATATACCTGTCTCTTTGAGTAGGTCAAGCATGTATTTTCTTTGGTTCACAAAGATGCCTTCTCTCGATCTTGCAAATTACATACTAAGAAAGTACTTCAGCAATCCTTGGTCTTTGATCTCAAAGTCTTGTGCCATCATCTTCTTCAAACGTGTCAGTTCTTCAAGATCATCACCTGTTAAGATTACGTTGTCTACATAGACAATTAGGATTGTAATTTTACCTTTCTTAGTGTTTATAAATTATAGTATGATCAGCTTGGCTTTGATGATGATAACCATAACCTTTCACAGCCTTTCCAAATCGTTCAAATCACGTTCTTGGAGATTGTTTAAGGCCATATAGAGACTTCTTGAGCTTGCAGACCTAACCATGGCCGAATACCTCCTCAAACCCTGGTGGTAGACTCATGAACACTTCTTCTAAAAATCCACTGAGAAAGGCGTTCTTGACATCTAACTGGCCAATTGAAATTAGCTGCTAGAGACAATAGTACACGAATAGAGTTTATTTTGGCAACTGGAGCAAAGGTCTCTTAGTAATCCACCCCATATGTCTGAGTAAACCCCTTTAGCCACAAGTCTTGCTTTGTATCTTTCTATACTTCCATCCACCTTACATTTTATTGTAAACACCCATTTGCACCCAACTGTATTATGATCTTTGGGTAGGTCAACAATTTCCCATGTCCCACTTTTTCTTGGAGCATTCATCTCTTCCATCACTGCCGATTTCCAGCCGGGATCATCAAGTGCTTTCTGAATGTTTCTTGGTACAAACAAGTTAGAAATTTTGGATGTAAAGGCACTGTATTTTTTTTGAGAGTTTACCGTAGGATAGGTATTTGGAAATGGGATGATCAGTGCAGGGTCGTTTTCCTTTCCTAATTGCTATGGGAATATTACGATCATTAGGTAAGTCATTTGGAATACAAACGATATTTGGTACAGGCAATTCATCAGGACTAGGAACGATAGGTAAGTCATTAGGAATAGAAACGATATTAGGTACATGTAATTCATCAGAACTAGGAACGATGTTAGGTAGGGGAATATCTAGAGTACTTGAACTTTTTCCAGGTTCATTACCCAGGGCGTCAGATTGAACTTGTGCTGAAGGGATAGTAGGCTCTCTACTCTTTTGATGATTCTTTTTCTTTGTATAAACACGAAGCTCTGTATTCCGTTCCTTAGGAACTCTAGGTAGTATTTCTCCCCCTGTCGAAGATTTAACAATGCTTGGCAAAACAATATTAGGCATAACAGTTTCCTTTTCATTTAAATCCTCGTTAGGAGATTAGGGTTTAGAAAAAAGGTTTTCGCAATCCACGGTTTTTGGTAGAGTGGGAATAACATTCCAAAAAGTTTCTTCTTTTTTTTTGTTTCTCCCCCTGAAGAAATTTTTTTTGGAAGTAAGGCTGATGTTCAAGAAAAGTAACATCCATAGAGATAACAGTTTTCCTAGGTTTTGGGTTAAAAGACTTGTATCCTTCTTATTTGGTGCATAACCATTAAAAACACATTTTTCAGCCCTTGGATCTAATTTGGACTGCCCTTTACTAGATAAATGAACATAAACCATGCAGTCAAAAATTTTAATAGGAAGGTTAGATTGAAAACGTGTTTCATGAAAATATTTTGAAGACATTCAAGGGGTTTAATTTAGTTTAGAACACGAGTGGGCATCCTGTTGATCAAATAGGATGCGGTTAAAATAGCTTCTCCCCGTAGATATTTGGTAACATGCAGGGAAAACGTAATGGCACGTGAAACTTCAAGTAAGTGTTTATTTTTGCACTCAGCAATACTATTTTGTTGAGGTGTATCAACACAAGTAGATTGATGATGAATGCCTTTCACTTTTAAAAAACTTCCAAGAACTTCTTTAAAATACTCAGTTCCATTATCAGTATGAAGAATTCCAATTTTAGTTTGAAATTGGGTTTCAACCATAGAATAGAAAAATTTTAAATAAGTTTTCAACTTTAGATTTTTCACTCATTAAATGGACCCAACATAAACGAGTATGATCATCAATAATAGTCACAAACCATTTTTTTCCAGAAATAGAATTGATCCTTGTGGGACCCCAAACATCACTATGGTTTAATAAAAAGGCCTCGAAGGATAATAGTTCTATGAATTTTTTGATAAAATGCAATTTTCACAATGAAATTTAGAAAAATCCAAACCATGAAACAAATGAGGAAATAATTTTTAAGATAAGGAAAACTATGATGCCCTAGCCTATAATGCCAAAGCATAGTTTGGTCCTTATAGGGATAGAACTGATACTACTTAAACCTTGAGCTTCTTTATTCTTATGTCTTCATCTTCAAAATAGTAGAGACCATCTATCAGTTTAGCATTGTTAATTATCATCCCGAGCTCTGTTAATGAAAAATGCAATGAGATTCAAAAAAGGTGACGCTACAGTTAGAGTCTCTAGATAATTTGCTAACTGATAGGAGATTACAAGCAAGTTTAGGAACATGGAGAACTGATTTAAGAGAGATGGTTTTAGATAGATTAACCAAACCTTTACTGGCTATAGGAGAATATGAACCATCTGCTATATGAATTTTTTCATGACCAAAACAAGGGTTGTAAGTATGAAATGAATTAGAAAAATTTGTCATATGATCGGAAGCTCCTGAATCAATGATCCAAAGAGTAGAATAAAAATGAAAATGACAAGTTAGGGAATTTGATTCACTACCTGTTTGAGCAAGAGAAACATTAGGAGTACCCAACAATCCAGAGTTAGATTTCAACAGCTTCAGAAGGTGATCCATCTGCTCCTTGTTAAAGGGGATAGAGGGAATAGTTTCGGCCTCATGTGCAGCGGGAGAATGGTTGAATCGGCCTTCATGTGAGCCTTTCCAATTTGCTGGTTTACCGTGAATTTTCCAGTAGGTGTCACGTGTATGGCGTGGCTTATTGCAATGATCACACCAAACGTGGGGCTTTTCATCAGGCCTTTTAGAAGTGGTTCGGCTAGCATTAATACCAACAGCAAGGGCAGAATTTTCAACAGTACTGTCGGAGTTCTTTTTGCCAAGCATAAAAAGTCGGTGGCTCTCCTCACGACGAACTTCGGAAAACACTTCTCCAATAGATGGAAGTGGCTGCCTGCCGATTATCCTACCTCTAACCTCATCAAACTCAACGTTAAGGCCAATAAGGAATTTAAAAATACGGTTGACCTCCACCGTTTTCTTATAATGGTTACAATCCTCCAGGGATTTCCAGTCATAATCATTAAACAAATCTAAATCTTGCCAAAGGCGTTTTAAGGAATTAAAATACTTGGTAACACTATTCTCACCTTGGTGGATCTCTCCAAGTTTCAACATCAATTCATACACTTGAGACTGATTTCCCAAGTCGGAGTACATTTGATTGACATTGTCCCAAAGCTCCTTAGCCGTGTAATAGCACATATAGTTGGAGCTTATATCTTCTTCCATTGAATTCACCAACCTAGTCATCACCATAGAGTTCTCGGCGTCCCATGTTGGGTAGGTTGAATCCTCGGGTGCAGGCTCCTTCTCTCCTGTCAAATAGCCGATTTTGCCCCTGCCATGGATGTACATGCGCACTGACTGGGACCAAGGTAGAAAATTTTCTCTATTCAGTTTTATGGTAGTAACCTAGATGAAGTGAGATTCCGAAGTGGGGACCTGGGTTGTAGTGGCTTTTGGCAGGTTCATAGGGGCATTTGTGGATTGCTCAGGAATGTTTGTGGACTCGGAGATGAAGTCAGACATGGTGGATAGTGGCTGAGTTAGGCAGAGGCAGTATTTTGGGAACGGCTAGGGTTTTTTCTTGCTCTAAGAGGATCGGTTTTTCTCTGATACCATATAAGCAAATATGGTGATAAAAGTTTAATTGTATTGTATGTATGAAAAGAATACAATGTACAAATAAATAGTCATACAAGAGAACTATTCTAGGAAACTAACAACTGTTCAGGGAGCTATTCTAGGAAACTAAAAAAAAAAGGAAACTAAATCAATCACCCTAATTTCCTATTCTTTATTTACACACAAAATATTCAGTTTAATTGCTGAATATCTTCCAACATTTACTTAAACCATTCATCTTTTAATTTTCGTCTTATTTTTTCTTTCGGGTGGTTGACGGGGTGATTTTACTAAATTAAATGTTTTTAATAGTGCTCTTGTGCTACATACACATCGGCACATGTCTCTTGGTATATATTTCTTTCCATGTCCAAAATATTCAGTGGTATGTATTCTACAACAATCAATTTTTGGATCCTGAGGATGGTGTTCACCTGAAAAGAATGAAAAGTATTATGCTGTGTTTGAAAGACATTCACTCTACTTTATATCCCAATGCAATGTAATGTGTATTTGGCTACCTCATAATTCAGTCCAATACAAATATATGTGAACAGTATACCCACTCATTTTATCATTCATCTATCTAGTTTTTCTATCTACTTTTGTCAATCACCTCACATGCTCTCTCACCAATTTACATTTGAATGACTATTTAAATGTAAACAACCAAAA
Source organism: Ficus carica (assembly GCA_009761775.1). Taxonomy (NCBI): domain Eukaryota; kingdom Viridiplantae; phylum Streptophyta; class Magnoliopsida; order Rosales; family Moraceae; genus Ficus; species Ficus carica. The sequence goes on from CM019750.1 coordinate 4,505,905, forward strand.
TACGCATTACATTTGAATACAATGTATGAAGGGGACATCCAAATGCATATTGTATTCTATATATTACATTAGAATACAATACAAAATGAATGTGTCTTCCAAACAGATCATTAATGCTTCTACATTCAATTGGCCATGCATCATACTCTGGAATGCATGAGCTATCCTTTTTTTTTATTTTTTATTTTTGAGGCTTGCGTCTTATGTAACTATACTAAGCCGTTGTTTCAAAATTTTTAGTCGTACTGTCTTCATGCTTGCTTTCTTTTGCACGAGAACTCGATAACATGAATGTTGTATGCTATATTTTGCTTTGCTATGATTTCATTCAAATAAGGAAATTATATAAATTGTAGGAAGCGTCTATTCAGCATGATCAATGATCTCCCTACGGTCTTTGAAGTTGTGGCAGAAAAAAAGCCTGTCAAAGACAAACCTAGCATGGATACTGGAAGCAAATCCCGAGGTAGCACAAAGGTAATGACATTCTCTAAAAATAAGTTTAGGTTCTCATTATGATCTAGAACTGCTTGGTGTTATTATTAGTATCATCATTATTATTATTTTGTATGAAAAAAATTGAGTTAAGAGAAACTCATTTGAACAATGGTATTTTTTTTTCATTTTTTAACCTTGTATTTGGTGGTTACTAAAATATCATATTTTGTATTTTGGATCATATCAGATTAATACATTCAAATTTGAATTTATGTTCAATTCTCACCTTTATCGTTAACGGTCAATTTTAACCTAAAAAAGATTGAAATGCTCTTTGAAGGAAAAAAAAACGAAAATTAGAAAAAATTCCAAAATCTGAAGGGCATTTTAAGGTCTTTTTCATAGTTAAAGTCAACCTTTTTTAAAATGTTAAGGAATAAATGTGGTACAATCCAAAAATAGGTATTATTTTCTGATAACCTCTATGAAAATCCCCTTTGGAGAGCTGCTTAGGAACGTTGGTGTATACTATAATACGACAATTAATATTTGTTGTTCTAGTTAATTTCTTTCTTCATTGTGCATACCCGTTGTGGCGAAGAAGTATGTTAATTCTCTCTTTTTTTTTTTTGGGTATGGAAAAAAGGGGTCATTGATGTCATCCTGCCCTCGCCTATTGCTCACATGGCCAAGAAGCATGTTAGTTTTTAAGGCCTTTGACTCGTTTATTGTTCTCTACAGAGATCCAATGATGGTCAAGTCAAAAGCAATCCTAAGCTCGTAGATGAGAGTTTCGAGGAGGAAGATGAACATAGCGAAACCCTCTGCGGGAGCTGTGGTGGAAACTATAACGCAGATGAGTTTTGGATCGGCTGTGGACATATGTGAGAAGTGGTTCCATGGAAAATGTGTGAAGATCACACCTGCTAAGGCTGAGAGCATCAAACAATACAAATGCCCATCTTGTAGCATGAAAAGGGGCCGGCAGTAGTAGTCACCAGTCGGTGGAACTGAGGTGGAAAACTACGTTGTTTCGGAGGCTGACAAAGTAGATAGCTACCACTCTCTGAACTCTAGAGAACAGCAATTTAATGTGTTGTTGTTGTTGTGATGTTTATTTTACTGTAGGTAGTTTTAATGGGGTTGAAGCTGCTTTCTTCCCGTTAAAATTTCTGAATTTCTGTACGCATATTGAAAATTCTTAAATTGATGGTAAGTATGTGAAAACACACTTATTAAAGAGTTTTCTTCTAAAAAAGATTGTGTACTTAAAAAATATAGGTTTACTAGTGTTTTGCACGTGCATCCATGTTGAGCTTTACGCAGATTTACACATTAAAGTAATCATGAGATTGTCTTGTTTTATTTGTTTATTTATTTCTGGGCAAATAAACTGACTTTTTAACATTTTTGCAATTGCAACATGATAGGAAAAGGGCAGTTATTAAGAATGGGCCGTTATTAGTTAGGTGGTTTGTAGTTTGTTAACAAGTTGGTTAGAAGTTTGTTAGTATGCATTAGTAGTAAAAAAGGGGGGTTTCGTAGTTACCAATGATTATGGTGAAATTAGTGCGAATTTGGGAAACCCGGGGAGAACTGGCGCATATCTTTCGAATGTATGCTAATTTGCTAAAGTTAGTTACTGTGATTAAGTCAATAAAGCTTTAATCTTTTGGTTTACTCTTTATTCCTGTTTCATTTCTACTGTTTTTTTTCGTTTTTTTGTTTTTTTTGTTTTTTTTGTTTTTCCAAGGAATTGCAGGATTCTATCAATTGGAATGAGAGCATTCGTTCTTGGGAATGGTGGCCAAGCGAATTGAGGGGACAATTGATTCAAGGGAGGAGCTCGGGAAACTTGAATCATTGAGGGTGGAAATTCAAGAAATTAGAGAGGATAAATTTTAACCAGTGGAGATTTGAGAAGATTAAACTTTTCACAAAAGTGCGAAACAACATAAAGATCTTAATTTAGTTTACTTCAAAATTTTTTACTTCCGAAACCCAAGTTGTGATGGGGTAAAATTTTTCCTTCCAAAACCCAACGTAAAATTTCAGTTGGTCCCACGAAAACCAACTAATTCCACGTAAATGCCAACTGATGCACTGATGGATTCACTTTCATGTATGTATGTCTTTTGACCTGTCAATGGTTGAGATTTGTTCGTGAATCAAAAGCTCCGTATTTTGGACATGGTACGTGAATAGAGGAGACAGTTATTTCGTACATATGATATCCAAAATTTCATTTAAAGAAGATTAATGGCATTATCATGAGTTGTTAATTCAAGTAACTTAAGTGATAGCACTCGACTTTTATTTAGTATTGATATTAAGTAAAATTTCAAATTCTCATTTATGATTGTTCAAAAACAGATGACTCGTTAGAGTATTAACTGGACAAATGGACAAAGAAATACTTAGAAAGGTACAACTAAAACTACACCTAGCTCTAACTATGAAATCTATGCAATAATTATTTATTTTAATTGTTAAATAATATAATTTGGTTTTTGTAAAACAATGTTTATTTCAATTTAGTTTCAATAAATATATGTTAGTTTGAACTAAATTAATTATCTTGATTGTCCAAAGATTGGATTGCAATTGGAGAAAATTGCTTGAAACAATAGAAAGTTAGACACATGAAACTCCCAATTTAAGGGGCGCTTCCCATTTCCTGGGCATAGAGAGTGGGCGCAAATCAGCTAGCGGCAGAGAATTTTCCCCTCCTATCACATTGGGTTCTGCCATGGTTAAGAAGCTTAGAGATATTTATTTATTTATTTTTTCTTAACCTTCAACAGAGCTCTTTAGACTCTCATCTTTGGAGTTAAGAAAACCATAATAAAAAATAAAAGTAAAAGTAAAACACTGACGTTTAAAAAAATTGTAACGGTTTCTACATTACCGATTGATTATAAGAGAGAAAAATAACTTAGAAGGTTAAATAAGTAGAGAAGAATAGACCGATTTATTCAATAGAACGAGAATATTCATAGTAGATAGAAAAAGAGCCGGTAGATATAATTGCCAAAAGGTGTCTACAATTATATTGAATAAGGCTCCGTTTGGAGTTCAAGTTTAAACTTAAGGTTAAACTCAAATTTTTATTTTTTTTTCTAAAAAAGTTTTTTGTCTTTTCTAAAAAGTCAACAAAATTACTATTCAAACTTAAAAATTTTAACTCAACTCAACTTAACTCAACTCAAACACCAAACATCAAATGATTATTTAATATATAACAACATGAATTGTATTCTGTGTGTTTTAGAAAAATTTAAAACTCCATTCCACTGCGTCTTTATGTTTTGGCCTCCGGCGCACCCAACAACTTTTTCTCAATGAAATGTAGGAATGGTTTGAGATAGAACTATGTACTAACGTCCTTGATGATGTCATCTTTTGTAAAGCACAAAGAGCCTATCGCAATTGAAAGAATGACTTGCATAGGTGATTCAAAAACCTTGGTGGAACGGTAGACCTACAGACTACATACCAAGATGCAAATCCCTAGGGACTATCATCAGAGATCCTGAACGTTGGCCTTTATAAATTGATCATGAATCATTTCATGTTACTTAAGTTACTATAAGTATTATAACAACATTTTATTAATTAGTTAGTTGATTCACTTTTAATCGAAAAAATAGATTTCCAACACCATTTTAATAATGTTACAGTTTAATAATATATAGATACAACAACCGAGTTCATCACTTATACAAAAATCATGGGTATGAGTTGGGCAAACGAGACTACATAGATGGCACGTGTAAGGATTGTGTTTCATCTCCTTATTCAATTTTTTTTAAAATTTTTTTCTAACAATTCTATATAATTCAATTATAATCTAAAATGACTTTGGGGAGACTTACCTCAACAATCGCAGTCTGCTTCCAACACATCCTCACCAGCAATAAAATGAAGCAGATATTCTCGAGAGCTGCCTTGGGTCTCGTCTAGGCCATCGGAAGGGTAGACACTTTTTTTTTTTTTTTTTTTTTTTTTTTTTTTTTTTTTTTTCAGTTCCTTATGTACATATTTTATTAGATTTACTGAGACTGGGGGTATTATTATGTTTTATCTTGCTACTTGACTTTTATTTGTGACAATTATATTTATATGTCTTTAAGTTTTTATTTTGCTTGTATAATAATTACCAAAATCTAATTATTACATAATTATAATTAATCTAATTTGTAAATAATAATAAGACCAAACAAATCATGAACATATTATTTAATGAATTACAGAATAAATTATATAAATAAATAAATCTATTTTTAGAGGCGACATATTTAAAAAATTGTCGCTCACATTTTTTGAAAAATCAGGAGAGAATAAGCGATAACAAATTTAAGCTAAATATGAAATGCTACGTCATTTTTTTTTAAATTTATTTTAATTTTTTTTTACGGCTTTACAATGATGATAAAAGTTCTTTTAGCGACGACGATATAGCGAAGATGAACAATGACTTTTCATCGTTAAAAAGTTAATTAGCAACGACTTGTTGCCTGTGTTTAACGACAAATCATCGTCAATAAAGATCCTTGTAGTGCAATATGGACTGGCGTACGTTAATTGGATTGAGCACTTATTCATGATTTTGTCTGTTCATGGGAGCACTTCTGTTTCCTAGTCACAATCGAAGGATTAGATCAAAAAAAGAAAAGATGAAAAAGGGCTCAGTTCGTGTACATGGCATAACAAAAACAAATTATCCAGATTTCCTAATAGAACAAGTAACGCAGATTTTATACTCTCAGAACATAAATTTTTATATAAAATATAGTGAATAACATATTTACGGAAGTTTAATTGAAAACATACAATAGTTTTATAACAGTTAAGGCACATAACATATGTTATTAGTAAATACTTTATTTACTTAATAAATAAGTTTATCTGCTAAAAAAATGTTTTTCTTTTTCTTTAAAGATGCTGTAACAGTTTTGTATTATACTATTTGTTTTTTTTTTTTTTAGATTCCATAAATTAATATGCTATTTACCTCTTTCCCCTGTTAGAAAACCAATACTTAAAGAAATTTTTTTAGTCCCAAAATATTAACTTTGAGATCTTCTTTATTATATACAAGACTGATTTCACAGATACCCATGAACTATAAACCCTCGTTCATTTCCGCCCCTAAATTTTCAAAACTATTCAAAACACATAAAACCTTTAAAAATGCCCCCATCCATCCATTTTTGTCTATATACTTAACATAATTGTTGACATGGCATTAATTGTAAATTCAAAATGCTCCCCGAACTATATTGATCTTATCTCAAGTTGCCTCCGATTTTTGAAAGTGGTTATTGCACCCTCTCAACTAAATAAAAGTGTTCAAAACACTCATTTCGTCTAAATTTACCTGTAAATTAAAAAAATGGTTGGCATAACATGTTCAAAATAGGTAATAAAAGATGGTTTGTAAACTTGGCATGAGTAGGTCTAGAATTTATATTATAAACTCTAATTAAAATTGTAAAAAATAAAATTTTCAAAATAATGAAAAAGTTATTTCGCAAAAAAATAATAATAATAAAATAAAAAATTAAATTAAATAAAAGGCTTTAAAAATAGTAAAAAATATTTTTTTCCCATTAAATTTCCTTGACTATAGTTTTTAAAATCAAGTCTCATGAATTCTTTTTAACGGACAAAAAAAAAAAAAAAAAAAAAAAATCACTTACGAATATATACATATTTATAGATGAAAAATGTGTGTAAAAATTCGAATTAAATTATACTTAAAAACTTGAAACATGGCAGAAATATTAATGGTTGTATTATTTTTTTGTAGTTTTAATTAGCATTTATAAGATACTAGATTTTGAATTTACTCGAGACAATGTTGCTAAATCATCCTTTATACTCTATTTGAACATATCATGTTAGCCATTTCTTTAGCTTATTAGTATATTTAAACGAGTGGAGTGTTCTGACATTTTTATTTAGATGAAGGGGTGCGATAGCCACTTCTAAAAAATCGCGGGGCAAGTTGATATAATATCAATAGTTATACGGGCATTTTGAAATTACAATCAGTGCCACATGATTAGTAAATTTTTTTGTTTTTTTTTGTTTTTTTTGTTTGTTTTTTGTTTGTTTTTTTGTTTTGTTTTTTGTTTTTTTTGGTAGTAGCTAGTTAACAATTTTATTTGGACTCTTGGCAACACCTTGTTTATTCCGACAGCTAAAGACAGTCAATTAGAGACAGCTTGTGGTATCTAAAACCTAGAAATTGCAGTACCATAGTTCACATCACCACCTTAATATTTCTATTTTTATGTTTTATTTATTTTTAATTTAACAATTTTTTTTTGTCTCGAACTGTATTTGTCTTTGCTTTGTCTGCCTACCATTTTTCTTTCCCTTTTCACAGTTGTTGCTCTTGCAATGCACTGAAATGGGTTGGAGTAGATCAGATGGGAAAGAACGCCTTCGTTGGACACAAGAACTTCATGATCGCTTCGTCGAGGCAGTTACTAGGCTTGGGGGACCAGATAGTAAGTTTTTTCTTTGTTGATATGTTAATCAAAACAAGAGTGTTATATATGTGGGAGTATATATATATATATATATATATGTTGTTCTATTTCATGCTATTTCATGTGTTTAAATTTGCCTCTTGATCGCAGTGGCAACACCTAAGGGAATCTTGAAGGCCATGGGAATTCCTGGCTTGACCATCTTCCATGTTAAAAGTCACTTGCAGGTTCTCTCTTCTCTTCTACATACATAATCTTTAATACGTGTTGGTGTGTAGGGCTGGACCTATTTTGCTCATAGTGACCCACCTTAAATGGTGCAGGGAATTTTGAAAAATTGTGTGTGAGTGGTGTATTATTTACTAGGGCTGACAATTCGTGTTCATGACCGAGTTCAGACCAGTCCGATTACAGCACGACATGATAAGCACGAACACGAACACGAACATGAACACGAACACGAACACGAACACGACATGATTAATAACCGGGTCAGGAACCTAAACACGGACATGAACCATTTAATAAACGGGTAGCACGACACGACACACGAACACGATTTTTAAACAGACCACGACGGGTTGGCATGAAAACAAATCTGTTCATGACCCATTTAACACGAAAGACTCATTTACGGCCTATTTAACATGAAAACTAGTTTCTGACCCATTTAACACGTAAATTTTGGATAAAAATCACTTAAAATTATGAATTCACTAATATAAGAAACTCATCATATTCATATAAAATATAAAACTAACAATTAGAATTATCAAATTCATCATTATTATCATATTCAGGGTGCGTTTGGACCACAGGTCCAAACCCATGGATTTTAACTCAATTTTTGTCTTTTTCCCTAAAAGTTTTTTGTCTTTTCTGAAAAAGTACACATCAATCACTATTTAAACTTATCAATTTCAACTCAAACTCATACACCAAACAAACCCTCATTTAAATAAACAGGTTAAACGGGCTAACGTGTTAGCCCGTTTTTAGCTAGTTTATTTTGTGTTAAACGTGTCGACCTAATTTCGACCCAATTATTAAACGTGCGGTCCAAACCCATTTATTTCGTGTCGTTCTTGTGTCGTGTCACCGTATCGTGTCCAAATTTGCTGGCCCTATTATTTACTACCTTCGCTTTAAATTCTTTCATGTTGTATGGATAGGAGTTTTTTCATGTTTGTTAGTGAATAAAGCTAGGGTTATACAAAAAACTGGCTACGTACTCGCTAACTAACCAGATGTTATTTAATTTCAAATCGGATGTACGTATCTACTATTTCTTTTTCTTTTATTTTTATTATGGTCGTAATTATTTTTTTTTTGTTTTTTGTTTTTTTTGTTTTTTGTTTTTTGTTTTTTGTTTTTGTTAATGATAGTAATAAATATTTAGTACGTATGCTATGAAAGTCCCCTTCATCTTATTAGTGTTTAGAGACTAATGGAAATTGCTTAATATATATAGAAATAATGTTAAGTATGATTTTATGGCGTCCCTATATATATCTTTCTTCGTTTAAGTAAGAATACTCACAAATTTAATATGTTGTCCCTTATTGATGTCAAAATGTCATTTAATCTGAAACAATATTCTCGAAATAAAACTTGATTTTAGCTTGCCTACAACTATTTGGTCTAATGATATGGCGAGGAAGGGTCGGGGAGGGATTGGCGTTCGAACTCGCATTATATAATCTTCGATTATTTTGTAGAATTGCATGCAATGTTTTACACGTGATTTAAAAAAAAAAAAAGTTTATAGCTTTATGTAAAACTTGTTTCAATTATAGTGTTCTAGCTAGAAAGTAATATATATATATATATATATATATGCATGTATAGAGGAAACAAAGGACTTGTGAGAGTTTAGTGAAGAATAAACAATTGATAAAAACAATATTGCTATTTATCACAGACGTTGATAAATGATCTTGTTTGCAATTTAAGTTTATTTTGTTTTTGTAATCTAGAGAAACATTTTTTTTTTGGGTACTCTACTCTACGGTAATACTTTTATCAATAGTCAATTCAAATAAAAAACTAGATAATTTATTTATATCTGAGAACAACATTATTTTGTAATATTTCAGAAGTACAGGATCGCAAACTTCATTCCGGAATCGAACAGCAGTAAGTAATTTACGGCCTCACATCTCTTAGAAAATTTTAGAGTTTAAAATAATATATACAATCAGATAATTATTGGCACATAACATAGAAACTTATAGAGTATATACAAGTAAATTTGACATCCATTCTCTTAGTAAGAAATCAATAACAAGGAGATGTCAGGATTAACATTCCCCATATTGTCCGAGACCAACTAAATTCTCATTATTTATATTATAAGTAAACATGCACATGATTTTATGAAAAAGGAAATCACTACTTGTTCTCCCTTTTGCTTTCATATCTATAAATATCTGCACTATCTGAATTGTATGTGCATATTTTAAATTTTTTTCTCCAGGAGGGAAGTTTGAGAAGAATACAGTTACGGAAATGTTGCCAAATTTTAGCACAACATCGTAAGAACTCATTTTATATCCTCCCTAATTTCCTTGGAATATTATTATTATTTTTTAAATGGTATCGGGACCTTATTGTTTGTATTCAATTTGTGTTGTGTATGGATTCAATGCTTTTGTCGTAGTGCTGCACAGCTCAAAGAAGTCTTACAAATGCATATGGAAGTGCAAACACGACTGAGCGATCAACTCGAGGTACTCTAATATATGAGAACAGGAATTCCTACGCAAAACAGCTAAAATGGAAAATATCTTGAATGAACCCATAAAGAAAGTTCTTCCACTTTCAGAAAAGGGGAAAAAAAAAAAAAAAGTAACATTTTTTCATAAATGTTGATATACGTGCATATATATATATATATATATATATATAGATGGTGTAGAAAGAGTTTCTACCGATTTTCTATTGTTTACTACCGGTATAATCTACTGTCTTTTGGATGTTGGATTAATTTTTGAATAATCCAATCTCAGTCAGGCTTTACAAATTTTGATCGTGAAAACTTGTAAATCAAACCATTAAAAAATTAATCTAATAATTAAAACACAATTTAAAGCGATAGTAAAAAAATATATATATATAAATAGTCACTCTAATAGAAATTGATATATATATATATATATATATGTATGTTTATGTTCCTTATGGATAGTTATTTAAAACTTTTCTATTTTTGTTATTTTTGTTATATTTAAGATTCAGAAGAGCTTGAAGCTTAAAATGGAAGCCCAAGGAAGGTACCTCGAGAGAATGACAAAAGGGAAGCACTCCACCATGGTCAATAAAGCAAGCTGCACTACTACAAACCCTAGCAAGTCCAATGATTGTTCCATATCTATGCCATCTCTTTGTGAGGAAAGTTCCGATCAGTCGAAGCGAAAGGAGTGCGAATCCGATTCAGAAGCGGAAAAGACCGAAATACAGTCCCATGAAGAAGGAACATTCCGAGCTCCGAAGAGGCTTATGGTTGAAGAAAATGATATTATTTTGTCTCCGATACTGAAACATGCACCACTTGATCACTCGGAGTTTTATGGTCAAAGTCTTGTGTTCCTTCCAGAGGGTGATTTCAACTTCCATTGGAATAAGGTCGAAGTCTTTCCATCACTAGAAGTGCCGAGCTTCTTATAAAGTATTATTGTGTGATGTCTGTCTAGTTGTTATATTTATATATACGTATAAGTTTATATATAGGTTTGAATAAATTGGAGGAAGGCTTTTGTTGCTGTCTTTGCCTTTTGAAGGCAATGATAGCAACATAAATATTTCCACCAGAACAATAGGAGAACCACGGTTTCGTGTAATAAGACCATAATATATAGCTCCATTTTATGTGGTTTTTGTATTGATAAGTAGATGAACTTGAATACTTGATAATATATCATGTCTTAACAACTTGATCGACTTGTCTAGCGAGTGAATAATTGCTAGGGATATAGAATATTTTGACACCAAATACTCTACCTCAAATCATGATTCAACCATTGTTATCCACTACATTTGCTCCAAATTTTTTCTTATTTATTTATTTATAAAAGATTTGAATTCTATACCTTGTGGTAAAGTTGAATCAAGTGTAACATTACCGTAAACACTAAGCCTATACCCACACATTAGCTTCATCTTTAAAAGCACGAGGTTCTATTTTTTTTTTCAGCTTAAAAATGTGCTACTTACAGCCCCTGACATAATATTTTGCATAATTTTTTTCATTTAAAAAAATATTTTTTTAAATGGCACAAGTTTTGTTTAAAATTATTTAATACTAATTATAGTAGTTTCTTTTAGTCACTATCATCAGTAATTATGCCATGATTATTATGATTACATAAGTAAATATATGGCACTATCATAGTTATTGAATGCTTCCTAAAAAAAAAAAAAAAAAAGCTATCATAGCTAGTATCACTTCTTTAAGGAAAACTTACATATAGAGCTCCCACTTACAATGGAGCTTTGGGTTAACTCGAACATGACACAAATTTCAGTTAACTTTAGTTAGTTTAATTTTGTGTCATATTAGTTTAGTGTTGATTTTTTGTGGTCATGTTGATATAATGGTATTTTAAAGTTGTGTCATTCATATGCTTTCTCCTAAGGGAAAATCACTTACATGATACAAATTTAAAAATAATTATACCAAACATGACACAAATCAGATTACTAATAATACTAACAGAGAATTACACTCACCCCCTGTGTTTCTTGAAATTACAGCATACCCCCTTGACCAAAGCAAATGACAACCCCCCCCAACCCCCCCCCCCCCCCCCCCCCCCCCCCCCCCCCCCCCCCCCCCCCCCCCCCCCCCCCCCCCCCCCCCCCCCCCCCCCCCCCCCCCCCCCCCCCCCCCCCCCCCCCCCCCCCCCCCCCCCCCCCCCCCCCCCAAAAAAAAAAAAAAATTCTTAACTCTTTTAAATTTGGGTTTGAAATGACAAAATTGCCCAAATAAATGATAACCATTCATCCTATCAGATTTAGTTACAACCATTAATTTGTTTCTCCAAATAAATTTGAAAAAGACAAAAAGGAACCCTAGCACTAGCAAACATAAGCAAGAACCATAAAGAGGGAAAAAAAAATTAAGGAAAAGGAAAAAAAACTTTTAAAATGTAACAACCTACTCATCTCTTTCTGAAATGCACCGGCCACCCATCTTCATGAGAACCCCTGTTCGCCCAGCCTCACGTTGTACGGGTGGGAATTTGTATCATGCTAGTCAATGAAAAAATGAAGATTATTTAGGTAATTTTTCTTGAAATAATTAGTGGACATGTTATAAAAATAGAGTGGAATGAATTTTGTCATAACTAAAAACAATACCAAATAAGCAATAATGATGCAAATAATAATGCAATAATTTAATTTGAGTGGACCAAAATACGCATAATAGCTTTTTTCCCTTTCTTAGCTCTTCTCTTTGATTCCCATTCTTCCCCAGCAACCTCGCTCTCTCCAATGCTAGACGCTACCCCCTCTCTCCCTTCCCACTCCCGATGCCGGCCAACATCAACTAAAGTTGCAGTGCCAAAACCAGCCCCGTCGTCGGGCACCAATCGACTGTGCAGAATCGCAGCGCCGTGATAAACAAAACTTCCTATACGCTCGCAATGCCGGGAATCATAGCATTGGGAATCACAGCGTCGAGATTCATGATCTCCTCCCCACCTCCCCGACTTTGGCCCAAAAAGGCCAGATCTCCTCCTTGAAGGGCTCTTAGTTGCAGTGGCTGCACGAAGGAGATCACTGGTACAACTTGCTGTCTTTTTCCTTATGATTACGTAATATATTTTTTTAATTTTTTAATTTTGTTTTCCTGATTTTTGGTGCATTCTTTGTGGTGGATGTAGGTTTTTTAAGGTGATTAATGAATTTTGTGAAATTTTTTTAAAATTCCGGTAACAAGATTCGGTAAATCTGGCAGATTAGGTGGTTACCAGTCACTAAACAACCGATGGAGGTGGTTGCCTGTCGAAAACTAGCCAGTAACCAGCTGGGTAGGTGGTTACCGGTCGGTGACTGCCAGTCATAGATACTAGTCGGTATCATCGTAGATACCAAGCAGTCATTGTAGTTAGTGGATGTCCGTCAGTATCATGGTGGTTATCAGTTTGTGACTTCAGAGTATAATTGGTGTTCTAAAATAAATAATAAATAAATATTAAATAATGACATGACATGACATGAAACTCTCGTCAATATTTTTTCTCTGTGGTAAATCTCAATCTAAGGCATGAATCTATGGCATTCATATAGAGAGTCCGGAATATTTACCCTATTTTAAATACGGAAATTGCACAAAGTATCATATCTTTTAGGTCTTATATATGGTGGTTAATAGCATGATTTTCCACTATAGGGTAATGTAGTATAACTTTTTTTTTTTTTAAATTTTATTTTTGGACATAGAAAACTTTTTGTTTTTCCCAAAACTACCAAAATTTTTGTTTTGCCAAAAACTACCCCTATGACATGCATAGTCTTCACCAGCGACGTGAATGGGTTCGTTCCTTCATCCTTGATTGAGTCACCACGACAAGGACCTAGTCAAACGCTGAGCAACAAGTTTCGTCTACCCTAGGACGCGCGTTGTCTTCTCTGGTGACGAGAATGGGTTCATCCCTTTATCTCTGGTCGAGTCATAGCGACGAGGATCCAGCAAAAGTGCTGAGTAGCGAGTTTCATCTTCGTCATCCTTACTGTATTTGATTTGATATTGTCTGTTTTGGATCTTATGCCTGCACGATTTTACTCGTGGACTTACCCTAAAATGCCTTAAACCATTAAGAGGCGGATTCTTTACTTATGAACCATTGCATATATCCATTCCCAAGTGATGTGGGATTGCACAGGTTACCCTTTCCTTGTAGGGACTGATACTGTCACAATCACCTATCCTTTTGGGACCAATGTCCTCGTTGGCCACATTTCCGATTAAGTATAGGCTCTGAGACTATTTGTAATGACTCGTGCCTCCCTTTAGTATGATATTGTACGCTTTGACCCTCGTGCCCGCACGGTTTTGCTCTTGAGCTCATCCCGAAAGGTCTCATACCATTAGGAGGTGGTCTCTTTAGTTATGAACCATCAAATATATCTATTTCCAAGCGATGTAAGACTGCACAACTTACCCTTTCCTTGTGGGGACTAATGATTGTCACACTTAGAATAGTTGGTGCCTTGGCTCTGCTTTTTGCAAGAAGACTATAAAGGATTCTAGCGGATTACTTCGATCTTTGCCGTTGTCACGACCTTCAAGTCGTCATTGCACAGTTAGCCTTTTCATGTGTGATTTCTATGTTATGTTGCTGGAAAAAGTCATAGTTTCATCCTGGATCACAATGCGGAGGAGATCACATTATCGCAATTTGTGATGCGTACGTGTTACCGGGATATAGGAATTTGGGGGTTAGGTGTAATGCCCTCCCTTAATTAGCAGGACATTATGTTTACCGTTATCACTACTACAAAAGTTGGAATAGACGATAGAGATTATGTGACGGTTTTACAAAAACCGTCGTCAAAAAAGAATCGTCCTATGATTACACGATGGTTTTTTTAAACCGTCGTGAAAACTAAAAGATTACACGATGGTTTTAATAAACCGTAGTGAAAACCAAGAGCTTATACGACGGTTTATTGAAACCGTCGTGTAATCTCTCGGTTTTCACGACAGTTTTTCTAAACCATTGTGTAATCTATAATTAAAAATCCCTTCCGACCCTAATTTTATTTTGTAGAACAGTTCTACAGTCGTGAAAAATATTACAGAGACTTGCGAAGCCAGATCCTCCGATGTTGTTCAACGTTGTTACCACCGTTCACTATAGCAACACTCTCTTATAGTCATTATTTGTAAGTGATTATTTACTCTTTTGAGTTCTTTTGTATTAATTATAGATATTTTAGATATATAAAACTTTATATATATATATATTTTTTTGAAGCATGATTTGTTAAATTATGCCAAAAGCTTGATATGTTTTATTTTAATTGTAAAAAATTGATTATTGAATGTATTTTATGATCTTTAATTTGGATTTAAGCCGGGTTCTTGCAAATGGATCGAAAATGGATGTGGGCTAATAGATTGACTAGAAAATATCAAGATGGTGCTGAAGAATTTTTGTCATTTGTCAAAACTCACATGAAAAAGTAATAAGATTCAGTGTCCTTATGTGGATTGTGGAAATCATAGGTCTCATTCAGTTGATGAAGTTAGAAGATATTTGCTTGCATGAGGGATTATTTGTTCGTTCCAAACATGGTATTTACATGGTGAAATTTGTTTCAATCCAATATCGAAGAATAAGGGAAAAGAACCTATTGTTGAGGAAAATGTAGGAGATAATTTGTTTGATATGATTGATGATTTGGAAGAACATTTTGTGCACCGTCCGGAGTTATTTGATGCAATGGTGAATGATATTGAGAAGCCCTTGTATGACGGGTGCACTAAATATACGAAATTATCGGCATTGGTCAAATTATGGAACATGAAGGCATCAGGAGGTTGGACAACTTTTAGTTTCATGACTCTTTTAAAATTTTTAATAGACGTTCTATCGGTTGATAATAAAATATCGGCTAGTATGTATGAAGCTATGAAGACGTTGAGCACAATGGGAATGGAATATGAAAAAATTCATGCATGTCTAAATGATTACGTCCTTTACCGAAATGGGTATGAGAAATTGAATGAATGCCCTGTTTGTAAATAGTCAAGATGGAAGAAGGGCAAGAAGCCAACGAATGGTAGCAAAGGAGTGCCGGAAAGGTGATATAGTACATAACTCTAGCGCCTCGCCTGCTGTATTTATTCCGTAATGCCGATCACGCAAAAAATTTGACTTGGCACCATGTTAAACGTGTTGAAGATGGCATGCTTAGACGTCCACCCGATGTACCACAATGGAAGACTTTTGATGACAATCATCCTGAATTTAGTGCGGAACCACGGAATCTTTGTCTAGGTTTACAGTGGACGGAATGAACCAACATGGTAATATGAGTCGTAGACATAGTACTTGGCCCGTCATACTTGTCAACTTCAATCTCCCTACGAAATTGAGCATGAAGTAGAAGTTCTTGATGTTGACTTTATTGATCTCCGGTCCTCAACAACTAAGGAATGACATTGATGTGCACTTAACACCGCTATTCGATGATCTAAAGAGCTTATGAGAAAATGGAATCGAAGTTA
This sequence comes from Ficus carica, assembly GCA_009761775.1. Taxonomy (NCBI): domain Eukaryota; kingdom Viridiplantae; phylum Streptophyta; class Magnoliopsida; order Rosales; family Moraceae; genus Ficus; species Ficus carica. The sequence goes on from CM019750.1 coordinate 4,522,081, forward strand.
GAGATTCTTACCATCAAGAGACATTCACACTACATGCAATGTTAATGTGGACAATTAATGACTTTCCCGCTTATGGAAACCTATCTGGTTAGTCGGTAAAGAGTTCTACAGTTTGTTCCATTTGTAAGAAAGAAACATCTTCCATCCGGTTGAAGAATAGTAAGAAAACCGTTTATCTTGGTCATAGGAGATTCTTACCAAAAAAATCATCGATACCGCAAACAAAAAAACACTTTCAATAGTAATACCGAAGAAATAATCCCTCTCGGGTTTTGATGGGTGAAGACATATTTGAGATGTTTAAAGAATTGAAAGTAATGCTCGAGAAAAGAAAATGAAGTAACAAGGATCCGGTGGTTGATGGACATTGGAAAAAGAGGTCAATCTTCTATGAACTTCCATATTGGAAGTCACTTTTCGTTCATGTTTGTTATGCATATTGAGAAAAATGTTTGTGAATCAATAGTGAGCACATTGCTTGACATTCCTAATAAGACCAAAGTTGGTGAAAAACCACGGTTGGATTTTAAGGATTTGAATATTAGACTTAATTTGCTCCCTACGAAAAGAAGGAATGTCACTTACTTACCTCCGACAAAGTACACATTATATAGACAAGAAAACACTACTACAAAAGATAGATTAAACGACGGAGATTACATGACAGCTTTACAAAAACTGTCGTCTAAAATGTAATTACACAACGATTTATTGAAACCGTCGTTTAAACCCTAGATTACACGTGCAATCTCCTGTTTCTAAAACTGTCGTGTAACTCTCAGTTTTAAACCCCTACCAGCTCTAATTTATTTTGCAGAACAGTTTCGCAGCAGCGAAAAACATTACAGAGACATGCGAAACCAGATCTTCCGCTGCCGTTCAACGTCGTTCCCACCGCCCACCATACAAACACTCTCTTATATTCATTATTTGTAAGTGATTAATACTTACTCTTTTGAGTTATTTTGTATTAATTCATTGTAGATATTTTAGATATCTAAAATTGTAGATTCTTGTTTTTTTTTTTTTTTGTTTTTTTTGTGAAAGTTTGATTTGTTAAATTATGTCAAAAGCTTAAAATGCATTATGTTATTAATTGCAAAAGCTTGATTATTGAATGGATTTTATGATCTTTAATTTGGATTTAGGCCGGGTTTTTGAAAATGGATTGAAAATGGATGTGGGCTAATAGATTGACTAAACAATATCAAGATGGTGTTGAAGAATTTTTGTCATTTGACAAAACTCACTTGAAAATGATAAGATTTGGTGTCCCTGTGTGGATTGTGGAAATCATAGGTCTCATTCAGTTGATGAAGTTAGAAGATATTTGCTTGTACATGGGATTATTTGTTCGTTCCAAACATGGTATTTACATGGTGAAATTTGTTTGAATCCAACATCGAAGAACAAATGAAAAGAACCTATTGTTGATGAAAATGTATGAGATAATTTGATTGATATGATTAATGATTTGGAAGAACACTTTGTGCACCATCCGGAGTTATTTGATGCAATGATGAATGATATCGAGAAGCCCTTGTATGACGGGTGCACTAAATATATGAAATTATCGGCATTGGTCAAATTATGGAACATGAAGGCATCAGGAGGGTGGACAAATTCTAGTTTCACGGCTCTTTTAGAATTTCTAAGAGAGGTTCTATCGGTTGATAATAAAATACCGGCTATTATGTACGAAGCTAAGAAGACGTTGAGCACTTTGGGAATGGAATATGAAAAAATTCATGCATGTCTAAATGATTGCGTCCTTTACCGAGATGGGTATGAGGATTTGGATGAATGCCCGGTTTGTAAAAATCAAGATTGAAGAAATTCAAGAAGCCAACGAATGGTAGCAAAGGAGTGCCGACAAATGTGTTATGGTACATTCCTCCGGCGTCATGTCTGCTGCGTTTATTCTGTAATGCCGATCATGCCAAGAATTTGACTTGGCACCATGATAAACATGTTAAAGATAACATACTTAGACATTCAGCCGATGCACCACAATGGAAAACTTTGATGACAATCATCTTGAATTTAGTACGGAACCTCAGAATCTACGTCTTGGTTTATCAGCAGACAGAATGAACCCACATGGTAATATGAGTAGTAGGCATAGTATTTGGCCCATCATACTTGTCAACTATAATCTCCCTCCAAAATTGAGCATGAGGCAGAAGTTCTTGATGTTGACTTTATTGATCTCTGGTCCTCAAGAACCAGGGAATGACATTGTTGTATACTTGGCACCACTAATCGATGATATGGGAATAGTTGATCAAATTTAGAGATGCTTATCGTCAAGAGACATTTACACTTCGTGTAATGTTGATGTGGACAATTAATGACTTTCCCGCTTATGGAAACTTATCTGGTTATTCAGTAAAGAGTTATATGGATTGTCCCATTTGTATGAAAGAAACATCTTACATCCGGATGAAGAATGGTAAGAAAACCGTCTATCATGGTCATAGGAGATTCGTATAAAGAAATCATCGATACCGCAAACAAAAAAAGGCTTTCGATGGTAATACCGAAGAAAAAATCCCTCCCCGGGTTTTGATAGACGAAGACGTATTTGAGATGGTTAAAGATTTAAAAGTAGTGTTCGGTAAAAGAAAACGAAGTACCAAGGATCCAGTGGTTGATGGACCTTGGAAAAAGAGGTCAATCTTCTATGAACTGCCATATTGGAGGTCCCTTTTTGTTTGTTATTGCTTGGATGTTATGAATATTGATGAAAACTTTTATGAATCAATAGTGGGCACGTTGCTTGACATACCTAATAAGACCAAAGATGGTGAAAAAGCACGGTTGGATCTTAAGGATTTGAATATTAGACTTAATTTGCTCCCTACGAAAAAAGGGAATGTCACTTGCTTACCTCCGGCAAAGTACACATTATCTAGACAAGAAAAAAGAAAATTTTATGAATGGCTCGCTTCTGTAAAAGTGCCCAGCATGTATTTTTCCAACTTCAAAAGGTTAGTGTCTGTGAAGGATTTGAGGCTCATTGGAATGAAAACACATGATTGTCATATCTTGATGTAACAATTTTTACCTCTTGCCTTGCAAGGAATTTTAACAAAGGATGTGAGATTCGTAATAACCAAGTTATGCTCATTTTTCAATTCGATTTGTTCTAAAGTAATTGATCTATTTATGCTAGATTCGCTAAAATCAGAGTTGGTTAAGATATTGTGTTTGCTTGAGAAGTATTTTCCACAATCCTTTTTTAACATAATGATTCATTTAACGGTGCACTTAGTACGGGAAGTTAAGCTACGTAGACCAGTGTACTTGAGATGGATGTATCATTTTGAAAGGTACATGAAGGTTTTGAAGGGTTATGTCAAGAACTGAAATAGGGCGGAAGGATGTATAAAAGAAAGCTACATAGTGGATGAATCGGTCGAATTTTACTCCGAGTATTTGTCCAACGCGGAAACAATTGGGTTGCCAAAGACTACAAATATTGACTCGAAAAGACTATCCATCGGCATTCATTCTTCGGTAAATCGAGGAGAATGGGAGCAAGCTTGTCTTTATACTTTACATAATAGGGATGGAGTGGAGCATTTTATTGAGGTTTCACCTTTAAGAGATGCAAATCCAAGAAGAGGAAGAATTGAAAAGTGGTTGCAAGATGAACACAATCGGACCTTTCGTCTATGGATATGAAGACATGTCTTTAAAAAGGCCAGCATTTCGCAAGACTTAATAAACCTAGCTAGAGGACCGTCGACGATAGTTACATGGTATACATCATACTTTGTCAATGGTTATACATTCTACACTCGCTAAAGAGATGAGAAGCATCTATTTCAAAATAGTGGTGTGAGTATCCGTGCTAAGGCTATGCATATTTCATCTGCAAAGGACAAGAATCCAGTATATGGAACCATGAACTACTTCAGTTTCATTGAAGACACTTGGGAACGTGATTACTGTGGATTGCAAGTAGCACTCTTTAAGTGCAAGTTGGCCGACAATAATTATGTCAGGATTGACAGTGATGGTATCACAATGATAGACTTTAAACGATTTGGATACAAAAATGATCTGTTTATTATGGCAACACAAGAAATCCAAGTATTTTATACTACGGATCCCAACAATTTAGAGTTTTCCTTAGTTGTGCCGATGAAGCAAAGAATGATTCATGATGGTCAAGAAGATGAGGAAGATTGCACCGACATTCCATCATTCACAAAGGGATTGCCACCGGTTGAGGAGATTGATGATTTCAATGATGATATTTCTCACTTGCTTCGACCTGATATTGAGTGGACACGTGTTGAGAAAGCAAAGAAAAAAAAAAGAGTAAAACTTGAACATTTTTTCATTTGTATATCATTATTATTAATTGACTCCTTTTGATTACCATTTTATTGTATAATTCGCTATGTATTAGAGTTTATTTTGACTAGTTGCTTGATATATATTGAACATTAATGTTGAATAGGGATCAATACTATGGCAGTTTGGGCCAATGTTTAATTAATAACACACAGGGTAATAGGCCGTGGGATGACAGAAAAAAAAAACTGATAATGGGAAATGTGTCTTGAAATTACACGACAGTTTCTGCAAGAAATTGTTATGTAATCTTACATACGATGAGTGCAAGAAATTGTTATGTAATCTTACATACGATGACGGTTTTCATTGAAAACCGTCGTCATATGTGCACAAAATAAATAAGGATTACATGATAGTTTCTGGTCGAAACTGTTGTGTAATGTCCTGATTACACGACAGTTTCTAGTCGAAACTGTCGTGCAATCATGTAGATATGACGACAATTTTCAGTGAAAACTGTCATCGTATCTTGAAAAAAGGATGGATTACACGACGGTTTCAGCCGAAACCGTCGTGTAATCTTTCGAATTTTTTTTTTAATTTGAAATTTTGTGCTTGAAGATTCACACGTAAACCCTTAACTTAAATCCACTTTCCTCATCCTTTCTCATCATTTTCATCTTTCTCCATCTCGACCACTCAAAGATTTCTCCTAACCATTATCTCCTTCGCCCACCCGCCAACAGCGCTGCCGCCCTCATCGCCGATGCCTTTCCCTTTTTCTCATTCTCCCGGTGACGTCGCCGCCGCCTTCCCCTTTCCTTCATTCTCTGTCGCCCTCAACGCCACCCTCCCCTCTCTCTCTTTTTTCTACCGCCGCCGCCACCTCCACTGCCACCTTGTCTTCTCATCAAGGCCGTGACTATTTTGCATCAAAGAAAGGCAAGGTAAGTTCCATATTACTCAATTTATTGTTTTCCAACAAAAATACAAACACATAATTCTTTAGTAACTTTCATGTGGAGTGGAATTTGTGGTCATTGTTGTTGAATTTTTTTATTGTTGCTCTTTGTAGACGGACGGTTTGTGTAATTTTTTGGCTCCATGAAGATCTTTGCAGACTATATTCTGTGTATTTTTTTTTCCACCCACCACATGCTTAATGAAATGTCAAAATGGAATTTCATTTGATTAATCATATGGAATTAGTTTCTAGTGTAGTATGCTCGGATTTTTTAACGTTCTTGGTGAATGTGAATTTGATTTGATTAAATTGGATCGATTATTTATTTGTTTTGTGTATTTGTATTGCAATAAATATAGGTAAGTGTTGCAATAAAAACATGACATAAAATAGAGATGGAGTAGGCAAAAAGGGAAGACCACGAAGATCTTTGTAGACTATATTCTGTGTATTTTTTTTCTGCCCACCATATGCTTGATGAAATGTCAAAATGGAATTTCGTTTGGTTAATCATATGGAATTAGTTTCTAGTGTAGTATGTATGGATTTTTTAACGTTCTTGGTGAATGCGAATTTGATTTGTTTAAATTGGACCGATTATTTATTTGTCTTGTGTATTTGTGTTGCAATAAATATAGGTTAGTGTTGCAATTAAAAATGATACAAAATAGAGCTAGAGTATGCAAAAAGGGAAGACCATGAAAAAGAGACCCATTTAATCCTAATGCCGATGGTAAATGAAGGACAACTCTAATGAAACGAGTTCATATGGTAAGGAAAAGATGTGAACGAATTGAAGTTACCTTTGACGAGAAAGGACAATCGGAAGGGAACCATGGTGATGAATTAATGAGTTGATTGGTGTGCTCGCTCGAGAGCACATTTCAATATGGATATAAGATTGGAGATCTCGTGATTTAGATGGAATAAAAGACCTAATTTGGAAAGAAACTATTACTTCTTTCACTATTGATGAAGTGATTCGGAGTGCTTGTTTAAAATCATGTAGTGAAACTACAAGGAATTTTCGACATGATCTTTACAAGACTTTTGTCGAGGACTTCCTATCAGAAGAAAGTGTGTGGAAATGGCCTCAAAAAGTAATTGACAACTACCCTTATATAGAAGAAGATGATTGGGTGAAATTCGTTCAATATAAAGCATCCTTACAATTCCAACAACTTTCGGATCGTGGAAGCGAATTAAGGGCCAATAATGAATACACATCAAGAGGAGGTTGAGACAGATATAGAAAGCTTGGCCAAGAATTTGTATGTCATTAAGTTCTGTTTCTAATAAATCATTGTAAATTTATTTATTTATTTATTCATGTAAAGTAACGATGATAAATTATAGTTTAAGGAGAAGGAGAAAATAGGAAAAAAGAGATGGGTTTTCGCTAGAATCACGAATAGGAAAAGATGGAGAGTTCAAGGATCTATTATATTGACAAGTTGGCGAGTTGATAGTAAGTTTACTAATTAATAATAAATTATTCATCACTAGATCCACTTATAACACTTTTATTTATAATCTGTATTTTTAATTCTCCCGTAGGTGGAGTACAACACATAGGAGAGCCAAGGCAATTTCGAATCCGTTGGCACTAATGATGTATTGACCCAAGCATTATCCAAACCCGAACATCCATGATGTACCTGTGGTCAATCGAAGTTTGTAAAGCAGTATCAGTACTTCACCCTAAAGTGAAGTTTGAAGTTGATACTATAGTATTGTCAATGAGACGAGAAATTGAAGAATTAAAGGAGATGGTGCATGGTCTATGTGCAAAGAAAGATGTGGAGCCATCGGTTTACCAGGAGAATATGCCAACCGTTGTCCAACACAATAGTTTTAAGGCTAGTTGCATTCTCCATGATAAACAACCTAGCGTGTTTGATCCGCCAACCATGCCGGTCGATAGTCAGTAGTGTAAGCTCTTTATTATCGATGAATTTCAGGGTGGACAATTGCTTGTTGCGATTGGAAGGGCATGGATGGAGAGCCTTCCCACCGATACAGTTCATGGGATACCACTAGGTGAAGGGAACGTGCAAATGTCAATCATTGTGGCAAAATTAAAAAAAAAATGCGGCATTACCTATTCCAACCTACGAGGCAACAACTGTGGAGGAGGCTGTTAATGGGTTTGTCGCTTCGCTAAAAATATTAATTGAGCTCGACACGAGTATGAACAATGCGAGTTGAGGGCCTAGTTACCTTCCTGGCTAAGCAGTTGAGTGAAACAAATGCCTAAAAAAAATGGGAAAAAAAACCGATCAACTCTCGAACTGAGATACAACAAGATGTGAAATAACAAAGACCTTCGTTTGACTTTAATAAAATGAACATGGAGTTGAGGCCTTTGGCTTATTATGCACTTAGTTCCATGTGTGAAGGTAATCAGATAGAGGTCCCAATACCTTACACAATTAGTGGTGCTGACATGCCTGTATTTCTGAACTTTTATGATATTTATGAGTTCATTACTTTTCAAGAAATCGGTGTAAATTGTATATTAGTATACCTCAGGTATTTCATTCTATCTCTAAACTTAATTTTTTTATCTAAAAATCTTATATATGTCGTCCAGTGTAACAATTTTGATATTCTTATGCAGATATTTAGTGGAACTATATGTCGTTAACGGGTGAGCTGAAAAGTTTGTGTTTGTGTCTCCAACCTAATCTCACCGGTTAGAACAGATACTCCTGATGCTGGCCTAAGAGAGCGAGCCGATGCTCTTGTCGCCTTTTTGCGTAATGCACCAAAAGGGCGACTTTATCTTGTGCCACACTATAGAGGGAGACATTGGGTTTTGGGAGTTATTGATCCATGGGAGGACTTAGTCCTTTATATCCTCTTCGAGATAAGAAACGAGACGATTTTACTAATCTAATGAATATTTAAGTAAATTTTCATATGCTAAATTTTGATTTAATCTTAATGGTATTCATCTTAATTATTTTGAATTTTGCAAACTTGCTAGGGCCTTAATGGATTGGAAGCTTATAACCTGAGAAGGGATTAAAAAGAGACGAGACTATAAAACAAAAATCTCGGATCATCCTGGTCTTTACCAAGAGGGTAGTGTTGAATGTCATTTTTTCGTTTTAGGTTTTATGAGGGACATAGTCTTCAATGCTAATGGATTAGACTTACTTGAAAGCAAATCATTTTATACCTGTGATGATATGGATTCGATTAGGGGAGAATGGGCTAAATTTGTAATGCAATTCATTAAATACGATATGTAAACTTGTAATGTAATGTCACGCCCCGACTTACACCATCTACGTAGGGGAACGACTACGTAGACGTGGGCCGGGTCGTCACCTTACTTATATACTTAAATTAAACTTGCGGAAAATTTGGGAAAGATTTTCTTCTTTTTTTTTTTTTTTGAACTTTATTTTAAAACTTTCAACTGACTGGTAGGTACTTCCTCGAGTACCGAACTTTCAAACCTTCCTTGAAGGCCATCTAAATCATGTTGTAGACCAAACCCGAACTAATGTGGGTTGGTACCACAAGAGGCAACTTGCTTGCCTTATATAAACTTTGTCATCCATACTTAAAACGTCATGAAAATACGAAAACCCTTTTTCATTACAACATATTTTATAGAGTATATATATATATTTTTTTCAAAAGCTGTGGCAGTGTCCATCCCACATTTCACAGTCCGCAGCACCAGCCTTCCACAGTATTGCATCAGAGATTGCTGGCAGGATACTTACCTACAGCATAGACGTAAGACGTGAGCTTTCGCTCAGCAAGTACAACTATCACATCCGCGACACAAAACATATCATTGTGCATGAACCAATTATAATCTCTTATGAATCAATTATAATCTCTTATGAATCAATTGTGGATTCATAACTTAATTTAGTTCTAATCCTTTACATAACATTTGTGCTCGTACCGTGGTACATAGCCAAGGAATGGTTGAAGGTGGCAGTCCGTTTTAACTCAAACCATGAAACACAAAGTTTAACATGGAGTAGTTTAGGTAGCCTTCCAATCCAACTCAAACCATGAACCATACCATTTAAACCCGCCTTTGTGGCAAGTCGGCACGACACAACATCCTACTTGTCTTGTTCTTACCAAGTGATTTAATATTAGTGAACATGCTTCATGATGTCACAATATTATAACATAATCAACATTAGTCAAAACATGGCCTTTTTGAAAACATGGCATTTTTGTAAACATGGCATTTTTGAAACATGGCATTGCATGTCATAACATAACTTAGCATATCATAGCCATAGCATAGCATAACACATTATCACATATCAGCACATTACATCAGGCAACAAAGGGCCTATGCTGTAGGCGGAGTTGTACTTACCTCTCTCGTTATGTCCTACGTAGTGCTGCTTCTCCTCTGGTTACAGCTGCAGGTTTCCTCCTGCTAGTTGAAGGACATAGGTAAGGGTCTAATTAGTATTGTGGAATGTTGGGGATCTAACCAACATGTCTACATATTCCTAGTTGTATGTCCCCGATACTAGATGTCTTACTGGTTTACAAATAGTAACCCTATACCTTAGCCCAGTTTATTAATCTTGGTGTCCTTTAGGGTTATCTTGACTAACCCTTAAGGTTATACTAAAATCCACTTGTTAGTCAACCAAAGTCAACTATGATCAACAATGGTCAACTTCGGTCAACTATGGTCAACCGTTGTTGGGTCAACCTTGGGCTTTGGGCTTGACCCAGTAACTCGGGTATAACTCCCGGTTACCTTTCATAAACTAATCGCTTGCTATACTCCAACTTGAAAAATTCATTTTCCCTTACTTGGAAAATTTAGGGAAATTAATCCCAAAACTTCATAAAAATCCTTTACTTAAATCGTAAAAATCCAAACTCTTGGATTAGTGCTTTATAAAATCATTTGAGGTTGAAAACTGCCCTTGGAACAGTTTTCCATAATCGAAACAATAGTTTGTAGTAGAAAAATAGTTTTCTAAAGACATTGGAAAGGCTAGTGGTGCAGGAATTTTCGGATTCCCTGCGCACCCTTCTAAAAACGATCCCAACTTAAAAATCGGTTCATAATCTGAAAAAGTTTTCTTCACGAAAGTTGTAGATCTCGAAAAATACTAAAACTTTCGTGTTTTACAAAAATTCCAATTCAGCCTAGATTCGTCCCAGTTTTTGTTTGAAACTGGCTGATCCCGAAAAACTGAGTGAAAACTGGGTCTGGGGATCAGCCACTGGTTTTGGGGTAACGGAGGCCATTGGGGCCTTATTTTTGAAAACGGTTCACGTATCCCCCTAGGAAAAATCGTTCCGAACAACTTTTGTGTTTTAAGTTTCTCCAAATTCGGCCTCTAAGGGCCTCAAATTTCCCTTTTCCCGAAACTGGTCAGTTTTACCCGAAAATGGCAGTTTTCGGTTTTAAGTTCGTTTTACGTAAATTTTACGTGCACACTACCTCGAACGGCTTCGGCCGTGAGCCTACGACGACCTGCAGTGCTTCTAACGTAACACATGCAGTCATATATCATTTAAACATCTTCATGCAAAGCAAAACCCTTGGGTGTTCTTGCACCAAACCAGGGTTTGCAAAACGTTTGATTTGCAACACCATACATCAATCAAACACAACCCTAAAATCCTAATTAGGGCAGAAAATTAAATGAGCTTATGCTCATACAATCAAGCTTGAAATACATTTAAATTTCCCAAATGAAATTTAAATAAAACACTTAGGGTTAGAGGAATTATACCTTCCTTTTTGGCTGCCAACAAGTCCGGATTTCCCCTCCAATTGGGGTTCCAATTTTCGGCCATAAACATGGGAAACAACACACATAAGCATCTAGATCCAAACTCAATAAAAGACTTAGGGTTAAAGGGATTTACCTCTAGGGTTTGGAATTTGGTTTCTCAAGCTTGAATCCCAAATTTTCCCTTTCTCTTGGCTGCCACTAAAACCGGCCTTGCTCCCCTAAAGCACCAAAATTCTCAGCCACTTGATGGCTGCCTCACTAAAAATCCGGCCATCAAGAAATCCGGCCAACTTGAAATTTTTCTTACTTTCCTCTCAAGAAATCCGACCACCACATGGTCTTTTCTCTTGCTTGGGGTTCGGCTTCTAATGGAAGGGAAAGGAGAAATGAAAGGCTTAGAATGGGTTTTATTGGTTAATGAGCAAAATACTTGCTCATCAAGCCACCTAGGTGAGGTGGTGTGGCCTTATTGGCTAGCCATTCCCTTGGAGAACAAGGGAAGACTTCTTTCCATAAAATCCAATGAGGATTTGATGAGGTGTCCTCCCCCCCATTGGTGTGGTCGGCCATAAAGGAGGCCTTGGAGGCCAAGTACTTGCTCACCAAGGCAAGTGCTTGTTCAACAAGCAAAAGCTTGCTTACCTCACCTAGCTTGTGTCACCATGCTTGCATCATTTGTTGACATCATCAAGCAAAATTGCTTGCTCTCCAAGCCATAGACAACCGGCCTTTGCATGTGTGGGAGCCAAAAATTGGCTTGCTCAACAAGCCTTTCTAGAACATACACTTGTCATCATGCTATCATGCCATGTGTGAACCAAAATTGGCTTGCTCACCAAGCTTCTTGATTGCTTATCTCACCCTTGCTTGTGTCACCTTGCTTACCTCACCAAGGTAAAAGCTTGTTCTCCAAGGCTCTAAGACACCAAAGACAACCGGCCATGAGGTGCCATGTGGACCAAAGATTGGCTTGTTCAACAAGCTTTGTTTGCCTTGTTCACCAAGCTACTCAATGTAACCGATCAATGTAACCGGCCATTGGCTTAGTTCAACTCTAACTGGAGACTTGGTTAGGAATATCCATAAATTCCATAATTCAAAAATTACAAAATTGCACTTTAATCCTTAATGACAAAATATTTGCACTTTAGTCCCTGTGAGGTGGACAGTGTTGGTGGAGCCACTTGGCTTCAATTCCATACCTAATGGTCCACTAAATTCCCAAAAATCCTTAAATATTGGGTTGCAGTCCATTTCTCTACTAACTCAATCAGTACTAATACTGTTTTTCACTTAAAACAGTACTGTTTCACTAAATTGCAGTCCGGAGTTCATCTTCGTAAAATTGGACTGTGTATGGATTTTTTCTTCTTAGAACTTGAAACTGCTAAATCCCCATTGCTCCAAATATTATTCACAATTATTCTAGAGCGATCTCATACCTTGACTTTTTTTTTTGGTCAACTTTGACTATCTTGGTCAAACTTTGACCATCATGAAATCATGAAATTTCATCACGTCATTTTCCTTAAAATGCCTTAAACTGGCCTAAGTAATCCATCGTTGAGTCTCGTAACTAATTAAATGAGAACTCAAACTTATACCGATATTCCATTCCAAACATGATCTAGACTTAAGTTTCCTTGTTCAAAGGAAATCTAGAGTCATAAAAATTCGGGTTATTACATGTAATGAATGGTATTTTTATATTGATACAATGTAGCTAATATTTTGTCAATCTTATTATGGGCCTGTATTGGATAGCACACGGGTTAGGCCACCCGTGGGAAATCACCAAAAAATGCAAAAAATTTTTTTAATCATGTTGAACTTTACACGACAGTTATTGTAAAAAATGTTGTGTAAACTTGATATTACACGACGATTTTTGTAAAAACCGTCGTGTAAACTCCACTTTACACACAGTGTGTCAAATGATCCTAAACATTACACAACGTTTTGATCAAACCGTCGTGTAAACTGTACTTTACACGACGGTTTTTGTAAAAATCATCGTGTAACACTAGTAAAAATTGTGGATTACATAACGGTTTTTTACCGTCGTGTAAAGTTTACACGACGGTTACCCAACCGTCGTGTAATCCAGTGTTGTGGAAGATAACACGACGGTTATTGAACTATCATGGTATCTCAATGTTCACGACGGTTAAAAATCATCGTCGAAACAAGGTACATCGTAGTAGATACAAGTAATATAGAGGACATTACACGACGGTTCCTAGCCGAACCGTCGTGTAATGCGGACATTACACGACAGTACTTGGCCGAACTGTCGTGTAATGCGGACATTACATGACGGGTCTTGGCCGAACCGTCGTGTAATGCGGACATTACACCACGGTACTTGGCCGAACCGTCGTGTAATGCGGACATTACATGACGGGTCTTGGCCGAACCGTCGTGTAATGCGGACATTACACCACGGTACTTGGCCGAACCGTCGTGTAATGCGGACATTACACGAACCGTCGTGTAATGTCTCTTTTATTAAAAAAAATTATGGTTTTTTGGTGATTTCTCACGGCTGGTCTAACCTGTATGTTATCTAATACACGATCCAAGATGGTAACTTCAATGATCAAAGTAAAATTACATACCAATTTTTACATTACAAGTTCACATATCATAATTAATGAATTGCATTACATGGCTAGCCCATTCTCCCCTAATCAAATTCAAATCCTCAGAAGTAAAAATTCTTTACTTTCAAGTACATCAATTCCATTCAATACTATGTCCCTTATAAAACCTAAAATAAAATAACCACATTCAACACTTCCCCCTTGGAGAGGACAAGGACGGTTCGAGATTTTTGTTTTACAGTCTCGTCTCCTTCTTCTAATTCCTTCTCCGGTCATAATCTTTCAATCCGTTAGGGCCCTAGCAAATTGATAAAGTTCAAACTAATTAAGATGTATATAATTAAGATTAAATAAAAGAAAAACTCATTCAGGCATTTCATCGAGTATGTTATGGGCGCAAAAAATTTATGTTGAAAAATGTGTGTAAAGTGCCAAAACCAATCACAAACCATTCATCTACAAAGAGCAACATTATAAACAAAAACATTCATGTTCAAAAATGGATATTTAATGGAAAACAACAATACAAGAGAGAAAATGTGTTTTAGTTTATATACGAAGTCACCTTGCTTTTCTTTTAAAAAGAATATGCACGGCCACACGAAGAGGGAGGCAACTTCGGCAACGGCGGCTTGACCGTATTCTAAAAGAGTGGTGGCAACGAGTTGGTGAAGGATGTGGGTACTTGAAAAATGTAGAGAGTGTGAAGAGAGAACTTAAGAAATTCGTGTGGAGATGAAGAGAAACGAAGAGGAAATTGTATTTAAGTTATGGGTTTTGGCGCACGGATTTCAAAAAATTAAATTTGAAAATTTTTAAAATTTTTAGAAGATTACACGATGGTCTATTTAGAACCGTCGTGTAATACCGGGGATTACACGACGGTCCCAGGAGACCGTCGTGTAATGTCCCCCCGAAGGGCGGATTACACGACGGTCCCCCGAGACCGTCGTGTAATGTCCCCCCCGAGGGGCGGATTACACGACGGTCCCAAGGAACCGTCGTGTAAAGTGCGCCTTTACACGATGGTTCCTTGGGACCGTCGTGTAAAATCCACTTTACCCTTCAAATTCAGTGCTTTTTCCCGATTACACAGTGACTTACAGGTTTTGCCCTTTTGGCATTAGCCGGCCATTAGAGAGAGAGAGAGAGAGTAAAATATATAATAATGAACCATGTTTTCTCTGTTCCCCCCTCCCTTTTTTTTTTTTTTTTTGTTTTTTGTTTTTTGTTTTTGTTTTTTTGTTTTTTTTTTTTTTGGGGTTCAAAAACAATCTGAAGCGTGGAATTATAATAAATATTTTTATTGCTGCACAGTGTTTTATTGCATTGAACAAATAAAGATTGTGTTGATGGTATTTTATATATATATATATATATATATATTTTTTTTTTTTAAGAAGTAGATCCAATAGCTATTTTCTCCACGGTCACAAATGGGATGAGGAAATGCCTTATATTTTGCCTAAATCATTTGGGAGCTAAAGTAGTACTCTATATAATTGACTGGAAGTTCCATTAGGAAAAAATAATTAAAAAAAAGGAAAAAAAAAATAAAGATAGGAAAAGAAAAACCATAAGATAAAAAATTATATTTTATTAAATTATTTCCAATTATAAAAATAAAATTATATACGTTAAATAATATTTGAAAATTTTAAATTATTGAATTAATAAAAATTTAACGAAAAAAAAAAACAAAATAATACATTTAAAGAATAAATTAATACAATTAAAACTATAATATTCAAAATAAACAAACTAAAAATTTTGAAATTAAATAATAATTTACAGAAATTCCAAAATATATAAAGGTCTATAAAATTACAGTAAATTAAAATCAATAAATAATTTTTCTACTGAAATGTAATTATCAAAAAAGTATATTTATAATTATTATAGCTAAATTATTATTTATATCATATATTAATATTATTTTTTAAAATTAAATTTTTTAAAAATATTTATTCCATTTCTAGGTTTATTTATTGATTTAATTAATTTTATTTAAATTTAATAAATTTACTTAAGTTATTAAATTTTTTTTGACTATTTAAGTTTAAAGTTTTTAATTTTATTATTCTTTCTGATTTTTTAATAACAATATATTATTATATTTTATTCTATTAACAACAATTCTTACACTTAATATTTTATTTTAATATTTGATATTATTATTTTTTTATCTTTGACTTCTGTGATTTTTTCTTTTTTTTTTTTTTTAAACAAAATGTTCATAAGTTTCTTTTATATTTATATCTATAATCTTTAGAAATAAATTTTCTAAAATTTCTATTCATTTTTACGTTTATTTGTTAATTGAATTGGTTTTTATTTTATTAAATTTACCCCACAACTTTGTTATCCTTTTGATTTTTTAAATTTTTTAAATTTTAATTATTATTTGAACTTTTTATTTCAGAAAATTACGCTTATAAATATGAATGTATGTACTTTAATATTATAATAGTAAATACTAAAAAAATATACTATGTAATTATAATCTATATCTTAATTAACTGCTTTTATTATATAATACTCAATTTTTTTCATTTTGTTTTTCTTCCTTTCCCGTATAATCTATATCTTAATTAACTGTTTTTATTATATAATACTCAATATTTTTCATTTTTTTCTTCTTTCCCCGTGCAACGTATGGGTATTAAACTCATGAATATACTGTTAAAGTGTTGTACAGCATAAGGTGATGCAATTCCATTTAAAAAGAAAACATAAATAAATAACGCTTTTTGATTCTCACATATATAAATAACTTAACGTGTTGGAATTATAGCTGCCTGCTTTACTGATTTATTTATTTATTTATCATCATCATCATCGTCATCATCATCATCATTATTATTATTTTGAGAAGGAGCTTGGCTGGTCTTTCGGTTCCTATAAAAAGTAAAAAATTAGACATTTGCAATGCGTGTTTGGCGTTGTCCAAATAAAGTAAATGACAAAGCGCCTACGCAGCTAATCTGCCAACCACAGTTTGATGCGGAAACTTAGCTCAAAAAGTTTGAAAAAGCAAAAAGTTTGTTAATTTTTAGCTTCAAATAAACGTGTGTCCTTGCACATCCCATCACTCTCACGATATAAACTATAGAGAGAAAAAGAACAGATTTTTTTTTTATTTTAACTTCTCTTTTCAGAATGTCTTGGTCTTTTTTTTTTTTTTTGGCTAAAGAGTCGTCTTTCTTTTTCGATATTAGTTTCTAAGCTTATAAAATTCAACAGTAACTTTGTATTGCTGCTTCCTCTTGAAATAAATACTCTACTTTTGAAAAAAAATTTTGAATAAGCTTTTAATTGTAAACATATTCTATTGATGATGTGTGTTTTTTAAGGGTTACATGTAGGCAAAAAATCACATCGAAAAAAAGTAAAAAAGTGCTCAAAATAATAGAATTCATGGAGTGTTTTCATATGTTACCATAGAAATTTACATATATCAAGCGGTAGCTAATGCTCCGTTTGATTGGAAGGATGGAATGGTGGAAGGAGGGATAGGATTTAAGGGAAGGAGAGTGTGAAATAAGTAGATAATTGATAATTTGCTCAAAGTTATTTGGTATAATAAGAAGGAAATATGTTATTGCAGGCATAGCTTAACAGTAATACCACATTGACTCCATCTAGAAGTGTAGATTTCGAATCTTCACACCCTAAGTTTAAAAAAAAAAAAAAAAAAAAGGAAGGAAAGGATAATTATTTATTTATTTATTTGCTATTAGAAGGAAATAAAGGATAAATTTAGTTTTCTTATGGGGTGTTTGGTAATGTCTCCAAACGGTGTATTGACGTTTGGTTACCAAACGTGCGTTTGGGGGAGTTTTGAGTTTCTAATAAAACTTTTACAAATATCTATAGTAAACTTAAATTTTTTAAATTCATAACTTTGTTATTACAAGTCAAAAATGAATTTTTTTTTTAAATTGTATAGAATTTCGAAAGAATCGAAACAAGATCTATATTGATATATTTTTTTCCCGAACACATTTCAAGCTTTTATACTTTTTCACTTCAAATAGTTTTTTTCAACCAAACACATATTTCCAACACTCAACTCAATTCCAGTCAAAATATCTCAAAAAACTCCACCTTTATTTGTCCCCCCAAACAACCTCTTAGTAAAATTACAAAACTCACCCTTTTAAGTTTTTTTTTTTGTTAAGGTTAAAATTGGTAAAATAATTTTTTTTTTCTTTTCCTTACCCAATCCTTATCATTCCGTCCACTTGTGGAAGGATTGTTTTTTGTGGGCCCAAGGGATTCTCAATCCTAGTTTTCTTTTCACCAATCCCTCCAACCAAACAACATCAACTCTTAGGGTTTGTTTTGTGTTTTAACTTAACTCCAACTAAAATTTACTTTTTTGCTAGATTTTTGTCTTTTTTTAAAAGTCAATAAAAAATTATAACTATTTTTTAAAAAATCAAACAATTTAAACTTAAAAATTTTAACTTTAACTGGCGATCCAAACTGAAGCGTACTTTTCATACCTCAATCCCCCCACCTGTCCATCCTTAGCACCAAACAAACCGTAAGTGTTTTGTCACGGGAAAGTCAATGTTAATTTATAAGCAACCATGTTTTACCACGGTCGCTTTCTAATGGAGCAGACTATTCTGCAAAGTACCGACTAAAAGTCGGTTTCACTTTTTCCTCATTTATTTGTATATTTATATATTACACGGATTCACACGCAACCAAAGGTTTAAGATTAACTCGCACGTTAAACTTGCTGTCGAAGTTCTTGACGTTGCACAATTGACACAACTAGTACTGATGTTGACTAATTTGGCGTTTTTTTGGGTACATTAGTACGTTTTTCGACTTGTAAAAGTTAGGCTGCGTCAACTAAAAAATAAAATTAAAAAAATATAAATATCATATCGCAAGTAATAGCAGCAGATGTTAGGCCGGGCTAAACAACTTTATAATTAAGTATTTGTGTTTGAATTTTGTAGTTTATCTCTCATTATATATGTGTCAACACATGTAATCAAAGAGCACAAAAACGAGTTAGAGTAACATTCGAGTAAACACCTCTAGATGCGAGATCAGGTCCCCAATCGACATAAAATTGATACCGAGTTGATTGGTCTAGAAACAATGGATTATCTCTAAATTGACCTAATATAGGGATCAGGAAATAATCTCAATCAAAAGGAGCAAGTATCATTGGGAAGGGTATTCCCTTATACTTAGGAGGCATATTCAAGAAGGAAAAGTTAACCTGATGAGATAATAGAACTCCGACTCGATTTTGAAGATAGAATCTACATCAAATTAAGAACTATATAGTAAGCGGTTATCAGCTCTTATTGATCATAGAAGACATCCTCGTGCACACAAGTAAGCTCATTCTCTAACAATCACACATATTTTTTCCCCATTCTATCTCTACTTTCTCGATTCCTAATTCCCCCTCTTCTCTCTTCTCATTCCTTCTCTCAAGCATCATTATAAAACAATTTCAATTATAGTAAAACACGACGACACTACTACGATATAGCTCAAACATTATGGGTGAACCTTTATGAATCTGTGTTATATCAGCTCAAACAATTAACTCACCACTTAGTCGACTCCGCAACTAACTCCAAACTCTGTCACACAAATTGTTCGTAGATTTTACCCTCTACAGTAAGAAAATTAGTACCTGGTGTGTGGTGAGAAAATTAATTTTTTCTATCCAAATATAAGTGAACCTTTCAATATTCATAGACAATTTTGCAACATCAAGTGGTGAAAAAGATTTATCGTCCGTATTACTTTATTGACTTGTAGATACATAATGGTGATAAAGTTTGTGATATTTTGTTATTGATTTTCTTCCCGGAATCAAACAAGGCAACTAGTTGAATTCTAATGAAACTAGTTAAAAAGCTAGTATATATATATTTATGCATCCATTTCCATCACAAAAGTCATGCTACTTTCTCGATCAAACTGACAAATGGGCAAGAAACTGCATCAACTTCACATGGAACTGGAAAATGAGTTCAATTACATTGTACTCTTGATCCCATACATGATTTAACTCTTTGCCTTAACTGGCACAGGCAATCAAAGTACTCTTTTAAACGAGAAAAGTAGTGCTTGAGATTTTTCGCGATTCAAATTTGTTCCGTTGACTTGGAGCATATACGATAATTTGAACAAAATCCTAACACGAAACACTCGTTATTTCAATCAAACAACTTCTTCATAATGCTTTATAACACAATTGATGATAGGGAAATTTGACTAATTTTTTCTTCATTATGATCTCAAGGATTTCAAGGATTCAAGTTGTGATTTTCCACAAGGACCCTTCATCCTAACGTACAGTCTGTATTCATTGAACGTCATGGCGGGGTACATCGCTGGACGGCCCTTCGTAACAAGCTGCTTCAATGGTTCGATTATTAAATCACTCTTGGGGTTAAAAAAGAGCGCCAGTGATACACGGTCTTTCTCCGAATTTACAATCACCCGGTGCTCCACGCTCTTGTAGATTGCATTGCTTAGCACCTATATATGCACAAAAAATAAGCAACCAAAAGTTAATTATGACAATAATAAGAGATGTGCAATAAATAACGTCTAACAAATACTTGTCTTGTGTTCCATTTATCTTATAAGTTGTCATCCTTTTATTTTTTGGAGTCTAAAAAACCGCTCAATGGCGAATTTTAAATATTGCATCTATCAGTAAAAGATAACAACACATTGTTACTTAAAATAGTATAAAAGATGATATTGATGATAGAGACGGGATAAACCTGAATTTGATCTCCAATGTTGACGATGAAAGAATTCGGAACAGGCTTAACGGTGATCCAGTTGTTGCCTCTACGAACTTGGAGACCGGGCACGTTTTCGTCAGGCAGGAGAAGGGTGATGCCACCAGGGTCCGAGTGTGAGGAGAGCCCTAGGGTAAGATCTGGTTGAGGGCACTTAGGGTAGAAGTTCACCCTTAAGCAAGCTCCAATATCATTATTCTCTCCTCCTAGAGCCTTCTGAAGGTGGTCCTCTTCTAGGCCGAGATTAAGAGACAAAATCTTCATCAATGTCCCACATAATCTTACCATTTCATTTCCATATTCAGTGATCAAAGTCCTGCATTGTTATTCCAGTGAATGTTGTGAGTAACACGTCATGTTAGGTGCGCATTAATGTACGGACCAATTTTTCTTTGGAAGCAATAATTAAAATAAAAATATAAAGAAACAGAAAAGAAAATTAGCTAAAACAGGCCAGCAATTTGTATTTGCAGGAGACCACCGACAACTAGCAACAAATAGCAATTGGCCAAGTGCTTTGTTGCCAAAAAGTACTATTTGCACTACTACTAGTGTGGTCACTCCTCAAACGTGTTTTGCTTAATATATGATCTTAATTTACTTTTCAAATATATATGTATAATCTTTAAAAGACACCTTTTTTTTTTTTTTTATAACTTTAATTAGGAACTTATCCTAGACATTGACTAACTTGAAAAGTAACTGATAATAAAGCGCATATTTATAAGAAATAAAGATCAAATCAATCATAGGAAGTCCTTAATAGTGATGTCCCGTATATTGTAAAAGAAGAGTAGTTACAAGTTGGAATACACTTAATATTATTTATGTTTATTGTTCTCGCTTTATTTGTTAATTTAATTTTAATTTTAAAGAACAAATGTTGTCATGTATTGTGAGATAGAGAGTATCATGAATTTTTCGCATTAGATTTCGAAATATCTTGTAGTTCTAAGAGATAATAAAGTCTGTTTGGATCAAAAGTTTATAATATTTTTCAAATTGAAAATTTAAAGTTTTTGTAAGAGATAATTCTGTAGAAAGCTTTTTAAAAGTAGTTGAAAACAGACTGCAAGACTATATCCCATAAATTTATGAACAAAGTAGAATATTCAAAGACTTTATCACACACACACACACAGACACACACACACATATATATATATATATCTTAAAAACAAAAATTCAACTAGAAACATGTTTCTCATTGTGATAGAAATTATGAAAAAGTAGAGTGTAGCCACCAAGAGGAGAAAGGAATTCGTGGATATGAAATAAATAAAGCCATCAACAAACAAACAAACAAAACAAGTTCACATTCCAACTTCCAATCAATTAAATGTTTTGAAGCTGTCCTTGCTGAAAAAGTCATGGGTGGCTTGCTCTATTTGGGAATGTCAAATCAAAGCTCAAAATATTAATAATAATAATAAGAGAAGCTCAAAATAATAATAATAATAATAATAATAATAAGAGGAGAAACTAAATTACATAAAATTATACTGGTTTTTTAGCTAAATTTTAATTAGGCACTCAAATTTTTCTGAAACAAACTTTTCTTATATTTAGTACGTTAGCAGCAACCTTACCATTTTTTTTTTTTTTTATCAATTATTTCTCTTCGCGTTTAGGTTTTCCATTTACTTATAACCAATCACATAGAAATTAGAAGAAAATGAGAAAAAGAACAAAAATGTGTAGCTTCCAAGAACGACTCGGGCGTGTTTGATTATAATAAACAAGCATTATTTTATTTATTTATTTATTCTCATTATTATTATTTTGAAAGTATATGTCCTTGTCATAAAAGCCCTTTTATGATGAGGATCTCACGACGTAGCAACAAGCCTTGATATGATTCTAGAACGTGGTCTAATCACGTTGTTGGTAGATAGAAATATATATACATACATATATTTACATATGAAAAAAAAAATGCAAAAATCAAAATCATACATAACACGTTTTTCTCAAAAGAAAATAACATGTCAATATTATACCTGCATGAATTAGGAATGGAAGGCCACTTCTCCTGCTTCCTCAGCGACAGAGGCATGAAATGAAGAAAGAAGTAGTCGCTCCAATCCAACAGCGCCCCCTTCTCAACTCCAAGGCGGCTACCGTACCCTTCGTAGGTATCCGGCGAGTTCGCGTACAGCTGCTTCGCCTCCACCGGCAGCTCAAAAAACTCATGCCACGTGTCCCTGACCCGCTTCATCAACTCCGGGTCCACGCCGTGGTTCACCACCTGAAAAAAGCCCCACTCGCTGCAGGCGCTCGATATCGAGGCCATCGTCGCCTTTCGGAGGCTTTCGTCGCCGGTGAACAAGTCCTGCAGGCTAATCACCGGGATATTGATGTCCTCTTGGAGAGGATTGAGTAGTGTGGTGGTTTGGGGGCCTTTGATTTGGGGGTTTTATGTAACGATTTGGGAGTTTTCTTATGCCACTTTCGACTAGGGATTGGACTCGGACAATTGGTTCTGGCCATGTTTGCAAGCAGTTCATTGCTTAATTTTTTGTGAAAAATGGACAGAGAGGGGTTTTACTATAGAGCTTTAGCTAGTAGTTGTATTTGAAGTGGGTTTTTAGGCGAAGTGGCATCTCCTTTTATAAGCATGAGGGATTTTGTCATACGGTTCCGTAAGCAACATTACGATCAAATGCTGTAAATCACAGATTGTGTGGTGCTGAATTCATGACGATAGGAATAAAACAAATTAAGCTAATTTTTGTCAATAAAAATAGGATAAGTTTCCTTTTTATTTTATCAGTATGTCTCAGAACTTTTACATCAGTTAGAGAGACGTGATGAAATCAATAATCTTTTATTATTTAAAATATATATATATATATATATATAAGTCATTAATCCTTTTAATAATATTGATCACGTGTTAATTCGTAAGCCCACACAACTTCTTTTCATATATCAGCAATTTGAATTAATTTTAAATAGGAATAATGATTAACTTCATCATATTTGACTGATGAAATTGATCATAGTCTCAACTTATATCATTTTTACTGAGTTTCATCAGAATCAACTGATTAAATCGATCTTAATCGAGTGTTATGTCTCTTGTATTTTAGGATTGTTTCATATTTGATATTGGTGTTTGTACCCAATTTTAATTTTAATGATAATTTCTCTTTTAAAAGAAAAAATAATGATTAACTAATAATATATGGTACATAATTTTGTGAATATTGTAAAATGGTAGTGCTTTTTTTTTTCCTGAGGGTAATGTTATTTTAATGACGAGACGTTGAATATTGTCATTGATTATGAATGCCAAACCCATTTACATTTTGATTGGTGGTCCGTGCTAGTATTCAAATCAAAATGTGATATTAAACAGTTTTATTAATTTGGGTAATGACAATGCCTTTTTAAAGGAGCTAGGGGGAGACAAAACTTTGTGGTTGACTCAACCAATTCGAAGATACGTGGTTTCTCTAATTGAATGATGAAAAAGTCTATATTGCCCACGTGTTCTAATTTATAGGACACTAGTGCTAATATGTTACTCTATCTATGGCATCTTACTATTGGCGGTCGACATATATTTATATATATTTATGTGGTGTTTTTCAACATATTACAGCTATCCCCTCTAGCATATCATAATCACGTGTATATATATAAAATATATGTTTATAGATGGAACTTAAATATATATCATCTACATACATATGTCATATTCTCAACTTTTTTTAGGGAAATATATCATATTCTTATTGGTGATGAATTCAATTAATTGATATGATAATATTTTAAATATTACTTAATAAAAAAAATGACAACTCATATGTCATGTATGTTAGTATTTAAAAATTGAAATTAAAATTGTTATCTTTAGTATTTTTCTTTTCTTGTTTTTAAAGTTGAGAGATTTAAACTTTACATATTATGATAAATTTAATAGTGAAATTTTATTTTAATTTTACTACTATGAAAAAAGTCCAAGATTTAAATTCTTAATTACACATTCACACATGCACCCGATCACTTGAAACTCAAATGTAGAATTAAACCATATTTGTAATCACAAATAATGTGATTTTTTCTGTTAAAAAATTGTAATTTCATTACACGCCTTATGACAAGTCAAAATTCTAGAATTATTTTTTGGTAGAAAGTCAAAATTCTAGAGTTGCTGATAAGGTTTTCTCATAACCGTCATAACATTCGATTCAAGATTAATGAGAATACTTAAATAACTAGACAACAATTGTAACATATAGGTAAGGAAAATAAATATAAGGAAATTATCTCGCTAAAATGGTGTTGCCTTAAACGACAAAAAGTTCGTTATGAACGAACAATAGATTATATATGTGTGTATATTAAAGTGCCAGAAAGAGAAAAGATTAACTAACCAAAATCGGAAATATTCTCTGGAAATTTATTGGACTATAATGGTTTGGCTTTGGGCAAGGTTTTAGCATCCACATATTAAGTATAGGTTTTTCTTTTGTGTTTTTTTTTTTTTTTTTTAATGAAAAATAGAGATACCACTGGTACAAAACATTATTATTAATAAAAAGTGGCCATCATTTATGGGTCTCATGTTGTGAGACTTATTAATGGGTGGTGCTCAATATAATCAGTATCATTTTGCATTGTTCTTTTATAATCTAAATAACAAATTATATATGACTACTAGAGACACACTTTACGAATTTAAAATAAAGCCTTTCAGGTTTTGAATTTAAGACCTAAAACTCTAAATCCATCTTTTCCATCTGCTAAGTTAGCCTCAGTAAGATAAGGGTGGAGCATAGGATTCTTTAAAATTAGGTATATTCATTAAGGATGTACATCGAGTAAAACCCGTTGATTTCGATTTCAAAACATACTTATCGATTTTCAAAATTGAAACTCTTGACTGAACCGTGCATGGGAAGCTTCGGTCGGTTTTCTGATAGTCCGTGATTAGTTTTTTCAGCGGGTTGTTTTGGTTTTTTGAAAGGTAAACTGGAGGTCACCAGGTAGTATACATGTTAGTAACCTGGCAATTTTTCAAAATTTTTTTTTGGGTGATTTTTTCAGGCATTTGGGGAAATAATATGATGTTCAACGACATGAAATACATGCATTGGCATTGAATATTTTGAGTTGATCACAACTAAACTAAATAATAAAAAAAAAGTTCAAATAATTACAACCTATTTAAATTATGACTCCAACACTTGAATAATCACCGGCATATTCCAATCTGACGAACAAATTATAATCGAAATTAAAAATTTTAGAAAAAAAAATCATACATGTTAACTGTGGGGCGCTTTTTGAAACATGAGATTTGTAAATTTTTTACTCACTTGAGAATTAATAAGAATTTAGTTGAGTTTTTTTTTTTTTTTTTTTTTTAATTCGTATCCAATTAAACTTTGTATATTGTTTTGTAGTTTGATCGAATTTCAGTACAAACATTAATTTTCCACATTAATTTGACATCACAACAGAAAAATAAATAATAATAATATTAATAATAAGAACAAGAAGACTCAAGTGGAAACCTTCGGCATAGGCTGGATATTATTAAATGTAAAATGTGTATATATATTAATATAAAGAGTAATGTTAGGGATATCAACTATAATCATAATTTTTTTATAAACACCAACTCATGTGTCATGTTTTTAATCATAGATGTAATTAATTAATATGTCAATACTTTAAATACTTATCAATAAAAAAATGATAATTAATACACCACATAGACTGATATTTCAAAATTGAGATTAGAGTTAGATCCTTAATATTTTTAAAATATAAAAGAAGGACTTGATCAGTTTGGCTCAAAATTAACTTCGACAATAGAGCCTCATATACTAGGCTCGGTTCAATGACCAGACTGAAATTGTTGATTTTGGGCGGTTTTGCAAAAATTCGATTTTTACGAGGTTGGAAATTCCTAGAAAACTCACTTGACACGAAATTTTAACCAAAAGTGCACACCAACTTATGCTCTTCCGTGACCCCACAAAGTAAAGAGTAATTCCCTCACTTTGTGTTACACATGTGTATGTGCGTACATATATATATATATACACACACACACACACACATACACACACACGCACACAAACACACGCAATACACACACGAATGGGTGCCATCCATTCTATACGCTTCACATGAATAAGGCCGACATTATAGCCAAAAAATAATAATAATAATAATAATAATAATAATAAATAAAAAAAAGCTCGACCGACATAAGCATATGAAGATAATTTATTGCGTGGGTCCATTCCCTAGCAAAGCAAGCTCTCAATAATTCACTTCCCAAACTAGCTAATACATCAATAGATATAAATGACCGAAATAGAAATGTTTGCTGCTAGAAAGTCGTACTCGTGAAGGACCAACCTGTAGTTTTCCAACCACAGAGGACTCAGGTCCGGTGATAGGACTGGTTGTGAATTACTTTTTTCGAATCAATCAAATAACGATAATTACGATATGTGAATTAATTATTCACTGTGTTAAGTGAAGACGTATCTTATAACGCCATCTTTCATCTTTAAAACATTTTTCTTTTGTTAAAAAAAAAAAAAAAAAGTGTAGCTATCAACTTTTCATATCATTTGCCGCAAATTAATAAGGGATAAGATGTCGGCCCAGAGCTTACAATGATCCATTCTCGATATTTTTGCTAGCCACGAGTGGTTCGTGTTAGCTATACAATTTGCAGGCTAAAATGAAAATGAAAAACATATGAACTTTTTTTTTTTTTTTTTTTTTTTTTTTTTTTGCTAAAGGAAAAACAGATAAACTTAACTTATCGAATTTAGTCACAGATCAAATTAGTTCTATTTCACCGGTTCAGATATGGCAATATTTCTCTTGCTAATATTACCCGGTCCTAAAAATTTAGTATGCGAACTTCTATTTATGTTTTTTACGAGATATCTAATTGGACCCTATTTTCAAAGTATGAGTTTGGGTTTAATCTTTTAAAACTAACTTCCGATTATTTTTTTAATCTTTCCAATTTTCAATTCTCTATGTTATCTCATTTTTGTTATGGACTCTTTTTTTTCTTCCTTCCTTACTTTGACTCTTCTGTGTTTTTCTTACTTACTAATAGTATTGAGTTGAGAATTTGTTAAAGGTCGAGACTATTGGTGAGTTCAAACCTAATTAAAATGTGCTAATAGTATTTGATATCTCTATTTAAAAAATAAAAAAATAAAAACTTCGTTATTTTTTTTTTTTTTTTTTTTTGAAATGGTAATTGTATTCCAAATCAAGAAAATACAAACACCAATGACTGGAATAATCTCATAACACAAAGAAACTTAACCCCAATTACAAATCAATTCCACCAATAAGTTCTGATGAAGCATACAAGGGGATGAATCGTGCACTGGATTCCAACAACGGGAAATCAAAGAGGCACACCAACAACAACACCATTACAATCAATGGAAAACTACAATCGATTAAAACCAAAAGACCTATAGTTAAAAAGTCACCACCAACACTGCATAAAAATAACTCTAGCAGATTAGACATACATCCAATACGAGAGCGTAGGGAGACCACCTCCGTTATTACAAAATAGAAACAAAAACATAACAAAAAAAATGCAACACCTACATGGCTTAAACATCATCGTCTTTGTTTCAAACAAACAACTATCATAAATAGGAGAAAAAACCACAACTCCATGGATAATTCCTCCGGTGACAAATCAACTACATGACCAAAGAGATCAAAATGCATCCCTTCAGACCACGAAGCCATCTCGTCATCAAAACAATTACCGTGGAGTCCAAAAGCATATTCTCTAGGGCCGGGAGTCCCGGGACCAATGAAAAGACGGCGTCAGACTTTGACTCTAAAAAGAAATATGAACGATACAAATTCTAGCGATAAAGAGAGGGAGAGAGAGAGGGAGAGAAAGAGAGCAGATCGACATGATCTGAAAACAATTCAAACCTAACTTTGTTTCTTTTCGTTCGCGGCAAATGACGGCTGCAAGATATTTTTGTATAGCCATTACTGGTTCGTGATGGGTAACAATTTTTAGCCACATATACGACCATATATAACGTATCATTTTTAAAAATTAGGATCTCAAAAAAAAATAATTATAATAATTGGGATTTGATATCTCGATAGATATTTTTATATGAAAAATGAGTAATATTAACTGCTGTCCCACCAAGTTTGTTGTCAATATCACTATGATTCTTGGTTCAAACATATATGTGTCTATATATATATATAACTATGATTCTACAATATCTATTTGTATCACTCATGATGTATGAGCTTTTGGTAATAGATTAAATCAACACTCGTGCCAAATCTTTATAAATGATGGTTACGTGAAGGTTAGTTGAGGGGCTAAATTTAGGATTAATTTATAAATACCCTTGAACTATACATCATTTTTTATTTTGCTCCCTGATATTTTGCAAAACCAGTTTAAAATGCCCCATGATATATACAAAACAGTTCAAAATGCCTCATGGTATGCACAAAACATTTCAAAATACCCCTTTGGTCTACTTTAGTGGCATCTCATTAGAAGTTGGTGAGAAGTATTTTAAAGTATAAAATCTTAATTATTAGATAAAATATCAATAAAAAAAAATATAAAACCAACTAATGTGAAGGTTGGTAAGTTAATTAATGTAGGTTTACAAAAATATAAAATAAGTTAATGTACAAAATTAGGGGATTCTTAAAAAAAAAAAAAAAAAAAATTAGGAGGTATCGCTAGGTAGCAACCTTCTTAGCACTGTGGCTGGGCATGAGCGTCTCATTCTGCTAAGCGTTTGCGAGGCTCCAACAACATCGAACGAGGGGTGGTGGGTCGCCAAAGGCGGCACTAATAGAGTAGCCTCTGTTAGAGCAATGAAGCACCTAGCAGAGGAAATTTTAATTATTTATTTGATATTTATAATAATCAGTAACATCTCTTAAATCAAAAAATAAATAAATAAATAAGATGGAATAGACGTTATTGACATTCACTTGAACTTTTATTTGTCAATGATAAAATGTTGTTTCCTCTCAGAATTTTAAGAAATAAATAACAATAACATGGCTCTTCTTGTTTTGCAACTTTTCTCAAACAAGGTGACTTTTTCCCCTAAATTAACGATACTAGGTATTCTAAAAGTACTTTTTTTTTTTTTTAATTACTTTGTAATTATGTGGTAGATATTCTAGAGGTATACTTTTTCTTTTCTATTAGTCCATAAATATTATGTGGGTGAGGTTTCTAGCCAGCAAGTTCAATAATAATAGATCTCCAAATCTGAACAGAAAATTAGAAATGTCTGATCAGCAATAAAATGTTTAACACGTTATATAGACTTAACATGATATAACCAAATTCCAATTATATATTTATTACTTTTCAATTTTCTTCAGCCGATAAATGAGGGGGTTCGAACTTGACCAGAGGCAAGATATTTAAATTTGTGGTCAGTTTGGATTACCAAGACAACCAGAGGCAGTACTGGCGGAGCCAAACTCAACCATTCTCCAAGAATAAATATCCCTCCATCTTCGATATCAATTACAAAAGTTAATTCTTTATTTGACACCAAAATAATAATAATGATAATGATGAAAATAAGATATTGGACAATGTTTTTATATATACATATATATATATATATATATTGATAGCAATATACATATATTTTGTACTCAATACATAATGTTATTTTAGAGTTTACTGTAACTTTTTGGTGTGCAATTCCAGGTATTAATTCTTTAAACCAATAAATTTTGTTTATATTCCTGTTTTCCGGATTTTCGTGAGCGAACTAACAGCCTAAAAAATGCATTATTTTTTGGTATTCTAAACGAATGAACAACTTTTATGAAAGTTGCATGTTTTTTTTTTTTTTTTTTTTTTGCCCCCCTTTCTATACACTTCTCTTGCTACATGAACTAGAAATAATGGATTTAAAATATTTGAGGACAGTTAAAGACATTTGTTGAAATCGAGAGTCAATAAAAGTAGTCTTTACTTCTAACCATGGTTTTTTTCTTTATTTATTTATTTTTTTTTTAAAGGATCTAATCATAGTTTTAACCGTTGTCAATTGTGCACGTAACAAATCATGCGAACCTCAATGTGACAAGTTTAACGACAATTTCTGCACCCAAAAAAAAATTTTTAAAAAAAAGTTGTTAAAGGTGCCAAGTAATTAAGATGACAGTTTTCATATGAGCCGTTTTCGAGCATCATTAATGGAATGTAAAATTGTTGTACCATAAATAAATTTAAGCATTTGAGTGGAAAAAAAAAAAAGGTTCTTTCTAATGGTGTACTATCTTTCATGTAAAATTTGTTATAGATGACAAATTTACCACAATGTATAGTTAATTCCTGATTTAATATTTTATTTTTATTAGTCAGTTCTTTGACATTTTTATGTAATTATTATATTATTTTCATTTCAAAATGATTGATTTGAAATACTAAAAATTCATTTTTATGAGTTTCAAAGAATATATAATAATAACGACAAAAAGTAGATACAGTATTAGAAATAACGCTACACATTAGAGCACGGAGTAGGATAATGTTTCTTTTGGATTATTTTCATGTATGGCCCCTAAATTTTATGGTCACTCCCATTTTGTCCCCTGATCTTAAGAACTCTCGCTTTGCTACCTGAACTTTAAATTTAACCCCACTTTATCTCTTTTATTAAAATTTATGTTAAAAATTGATAGAAAAATAAGGGTTGCTAAGCTCATTATGTTAGGATTTATGTTATCAACAAATGAAAAAAGACCACATAACTGCACTTAACTCACTTTTTTTCAGGCTATTTTTTGTTAGAAAAATATAGAGCACAAACAACAAACAAGTGAAATTCAAATATAATATAAAGAAAATTGTTACACCAAAATTCAACTTTAACTCGAAGGAAACAACACACAAAGAAGATCGTCGAGGCATGTGAGACACCCTTTCCTTAAAACAGATTCGTCCCCTCCGGTAAGTACACGAGGCTTCAACAGACGTCTATCTCCCAGGATACAATGACGAACAACGGTAGTTTAACATGATCGAAAACCGCTCCCAACGAACTTGAAACCAAAGCCTTTCCTCTATCACCAAAACTCAAAAACCCGACCACTACAAGAGAACACGCAAGTACAAGGAACAAGAGGAAGATAACTTGTGCCGATGCCACTAGTAAAATTGTGGATTCCACGACGGGTTTTTCCCGTCGTGTAAAGTTTACACGACGGTTCATCAACTGTCGTGTAATCCAGTGTCGTGGTAGATAACACGACGGTTCAGTTACCGTCGTCGTATTTCAATGTTACACCAAGGTTGGGGGTCCTCAAAATCACATTACACGACGGTTCTTGGCCGAACCGTCGTGTAATGCGGAGATTACACGACGGTTCTTGGCCGAACCGTCGTGTAAGACGGACCTTACACGACGGTTCGGCCAAGAACGGTCGTGTAAGGCGGACATACACGACGGTTCTTGGCCGAACCGTCGTGTAATGCGGAGATTACACGACGGTTCTTGGCCGAACCGTCGTGTAATGCGGACATTACACGACGGTTCTTGGACGAACCGTCGTGTAAGACGGACTTTACACGACGGTTCTTGGCCGAACCGTCGTGTAAGACGGACTTTACACGACGGTTCTTGGCCGAACCGTCGTGTAATCCAGAGATTACACGACGGTTCTTGGCCGAACCGTCGTGTAATGCGGACGGTTCTTGGCCGAACCGTTGTGTAATGCGGACATTACACGACGGTTCTTGGACGAACCGTCGTGTAAGACGGACTTTACACGACGGTTCTTGGACGAACCGTCGTGTAATGCGGAGATTACACGACGGTTCGGCCAAGAACCGTCGTGTAATGCGGACATTACACGACGGTTCTTGGCCGAACCGTCGTGTAAGGCGGACATTACACGACGGTTCTTGGCCGAACCGTCGTGTAATCTTATTTATATAAAAAAAAATTGTATTTTTTTTATTCCCGTGCTAGCCTAAAACTGTATGTTATCAAATTAAAAATACACGATCCAAGTGATCAAATTAAAAATACATACCAATATTTAAATTACAAGTTTACAAAACATAATTAATGAATTGTATTACATGGCTAGCCCATTCTCCCCTAATTAAATCCAAATCATCAGAAGTAAAAAATTTTTTACTTTCAAGTACATCAATTCCATTCAACACTATGTCCCTCATAAAACCTAAAATAAAATAACCACATTCAACACTTCCCTCTTGTATAGGACAAGGACGGTTCGAGATTTTGGTTTTATAGTCTTGTCTCCTTCTAATTCCTTCTCCGGCCATAATCTTCCAATCCGATAGGGCCCTAGCAAATTGGTTAAATTCAAACTAAATAATTAAGATACATATAATAATTAAGATTAAAAAAAAAAGAACATATTAAAAATTGACTTACATGTTCATTAGCGCCGTAAAATCTTCCCGTTTCTTCTCTCGAAGAGGATCAAAATAAAGGACGAGGTCATCCCATGGGTCAATGACTCCCAAAACCCAATGTCTCCCTCTGTTATGTGGCACAAGATAAAGCCGTCCTTTTGGTGCGTCACGCAAAAAGCTGACGAGACTGTCGGCTCGCTCTCTCATGCCAGCATCTTCAGTATCTGTCCTCACCGGTGAGATCAAGGTTGGAGACACAAACGCAAACTTGTCAGCTTGCCCGTTAATCCTACATAGTTCCTCCAAATATCTGCATATAAGCGTATCAAAATTGTTACTGTACCTGACATATAGAAGAATTTTTAGATTAAACAAATTATTGAGATAGAATATCGTACCTCATGTAGACTAATATACAATTTGCACTGATTTCTTGTAAATTAATGAACTCATAAATATCTTCATAGCTCAGAAAGACAGGCATTTCAAAGGTCATGATCGTGTATGGTATTGGGACCTCAAGCTGATTACCTTGACGCATGGAACTATGGGCATAATAAGCCAAAGGCCTCAACGCAATGCTCATGTTATTAAAGTCGAACAAAGGTTGTTGTTGTTGTTGCACACCTTGTTGTACCTCTGTCCGAGAGTCGATGGTTTTTTTTCCAAGCTTTCTTTGGCGTTTTTTTTTTTCCAGATTCTGGGTCAGCAACGTGACTAGGCCCTCGACTCGCCTTGTTCATACTCGTGTCGAGCTCGACTAATGTTTTAGGCCAAGCAACAAACCCATTAATAGCATCCTCCACAGTTGTTGCCTCGTACGTCGGTATAGGTAATAGTGCTTTTTTTAATTTTGGCACATTGATTGACACTCGCACGTTCCCTTCCCCCAGGGGAATCCCATGCACCGTTTCGGTAGGAAGGCTCTCCATCCATGCTCTTCCAAACGCAACAAGCACCTGTCCACCCTGCACTTCATCGATAATATAGAGCTTACACTCCTGACTGTCGACTGCCATCGTTGGCGGATCAGAATCTCCATGTTGTTTTCCTTGGGCAGAGCAACTAGCCTTAACACTGTTGTGTTGGTCCACAGTTGGCACATTGTTGGGATCAACCGACGGCGCCACATCTTTGTTCGCACATAGACCACGCACCAATGCCTTTAATTCTTCTATTTCACGTCTCATTGACTGTACTTCAAGGTCTTTACTCGAACTTCGATTTAGGTTAAAGTACTGAGACGGCTTTACGAACTTTGATTGTCCACGGACACGCCCTTTGTGTTCGGGTCTAGATAATGCATGCGACAATACATCACTAGTGCCAACTGATTCGAAAGTGCCTTGGCTCTCCTGTGTGTTGAACTCCATCTACAAGATAATTAACATAACTCAGTTAAGATTAAGGGTTGTAAGTACATATACTAATGATGAAAAATTCATTGTTAGTTAGCAAACTTACTATCAACTCGCTAGCTTTTTGACATGCTGCATCTTTCAACTCTCCATCAAGTCTCATCTGTTGCTCAAGCCATAAACAATCTCTTTTTACATATTTCCCAGTCTTCTTAAACTGCATGTAATTGAACATTATTAGTATAAATGATGGCATAATGTTCTATACATTAAATGACATATGATTTAGTTTGAACAAAATTTATTGACATACCTTTTCCTGATCTAGCTTCCTATATCCGTCTCGGCCTCCTCTTGATGAGTATTCGTTGTTTGTCCTTATTTCGCTTCCACGATCAGATAGCTGTTGGAATTGGGAGGATGTTCTATACTGAACGAATTTCACCCAATCCTCTTCTTCTATATTAGGGTAGTTGTCAATAACTTTTTGCGGCCGTGTCCAAACACTTTCTTCTTTTAAAAATCCTTCGACAAACGTCTTGTACAGATCATGCCGGAAATTCCGTGCAGCTTCACCACATGATTTTATACACGCAGTCCGAAAGCTTCCATCAACGGTGAAAGAAGTAACGGTTTCTTTCCAAATAATATCTTTCACTTGGTCTAAATCACGAGATCGCCAATCTTGTATCCATATTGGAACATGCTCTCGAGCTAGCACACCAATCCAACTCATCAATTCGTCACCGTGATTTCCTTCCGGTTGTCCTTTCTCGTCAAACGTGACGGGAATTCGTTCACCCCTTTTCCTCGCCATATGGACGCGTTTCATTATAGTTGCCCTTCGCACCCCTTCGACATTTGGATCCGAAGGGTTTTTCCTCCGTGCTCTTCCCTTTTTGGAATGTTCCATTGTAGTCGTTCACCTATAGTTATTGTAAAAAAAAAAAAAATACAACAAAACAAAATAATAATTATGTAATACCAATATAATAGAAGCAATTTATATTTAACTACTAAGTACACGATGCATTAATTTTTTAAAAAAACGGCAAAGGTACCCCATACTGGCGCCACGGGGGCCAGGGGCGCCAGGCGCCACCCAGGTGCCAACCACGGGCGCCTGGGGCGCCAGGCGCCCCCCAGGTGCCCCCCACGGGCGCCTGGGGAGCCAGGTGCCCCCCACGGGCGCCAGGGGCGCCAGGCGCCCACAAGTGCCCCCCACGGGCGCCTGGGGCGCCAGGCGCCCCCCAGGTGCCCCCCACGGGCGCCCCACACGGCCGCCACGGGCGCCATGCACGGTCTCCACGGTCATATGTCGTTTTGAGTCATTATTTTTGTATTTTCATGGTAGAGAAAGTCATGTAATTTTGCATTAGTTATTCTATGAATATTTATCAAACTCTATTATGTTTTTTGAAAAGAGAAACTCATTATGGCATTTCGTCGAGCATGTTGTATGCGAGAAAAAAGCATGTTCATAAATGTGTGTAAAGTGCCAAATTTGAAAACCAACAAGCCTCTTTTTTTCTATACAAAGAGAAATATTAAAAACAAAAACACTAATTTTAAAAAATTGATCTTTAGTGACAAACAACTATACAAAGAAGCAAATGGTTTTTAGTTTATATACGAAGTTACCTTGCTTGTACTTGAAGATGAAAATAAGGCCACACCAAGAAGGAGGCGGCGGTGGCGGCAATGACGGTAGGGCGGGTTGATCGGATTTTAAATTAATAGGAGCGGCGGGTTGGTGAAGGATATGGGCAGTTAAAAAATTTGGAGAATGTGAGGAAGAGTAAAGAAATTCGCGCTCAAATTTGAAGAGAAATGAAAAGGCTATTGTGGTATAAGTAGTGGGTCTTCGCGCGGATTTCGAAAAATGAAATTTTCAAATTTTTAAATTTTTTTACAAGAAAAAATTGATTGGACGACGGTCCCAAAGGGACCGTCGTCGTTTCCCATAGGAAACGACGACGGTCCCCGGGACCGTCGTCGTTTCCTCCTGAAAATGGGAGGAAACGACGACGGTCCCGGGACCGTCGTCGTTTCCTCCACAGATGGGAGGAAACGACGACGGTCCCGGGACCGTCGTCGTTTCCTCCAATAAAGGAGGAAACGACGACGGTCCCCGGGACCGTCGTCGTTTCTCCCTTAGGCTGGGGAAACGACGACGGTCCCAGGGACCGTCGTCGTTTCCTCCACAGATGGGAGGAAACGACGACGGTCCCTGGGACCGTCGTCGTTTCTCCGGGAAACGACGACGGTCCCAGGGACCGTCGTCATTTCCTCCACAGATGGGAGGGAACGACGACAGT
This sequence comes from Ficus carica, assembly GCA_009761775.1. NCBI lineage: Eukaryota > Viridiplantae > Streptophyta > Magnoliopsida > Rosales > Moraceae > Ficus > Ficus carica. The sequence goes on from CM019750.1 coordinate 4,558,606, forward strand.
CCCGGGACCGTCGTCGTTTCTCCCTTGAGAAACGACGACGGTCCCAGGGACCGTCGTCGTTTCCTCCTGAAAATGGTTGAAACGACGACGGTCCCAGGGACCGTCGTCGTTTCCTCTGAACCAGTGGGAAACGACGATGGTCTCCCAGCGGCCCGTCGTCGTTTTCCCACGGTTACCCTTTATTAAACGACGGTTCTTGGACGAACCGTCGTGTAATCCTTGTAATTCTGTTTTTATCCAACACATACACGGCCTTATAACCCTGTGTAGTTTCCAAAAATTACTGATACTATATTATTTATCTTTATGCAAAACTAATTTTCAAAATATATATAGCAATGAACATGTAAAAAAAAATTAAATAATACAATGTTTGTATATATATAATAACAACAAAATAAATGTCATAATATTGTTCAAGTTTTTTTCTTTTTTCGCTTTGCTTTCTCAACACGTGTCCATTCAACATCTGGTCGAACCAAGTGGGAAACATCATCATCGAATTCGTCGATATCCTCTACCGGTGGCAAGCCCTGTGTGAAAGATGGAATGTCGGAGCCATCTTCCTCATCTTCTTGACCACGGATCAATTTTGGCTTCATCGGCACTACTAAGGACAACTCTACATTACTGGGGTCCGTTGTGTAAAATACTTGGAGTGCTTGTGATGCCATAATGAATGGATCATTTTTGTACCCCAATCGTCTAAAGTCCACCACTGTTATCCCATCATTGTCAATCTTGATGTAATTATTGTCGGCCCATTTGCACTTAAATAGTGCGACATGTAAACCACAATAATCGAGTTCCCAAATATCTTCAATGAAGCCGAAGTAGTTCATAGTTCCATAGACTGGATTCTTGTCCTTTGCAGATGAAATGTGCATGGCTGTAGCATGGATACTGACACCACTATTTTGAACAGGATGCTTCTCATCTCTTTCGCGAGTGTAGAATGTAAAACCATTGACGAAGTATGATGTATACCGTGTAACAATCGTCGACGGACCTCTAGCGAGGTTCATTAGCTCATGCGAAAAGCCACCATTCTGAATGAGAACATGTCTTCGTAGCCACTGACGAAACGTCCGATTGTGTTCATCTTGTAGCAACCTTTCATTTCTTCCTCTTCTTGGATTTCTATCTCTTAATTCCTGTAGGTGGACCTCAATAAAAGGCTCAACTTCTACCCTATTATGTAAAGTATAGAGACAAGCTTTCTCCCATTCACATCGATTTACCGGCGATGGAATGCCGACGGATAGTCCCTTCCAGTCAATGTTTGTAGGCTTGGGCAAACCAATCGCTTCCGCGGTGGCCAAATATTCAGAGCAAAATTCGACCGATTCCTCCGCAATGTAGCTTTCTACTATACATCCTTCCGGCCTATTTCGGTTCTTGACATACCCCTTCAAAACCTTCATGTACCTTTCAAAAGGATACATCCATCTCAAGTACACCGGTCCACATAGCTTCACTTCCCGGACTAAGTGCACCGTTAGATGAATCATTATGTCAAAAAATGAGGGTGGAAAGTACTTTTCAAGCAAGCACAGAGTCTTAACCAACTCTGACTGTAGTGATTCTAGCGTCAATGGATCAATTACCTTGGAGCATATCGAGTTGAAAAATGAGCATAGCTTGGTAATTGCAAATCTCACGTCCTTCGTTAGAACTCCTCGCAAGGCAAGCGGTAAAAGCTGTTGCATCAATATATGGCAATCATGTGTTTTCATTCCAATCAACCTCATATCCTTCATAGACACCAACCTTTTGAAGTTAGAAGAATAACCGTTGGGCACTTTCACAGAGGCGAGCCACTCACAAAGCTTTCTTTTTTCTTGTCTTGATAAGGTGTACTTCGCCGGAGGTAAATAAGTTGCATTCCCTTTTTTTGTAGGGATCAAGTTAAGTCTAATGTTCAACTCCTTAAGATCCAGCCGTGCTTTTTCACCATCTTTGCTCTTATTAGGAATGTCTAGCAATGTGCCCACTATTGATTCACAAACATTTTTCTCAATATGCATCACATCCAAGCAATGACGAACAAAAAGTGTCCTCCAATATGGAAGTTCGTAGAAGATTGACCGCTTTTTCCAAGGTCCATCAACCACGGGAGTATTGTTGCTTCGTTTTCTTTTCCCGAGCACCACTTCCAAATCCTTAACCATCTCGTAAACGTCGTCGCCCGTCAAAACTCGGGGAGGGGTTCTTTCTTCCGTGTTACCATCGAACGCCTTTTTCTGTTTGCGGTATCGATGATTTTGTGGTAAGAATCTCCTATGTCCAAGGAAAACAGTTTTCTTACCGTTCTTCAATCGGATGGAAGATGTTTCTTTCATGCAAACGGGACAACCGATAGAACTCTTGACTGAATAGCCAGATAGATTTCCATAAGCAGGAAAGTCATTAATTGTCCACATCAACATTGCACGGAGTGTGAATGTCTCTTGACGGTGAGCATCTCTAACTTCTATCCCCTTTTCCCATAAGCTCTTTAGATCATCGATTAGTGGTGCTAAGTACACATCAATGTCATTCCCTGGTTGTTGAGGACCAGATATCAATAAGGTCAACATCAAGAACTTTCGCTTCATGCTCAACTTCGGAGGGAGATTGTAGTTGACAAGTACGACGGGCCAAGTACTATGCCTACTACTCATATTACCATGTGGGTTCATTCCGTCCGCCGACAAACCAAGACGTAGATTCCGTGGTTCCGCACAAAATTCAGGATGATCGGCATCAAAGGTCTTCCATTGTGGTGCATCAGCTGGATGTCTAAGCATGCCATCTTCGACACGTTTATCGTGGTGCCAAGTCAAATTCTTGGCATGCTCGGCATTACGGAATAAACGCCGCAGACGCGGTGCCGGAGGAATGTACCATAACACCTTTGCCGGCACACCTTTGCTGCAATTCGTTGGATTCTTGCCCTTCTTCCATCTTGACTCCTGACAAACCGGACATTCATCCAAATCCTCGTACGCATTTTGGTAAAGGGCGCAATCATTTGGACATGCATGAATTTTTTCATATTCCATTCCCAAACTGCTCAACGCCTTCTTAGCTTCGTACATACTAGCAGGTATTTTATTATCAACCGGTAGAACATCTCTTAGAAATTCTAAAAGAGCCGTGAAACTAGAATTTGTCCACCCTCCCGATGCCTTCATGTTCCATAATTTGACCAATGCGGACAATTTCGTATATTTAGTACACCCGTCATACAAGGGCATCTCGACATCATTCATCATTGCTTCAAATAACTCCGGACGATGCACAAACTGTTCTTCCAAATCATTAACCATATCAAACAAATTATCTCCTACATCTTCCTCACCAATCGGTTCTTTGGCTTTGTTGTTCGATGATGGATTAAAAAACATTTCACCGTGTAAATACCACGTTTGATACAAACAAATAATCCCACGAGCAAGCAAGTGTCTTCTAACTTCATCAACTGGATGAGATCTATGATTTCCACAATCCACACAAGGACATCGAATCTTATCATTCTTCATGTGAGTTTCCGCAAATGACAAAAATTCTTCAATCCCATCTCGATATTTTCTAGTCAATCTATTAGCCCACATCCATTTTCGATCCATTTCCAAGAACCCGACCTAAATCGATAATAAATTTATCATACAAATTATTCAATAATCAAGTTATTTTGCATTTAAAAACACAACGTATATTCAACAACTAATCAAACCGAAAAAGAAAAAAAGAGAATATATACCATTATTGACATCTACAATAAATCGCCCATAAAAATCGCCCATAAAAATCAAATAAATAAAAATAAGAGCAAGTAATAATCACAATACTTACAAATATTTAATATACGAGAGTGTTGGTTTCGCAGTGGAGAAGACTCGTGTTCGCAGGTGTCTATGATGTTTTTCGCGGCTGCGCGATAGATCTGTAATTAGATGAAATGAGGGCTGATGAAGGGTAAAAAAGTTAGGAATACACGACGGGTTCCTAAAAACCGTCGTGTAAAGTCGTACTTTAAACGACGGTTTTTTGGAACCGTAGTGTAAAGTCGGACTTTACACGACGGTTCTTTGGAACCGTAGTGTAAAGTGGCTCCGCGAGTGCATTTTACACGACGGTTCTTTGGAACCGTCGTGTAAAGTAGCTCCGCGAGGCACTTTACACGACGGTTCCAAAGAACCGTCGTGTAAAGTCCGACTTTACACGACGGTTCATTGGAACCGTCGTGTAAAGTTGCTCCGCGAGGCACTTTACACGACGGTTCTTTAAAACCGTAGTGTAAAGTCGGACTTTACACGACGGTTCCAAAGAACCGTAGTGTAAAGTGATTCCGCGAGACACTTTACACGACGGTTCTTTGGTACCGTAGTGTAAAGTCGGACTTTACACGACGGTTCCTTGAAACCGTCGTGTAAAGTCGGACTTTACACGACGGTTCCAAAGAACCGTCGTGTAAAGTCCATTGTGGAGCACTTTACACGACGGTTCCAAAGAACCGTCGTGTAAAGTCCGACTTTACACGACGGTTTCAAGGAACCGTCGTGTAATCTCCGTCGTGTAATATACTTTTTGTAGTAGTGTGCTTTTTGTGTGTGTTTTCAAGCTTGTGGAGGCCTCCTTTTATAGGCTCCAAAAGAAGGTGTTACAAAATTAGATTTTAATTCGGATTAATGCAATGCATTAGTCTTTGGATTAATTTTGTATTGATAATACACTAATGCTGCCCATTAAACTCCATTTTAACCCTTGGAATATGAACAAACATCCTTGGAATATGAACAAATGATTGTTGATATTCTGAAGAAAAAAAATTTGGAATTTATGTTGGAAAAGAAATAAAAATTAGCACCCACTGGGCCCCTAACCCACCGGGATGGCTGTGATCCACCACAACCCACCAAGACCCGTTAATTTTACTAAGTCGGTCCCACTCAAATTTGGACCTCAAAATGGCTCCTCAAAATGGTTTAAAACCATTTTTTTAATAAATTCTAATATAAGGGATAAAGTGTGGTTAAATTCAAAATTTAGGAACAAATTAGAGTTTTTAAAGTTCAGTGGGTAAAATGAGACCGACTCTTTAATGGGCATAGATGAGAGTAATCTTTTTTCTTTTCTTTTCTTTTCTTCTTCCTTTTTTTTTTTTTTTTTTTTTTTTTTTTTTTTTTGTGACAAGAATAGCATTGGTATGTACAAGTACATTGGAGATAGTTATGTCTAACTTAACAGTTTTCACAAAAATCGTTAAAGTGGTATGATAAAGAAAGAAGTTCAGGTTGTTTTCCTTACGACTCAGGCCCCCACGAAATTTACGTGTCGTGCCATGCTAAATGCCCATCGTGCTCTCGTGCTACTGGATTGACATAATCAATTCGACAGCAAAGTAGATGCCCTCTACAAAGAATGACTTAATTACAAGTCTTTTAAGTGTTAATAAAAATCCTATAATTAAGCTTATGTTTGGTAGGAAGGAAAGAAAATAAGAGGGAAAGAAAAATGGAAGAGAAAAGAAAATAAGGAAAGAAGAGTTTTGTTTATCCTATATGTTATTTGATATAAGGAGGATAAAATTAAAATTACCTTTTGTTGTTTAGTATTGCCAGTCAAAGTAGAGAGAATGAAGTTTATTCATGCAATTACTATTTTATCGATGTTTTCTTTGTCTTTAAGGTTTTTTTTTTTTTTTTAATGATTAATATGTAAGTATAGTTTAGTAATTTTGTTATTTTTTCTCTCCAATTTTGGAGCAATAAAAGAATGTCGGTCTTACAAGATTTTTATTCCTTCCCATTTTGTTTTTTTTTATCAAATCACTCCGACCAAACACCATATTTTTTGAATTTCCATCCTAAAATTCCTAAACCTTCTGCTTTCCTTCCATCCACTTTGCATCCCTACCAAACAAATTTAGCATAAATCTAAAAACTGTTTGATAAATATACATAAGGATACATCAAACAAGAAAAACGAGACCGATCCACTAGATAAGGAAATTTTCATACCAGGATTTTTATATAGTAAATTTTACTCTTGTTCAACACTTACAACTTTTTTTATAGAATCTTGTGAAAACTAGTTGATTTACATATAACTTTAATAGGAAAAATGTTTAATATATAAAACTATTTAGAACTATCAATGTAAAAGATGTATTATTAAAAAATATTACATTAAAATCAACTGATTACTATATTAATGTACAAAAAAGAAAGTTACACGTACCATTTCATAAAGATGCCAGATATGAGAATGAGAAAGTTACAAATACCATTTTATAAAGATGTCAGATATGAGAATGATAATTATGTATATTATATATATATATATATATATATATATACACACTATATAGGGAAGGGATCCAAGGCAGCACCTGTCTCCTATACGCCATTTGTAACGTAACTTGTATTATATTGTAGTAATGTATCAATCTGGTTATTAAAATGTAATTTTTTTTGTGATACTTATCATTTATATTAATATCTGAATAGTATCATGTGACAAGATTTTAAATTAGAAATTACATGTAAATCAACTAGTTTGTAGATTTTTTTCAATAAAAAAATTATAAATATAGTATGTTATGCGGTATCAGAAATAAGAGACATTATATATGCAGGGCTGAGCGAAGGAAAGTGCAACGTGAAAACGACACTAATTAAGTGTACTAGCATGGGTCACGTGCCTTAGGCACGTGTCATCTTTGTACTTATATATATATATATATATATATTTTTAAGGCTGTACTTATATTTTTTTCTTACAACAAATTATTTTAAAAAAAAATAAAGAAAACTTTGTTAAATTAACTATAATAATATTAGACTATATTTAATATCCACCTACAACTTTTGGAATTAATGAAAAGGTTAAGGAATTATTTCTTGTTTGTATAAAATTTTATTACATTATATTAACTATCCATATTGTTTTTATTTAGTATGATTTTGATTGTTAGAAAGAATATTTTATGAGAAAATCAACTTTTTTGCATGGTTGAAAAGTTGAAAAAACAATGTAATTGCCTATTTTAAATATAGCAGATATTTACTAAAGAAGAAATATATATATATTGTGAAAAACATTTAAAAATATAATATAAATAAATAAAAAGAAAATTTTATGATAAGAACTGTATTTTTACACTATTGGTAGGAATTGTTACTTGAGTCGTTGGATCAATTTTTTAATTGTTTGATCTATGATTGGAAGCAATTTTGCGAACGTTCTAAATTTTAACATATATCACAAATCAAACTATGATAATTTAATTAATAATTAATTTTAACAACACCTATCAATTGAGAAAAAGTACAGTCCCTATAATAAGTGATGTCTCAAAAAATATACTAAGCAAGCAAGATTTTGCTCAATCTTCAGAAGTTTTAAGTAAAACGTAACAGATTTTGTAGTTTGATCGAAACACATAAAAATATATATAAGATTTAAAAAAAAAACGTTGAGAAAATTATTTTAGAGGGAAAAAATTAAAAATTATATAAATGTAAAGGTCAAATATGATTAAATAATATTTTAGAAGGTTGTTTGACAAAAAAAAAAAAAACATATATAAACAGGGACATATTTAAAATAAAATAAAAAAGTTATATTCAAATAAAATTTTCAATAATATATAGGGACATATATATATGGGAGAGGTTGTGGTAGAGCCTCTCCCCATGACTCTATCGGTAGAGTCAGATTTTTAAACCGTTCGATTTAAATCGAACGGTCGACATATCAGGGATGTACCATATTATCATACACCTTACCTTATTTAAATTTTTCCACCCAAAATCTTCTCCGTCGCCGGCGCCGGACGCCGGCAACCCACCCCGACGCCGGCGAGTCACCCCCAACTCCGGCGACACACCCCCGGCCCCCCCACCACCGGCCGCCGGCCGTCCAGTGACTCTTCCCCTTTCTCTCTCTTCTCCTCTCTCTCTTCCCCTTTCTCTCTCTTCTCCTCTCTCCTGCGGCCGCCCACCCCCGGCCCCCCCACCGTCGGCCCCAGCCCCGGCCGCCCCCCACCCAGCCCCGGCCGCCGGCGACCCCACCCTTCTCTCTCTCTTCCCCTTTCTCTCTCTTCTCTTCCCCTTTCTCTCTCTTCTCCCGCGACCCCCCACCCCCGGCCCCCACCCACCCACCCCCGCCCCGACGCTCACGACAATCGCGAGAAAAGAGAGGCAGAGGGGGATGGAGGCGCCCGGGGGGGGGGGGGGGGGGGCTAGGGGGGGCCGGGCTGGTTGGGGGTCTGGGGGGGCCGACGGGGAGGGGGGGGGACTGGGCTGGGGTGTCGGGGGGCCGGGGCTGGGTGGGGCCGGGGTAGGGAAGAGAGAGAGAGGGGAAGAGAAAGAGAAAGGGGGGGTCGCCGGCGGCCAGAGTTGGGGCCGGAGGTGGGTCGTCGGGGCTGGGGTGGTCGGGGCCGTCGGGGCTGGGGGGCCGGGGTGGGGAAGAGAGAGAGAGGGGAAGAGAGAAGAGAAGAGAGAGAAAAGGGCGCCGGCGGCCGGAAAAAGTGCCGGAGGTGGGTCGCCGGCGTCGGTCGTCGGCGGTGAATAGATCGCCGGCGACGGAGAAGACTTGGGGTGGGAAAGTTTATATGAGGTAAGGTCTATGATAACAATGATATACCTATATTATATCAACCGTTTGATTAAAATCTAACGGTTAAAAAAAGAGCTCTACCGATAGGATCTCTGACTCTACCGATAGGGTCTCTGGGAGAGGCTCTACCACAGCCTCTCCCTATATATATTTTTTTTTTAAGTTTGATTCAAAATAAAAATTTCGATAAACAAAATTTAAAAAAAAAGTACGAGATTCAAAAACATACAAACGAACGAACAAAAAAACTATTTACTTAGTTGTACTACTTTTAGAATAAAAAAATATATTTGAATTCATTAAAGGACAATAAAGTAGTCAAGTGCAAAAATAATGTGTTAAAATTGAAAGGAAAAGCTTGGTAGAACTAAAGGTTAAAGACTACCAAAAAAAAAAAAAATGTAGTATATTAAAAGTATAATACATGTGTATGGTTTGGTATATAAGATAAATGTGTTGGAGGTGTTAAAAACAAAAAAATAAGATAAATGTGTTGGAGGTGTCAAAAACAAAAACTAATTGGTTTGAACTTAAAAAAAAAAAAAAAAAAAAAAAAAAAAAAAAAATTGGTTTTAGGTGTAAAAAAACATGAGGTGTGAGAGGAAAACAAAACATGTGAATTAAAAATAAACTATTAGATTAAAATTAAATGAAAAACTAATAAAAATGAACCATTATAGAGATTAAAAAAAATAAAAAGCAAAAACAAAAAAAAGCAAACAAGGAAGTTAGAACAAAAAATTGTCTTTTACCCCTTCTCATATATAGAATAGAAGTATATGTATAGTTCTCAAGTCTATATATGATGTTGATGGTTAACTTGTTGCTCGACACAAATGGTATGCTAATAGTTTGAAGTACGGCACTTCTGTTCGTCATTATTACACCAATTCCAAAATCATATACTTGCAGTGCTCCATTCCCTAACTAAAATATTCAACTTAATTTTTATCTTCTTTTTTTTTTAATCTATAAAAAATTATAATTAATTTTAAAAAAATTAACAAATTTCAATTTAAAAATTTTGTTCTTGTTAACGGGTATACTAAACGCACCCTTATATTTGTGCACCACGTGGATATCGAAAAATAGAAGAAAAACATATACATGTGAAATGTCTATGCCTTCTTTCAAATATCATAATCGTTGTTTTCCACTTTTTTTTTTTTTTTTTCTTTAAATTCTCTTTTATCAGTTTGCTCGGCTTAATTAATGTCGGAAAAAATTAAAATCTTATTTCACCCACGGGAAATCAATTAACTTGTGGAAATACATTATTTAATTACACAAGATTTAATGGCTTATTAGTAGAAAATGTTATCCAACAAAACGTTTATTGGCTTAACTTTTTTCTTTTTTGGTAAATGTTTATCGGTCCAACAAAACGTTTATTGGCTTAACTTTTTTCTTTTTTGGTAAATGTTTATCGGCTTAACTTATTTATTTGTTTATCTTATTTATTTTTTAATCAGCATTTGACTACTTCACTTAGATTTTACAACGGCACTTTTGGTCGTTCAGAAAGCTTATTCGCTTTTGTTATTTTCAACTCAGATAAAGGATCTCCTTTTTTTTTTTTTTTTTTTTTTTCAAACTAAAAAAATTATATAGGGCAGCACTTTACACTGTTCATAATTTCGTCAAAGGGCAGGTGGTGCACAAGTTTTGCAAGTAACGTATATCTTTCTAGAAGAAAAACGAAAAGTAACATAACACCGGGAACTTTTTCTAAACACTAATTAAAACACGTGCAGAATGTAATAAGTTATAATTGAAGTTTTTATAATGTGAAACAAGTATAATAATGTACCAACATACATAAATAAAATAAAATTTTCTCTAAAAGAATACATTAATAATCGTAATTTATCTACCAACATACATAAATAGAATAAAATTTTCTCTAAAAGAATACATTAATAATCGTAATTTATATTTATAATATAACTATGATGATATTATATTTACAATAAAAAAACATTCTAATCTGACTATAATTCATTCTTTTTTTCTTTTTTGTAAATATGTAACTTTCATTTCCAATATAAAAGTTATAATATAATTGTGTTGAAAAGGATAAGTGAAACAATAACAATTGTCGCATTGATAATGAGATTTTTTAAGTAAAATTTGTTGAATTTAAATCCGTTAATTATATCAAGAACAAAGGGAGAAAATGTATTATATATATAAAAAGAAAAAAAGAAAAAAAAAGATACAACTCTTGAGAGAGAGAGAGAGAACCCTTTAATATATCAGGAAAAACCCAAAGAGAAGAAAATATATATGAAAAAGGGGGGGGGGGGGGGGGGGGGGGGGGGGGGGGATTTAGATTCAGTCATAGTTAAAAAAAAAATTAAAGTTTCAGGTGAGAAAATTAAGATTAAAAAACTTAAAAAGAAAAAATTTTATTGGATGTTGAGTTTTTAATGAAGAGAAAATAAAATAAAAAGAAAACAAAAGTATGGCTGGAAATACCAGCTAAAAAATTAGGGAAAAGATAAGATAAAAACGAAAACAAAACATATAGAAAAGGATTAGAATGAAAGAAATATTGACAAACAAATAAAAGAAAAGAAAAGTAAAAATAAAATAAAACAAAACAATTTAAAAAAAAAACAGCTAAATTGTTTTTAGAGAGATTTTGGGGGGTCTTCTTCACTAAATGAAAAAGAAATAATTTGAATGGAAAATGTAAAATGAACTGATGTTTAGAAAAAAGAAAAATAAGCATAGTACGAATTTTAAAAATAAAAAATAAAAAAGAAAAAAATACATTTGGATTTATTTTGAATTAAAAATTTTCATCTTAAAATGGTATGTAAATCACCCTGTATTAGTTGAACTTGATCCTCTGTTAAAAAAAAAAAAAAGAGAGAGAGAAAAAAAAACTCTTAACCTTTCTTTTCCTAAAAAATCTTTTTACACAAAGTTAAATATAGAAAAAAAAAAAAAAAAAAAAACCCCTATAAAAATACCAAAAAAAAGTTTTGTAAGTTATAATGGTAATTCTGTAATATTTTTATTTTTGTTCTCCTTTTAAGAAGCCCCTCAAAAAAAAAAAAAAAAAAAAAAAAAAAAGTCAGAATATTTACAATAGAATTTGAACGCGTGGGAGGCCAAGCAACTGCCAATTGAAGCAAACAATAGTTGTGTAGTAGGAAGGACAATTTAAGGAAAAAAAAAAAAAAAGGGAGAAGGTACTAAAACAGTGCGTATTTGACTACCAAAATCAAACAGTGGATTTTATTCATTATTTTATATATGTGGGACTTGGTGTGTGTATATATATATTTTGGTAAATACACTTGGTATATATATATATATACTCCCATTGTCTTAAATCCAACGTTTTAATAAAATGATAATTGTAACTTTTTCTAAACATTATTATAACAACCAGTTAATTTACAATCACATTTTTAAGCAATACTTATTCTTTTGTATTTATAATCTAAATAGTATCATGTTATAAGAGTCTAAATAAAAAGTTACGATACCAAAAAAAGGTAGCCACTATGACGAGTCCCACATCGGTGGGGAGTGAGGACCTTGAGTGGTTAATAAGTGTCAGGAGTTCTCTTCTAGTCAGCAATTGCCTATAAGTTGTAACTTAATAAGGATCTTGTAGTCGGTCTATCTCGTGAGATATACATATATGTACTTGCTTATATGTATAAAAAAAATTAAAAATAAAAAATTACATGTAAATCAATAAGTAAAATTACAAGATAAAATTACATGTAAATCAATAAGTAGAATTACAAGATACTCCATAGTATTTTGTAACTGTACCCAAACCTGTCCGATTATTGGATTTGAGACATTTCCTATATATATAATTTATTTGGATTATTGTTGCACCATTCATATATTACCCAATTACATGATTACATTTAACAAAAACAAATAAAAATAGAGAATAATTACCATCAGCCATCCAGTCCTACATCCCCGTCATCTATAAATCTCAAGATTTACTAATGAAATGGAACCCAATTCTACTTGAAATAGATTTTTGTTTTACGCAAATTATATACCGAGTCCAATGCCATACAACACATTAACAGACAACGACATCTCAACAGTTGTACCTCGATACCATGAATATAATTAGCATTTGTGCCCTTTTACCAAATAAATGGATCAAGAGAAGTTGGCGCTAGTTAGAAGTGCGTCATGAATGATGAAATTGCATGATAATGCATGCATTATAAACATGAATTTTTCTGTCTCCCATGTTTTTCTTTTTCTCTTTTTCTACTTACAACATCATTGTAAATATTGCTCACATCTTCACTAAAGCTGTCGACCAGTGAAATATATATTATTGTCAAGAAACGTAGCTAACTCAACTTTGTTTCTTCCAATAAATTGAACCCTTTTTTTCCCTCTTTAAAGTGGAGCATCAATGTCATAGAAATTAAGAAATCCCAAGTATGTGCAATTTGTTTCCCAATTATCTATTCAAACCAAGTAGATGTAACTTATTATTGCAGTAACTTCTTTTTTTTTTTTCATCCATTTGTTGTACACTAATATTTTCCAAGAAAAAAAGTTTCGCTCTTCTGTAATAAGTTTATAAAATGACCATAACATCTTCATTTCATATCAGTTAAGGCTATTCTTTTTCTTAATGGGTTTAGAACGAAAAGATAAACTGATCTGGACATATCAATTTACTATACTTCAAATTTGTCATGTACATAAGGAATTTTAAAATTTGTTATAAAACTTTTTTTTTTTTTTTTCAAATGACTTTTTTTAACATCCCAATACCTTTTCAGATTTTATTCTCTTTTAGAATTAAATTTTAATTGCACACCCAAATATTGTTTTGGAACCAAAAGAAATGGTTTTTATCTCAAAAGAAAATATTTTCAAATTCCTAACCTGTGCGATCCCCTAAAACCAACCCAAAGTAAGAGTGCAAAAGTAAGTACAATTGTTATAGCCTTAATAGGACATTAATGAATTTCAAACTTCTCATTGAAAAGATGGAAGAAAAAAATACATAACTTAAGCGATAAATTGGAATTAAATAAAAAAGTACGCACAAAAAATGGATATGATTAACTAATAATGTGCGTCAAAATCTCACAAATTTAAAAGCATTGGCTAGTGGTTTCCACATGGACAGTAACAACTTGGCCAAAACCAAATTGAAGACGTTGGACAAGAAAAATGTTTTCAGTTCGTGCTGCAATAATTGCCTACCATTAAAAATTCTTTTCACAAAAAAACAAGGAGTTGACAAAAAGTTCTACTACTTTATTTGTTCAGGTGGAATTTTATACAAACAAGCCTCTTTCCATCCCAACACTGTCATGATTTCACATTGAATAACAAAGTGGATATGTTACGGAAACACACTGGCCAACCACAAAAATCTCATTGAAAAATATAGATTTTTTCAATTTCAATAAGGTTATTTTGTACAGATACCTTCTAAACTTTTTAAATTTGACAATTTAATCTTAAATTTTTTTTTTTGGAAATAAATTCAACCCACGAACTCATGATATTTGACATTATTAGTCCTTCTGGCTCAAATTCATTTAAATTTGGACGATTTATTGCACATAGCATGCACAGTATAGCTCAAGAAGGCGTTGCAATCATTTTTTTTACTTTCAATACAAACTCCTTTTAAAGTCTAGGTTCAAGTTTTTTTTATTTTATATTTAAAGCTATATTAAAGCCAAGTAAAAATGATCAGTAATACTCTTTTTGGTTACATTTTACATGTCATATGCAAAAAAAAAATATCCAAATTTTAACGGATTTGAATAAGAAAGACTGACAGTGTAAAAAATTACTAGTTCAGTGGGTTGATTGCCAATAAAAAAAATCTAAAGATTAAATTGTCAAATTCAAAAAATTCAAGGATGCCTTTACACACAAAACAAAACAAAAAAAAAAGGCAAAAATTTTTTTTTTCATTTACTTTACTTTCTTTTCTTTCACCTTTTTTTCTTCTTTTTTTTTTTTTTTTTTTTGAATTTAATGACGAAAATAACCTTATTGAAGAGCATTACTTTATTAGCATGAAAATCGACACAAGTGCCATGTAATGAAAGCAATAGATTTGGCACCTATCTACGACGCATAATCTTTATATTTGTGATTTGCGTGATGGGTATATACATAAATATATATATATATATGTATGTATATGTACGCATATGTTACATATTGCAAAACTGATCACAAAGAACTGTAGCTGTAGCTGCGCCTAACAAGACAAAATTGGACATTTATGGAGTCTGCCCACCGATCCGTCTCTCAACGATCAGGAAGGCTGCGGTCTTATTTGGCCTAAAGTGATATAAAAATTATTATGAGCTAGACTTAAAAGGACATGACAATGCGGCTACAAATATATATATATATATATTATTTATATATATTGATCTTAAATTCGGTATTTGATAATATCGATAATGTGAATTTTAGTTATTGTAATATGAAATTCAGTTACAAGAAATGTGAATTTATATAGAAGAAAATGTAAAAGTAAGAGGAATTCACATTCACTTTAGCTATACATTTTCTTGTATATGAATTCACATTTCTAATAATTGAAGTCCGCATTCACGATAATTGAAGTTCACACTGTCAAATATCATCAGGTACCGGATTTATAAAACTTAGGGCTTGTTTGACACTTTCACTCAAACTAAAATATTTCAACTCAGTTTTTGTCTTTTTCTCAAAAAGTTTTTGTTTTTTCCCAAAAAGTTTTTATCTTTTCCCAAAAAGTTTTTTGTCTTTTCTGAAAATTCAAAAAAATTTACTATTGAAACTAAAATATTTCAACTCAAACTTACACACCAACATCCCTTAACGTATATATATTGAGTATTTTAGACAGAGTGGATAAAATCAAAATAAATAGTTTCATGAAAATGATAGGCACGGATATCGCATGGGATAGATCGACATGCATTATGGGTTCACACCAAACAAACTAACAAAAAAACAAATACAAAATGGAAATGATAGGATAAAGAGAAGATAGGATGGGGGAGGAAAATCAAATAGCAAAGAAGAAAATGGACAAGCAAACCACTTTTAGGCCCGAATGCTTTGTGTTTCAAAATGCATGGTTTCTTTTATTTTTCTTTTTCTTTTTTTTTAATTATTATTTTTTATTTTTGTGATAAATAAATGCATGGTTAGTTGAAGCAACATATAGAGATTGAAATCCTAATAGAAGGGTTATAAATCTATGATTATTGATAATTATATGAAATGGAGTTATTTTTGCATTTTCATCCTCATAAAGTAACTATATTCTTGAGAATTTTATTAAGTTTTCCCCTATTTATTTATTTATTTTCCTCATTTGTGTACAATTTGGAACTTAAACGAGGACAAAATAGTCATCATGAAGCTAAAAAACATTCAAAAATTCGGAACCATTTCTCTCCACGCGCAGACGAAAACATGCAGGCCCACACACGTCATAGCCATCGGATCAACTCCAATGCACCCCAGATCCGCGCATGCCTTCCACTTGTGAGCCTGTCGCTGCACTCCAGTCTGACCGCACCATGCAATCCATAGCATCCCAGCACCCAGTGACGAGCTGGCACGTGGTAACGCAATCTAAAACACTCCAGCCAACGTCTGCAGTTGAGGAAAACGAAAGGAAAACAAAACAACAAAAATGAAAAGAAAGGCGATTGGAGAAACAAATATAGAGATGCCCTCAAGCTCTGAGTCTCGTGAATTAGAAATATAAATATGGATCAGATTATAGATCGAACCGGCCTCCATGGTTATTGGCCCGGCCTGCATAGACACTTAGGTCAAGTGGGCCCAACCCTGATGTCCGGGCCGGGATGGGCAAAGGTTTTGGGCCCAGAGGTAAAGCGCATAAAACTTTTCAAGTATTTTTTAAAATTTCACATTAAAAAAAAAAAAAAAAAAACACTGAATTTTCCTATGAACTTACAGGTTGGCCCAACCAGCTCGTTCGTAGATCGACAGGCTATAGGCTGAGTTGGGTCACTTTTTCCTTAATTGGGGCTAGCCTGACTCGGCTTACTTCTTTATATGGGTCAATCTGGCCAGGTCCAATTTCCCTTTTGGTCTACATGGGCAGGGTCAGGTGGCTCATATTTACAACACTAGTCGGAGGTATAAAGTCTGCAGTAGATAGAAAGGAGTCTGATAATGAGGAAAAGGAAAAAGAGAGGAGAGGGAAAGAAAATAAGTGTAGTGTAGTGTAGGATTTTTATTTAGGATCTAGTTTATTTAACATTGGGATTTAAAAGTTTTAATTTTCTGCAAAGGTTTAAGGAAAGGGCATCTTGAAGCAACAAAAGGTATAGAAGAAGAAGATTTAGAAGAAAAACTTGGAGACTTATAACACCTTTAAAGGGATTTTTCTTTCTATTTTTCTATCTTTTTATTTTTGTGGTTTTAGAATGTTGAACCCTTGTTTTGTTGGTATTTTTTTAATATTTATGGAGCAATTTGTTTTTCTAGGGCTACTATGAAGTCTTAATCTAGTTATGAATACATGAATCTTTCTTTTTTATTTTTATTAATTTGTGATTTGTTCTCATATTATTGAGTGTTTTGTACTAGATAGGATTACATTAGTTATTCTACCAGATTGCTTTAATATTATGATAGATTACCCCAAATAATCTATCAAAATACTTTACGGCAATAAGAGACAGAGACAACAAACCCTTTTGTAGAAATTTTAAAATATATACCTATATATATATGGAAGATTACGGTAATTAATATGGTAGAATAAAAAAATCTGGAACTATATAAAAAATTATATGGTAAAAAAAGTAATCTACCATATTACTCTCAGCAACCGGAGTCGTATTAACTCTTCAGCAAGTCGCAGATGACTGACGACTCTGTATTGAAAATAAGATATTAATCTAGTAGATTACTTGATCTGAAAGTAATCTATTAGATATTCTATGGTGACATGTGGTCCAAACGAACCATAAGAAGGCAAAGACATCAATTCTACCCAGATAAATCTCTAGTTAATCCAGAACAATCCACAAAGGCACTACCCTCCATGTCAACAAGTTTGCATGTTGGTTTGTTAATCTTTGTAATCTGTTGAAAATGGTTAGTCTCGGTCCGTTTGTTTCACATATTTTTTCAATCTCATTGTAGAAATAAATAAAAATGGTGTTTGTTGAGACCTAAAGGCTCATATCATTTTACAAATGAGAAGGAAAAAAATTTATTTTTCAGAATCAAATCTTTTAATCATTTTCATTTCAAATCTATTTTGCACAGTAACATTTTCAATCTCAAAAATTTCTCTCATTGACTTAAAGTTTTAAAATTCTATAGTTTTTTCGTTTCATCTCTAATTAAAATGATTATTTTTTCCATATGTTCATAATTAATATAGGAACAAATCTACATCCATACCTATTAAAAAATGATAACATTTTATTAGATTTGTAAAAAAAAAAATTTCAAATGACTTTTTATAATGTCTATTAAAAATCATTTCAAAAATTCTATCTGTTTCAAAAAAAAAAAAAAAAAAAAAAAAAAAAAAATCACAACCAAGCAGTATTTCATAAATTCAAGAAAGGAAAATTGTCAAAAATTCCCCATGAACTTTAACACTAGTGTCAATATGCTTCATAAACTATGAAAAGTATATGTTGCTCATAAATTTTGATAAGTGTGTCAAATAGCCCCTGTAATGGTTTCCGTCAAAAATTTGGACGGAGTACACATTTGATGCACATAGAAAGAGTAAAATCGACAATTCATTCAAGATCTTAACTAACCCAATTGATTTACCATTTAAAAAAAAATTAACCCAATTGGTTTAGGGTTTTAACTTAGAATTTGGGGGGAAAAAAACACGAATTGTACTCAATCCATGGGTTGGCATTAGAGGTGCTACTTGTGAGTTTACCGTCACAGGAGGAAAATCGATAATTGAACAGCGAGTTCTAGCCGAATTGTTGAAGCATTCCCTCATGATGGTGAGTTCATTGCGTTAATCTCAATTTATTTGGTCATTTATTCCATATCTAATGAATTATATTCTATTTGTAAGGGGTTTTTTTTCTTAAATGTTTTGAACCACTCTCAATGTGATTCATTTGGTTGGTGAGAAAATATACGAGAATCTTTTTCTTGGAGACCACATTCGTTGAGAGTTTCGATGTGTGATGCATTTTCAGAGTGTTATGCTTAGACGACGGGCATTGATGATATCTGAAGCCGCAATTGACTAACTTCGTTCCCCATTCGTGCAATGCTCTTCACAGATTTCTCATTTAAATCATCAAACATTCTTTGGCCATTGATCATGAGCATCATCAAGCCATCAACCAAACCCACACCCAGGTTCTGATTTGCTCTGCCATCATTCAAAAAAGATCATGTGATTAACTTCATTAAACTCACCCATATCCAAAGAAAAAGCCCTACAAAGAGAACTCAAGAACTGTTTTATAGACTTACCTTGTATTTGCTGCATCCAAGGAGTTGTCTTTCTCTGTTTTTGTCATCCGTACGACAGCTAGAATATCACATTTGCACCTTATTGCACCTTTCGATTCAACCTCATTTTTCATGCTTGAGGTTTTAACCCAGATGCTACTCCCTTCCATGAAATTTTATTATTTTTTTTTATATATATATATATAAAGCTTTTGAGAGACTTAAAAGGAATTTTTTTATTTTTTATTTTTATTTTTTTTTTATGAGACAATGGTGACCAAATACGAGAGAAAGGGCATTTAATAAACCCTAAAAAGCAGAACTATCATAACAAGTCAGCAATTCCATTCAAATTTTTGACGGAATAGTTACTGGGGTAATTTGACACACTTGTCAAAGTTTAGGTGTACAACAGATAGTTTTCATAGTTCTAGAGGCATATTGACACTAATGATAAAGTTCATGAGAGAATTTTTGATATTTTTACTTAAAAAAAAAAAAAGAAAAAGATAACTTCTCATTTTAAAACAAGAAAATTTTTCATTTCAAAAGCAAACAAATGCACCAAACGGACCCCCAACATCCATTGAAAGGGTTTGTCAATATAAATGTATGTGATGTTTGACTGCATTTGTAAACTAGCTTATGTTAATTCACCTACTTGCTGATAAAGAAAATGTGAATGTCGAAGGAAATACTGAGGGCCTGGACATTTAAAATATTGATGTGGATGTCATTAAAAATTTAAAATGAAGGAATGTTTGCATTAAAAAAAAAGTTTTAAATAAAATTATAAGAAATGCAAAACGATTAAATAATAATTAAATTGACTTGTTTTGTATGTAGTATTATGGATATGATTTCGAGATATATATATTTTGCAAAGAAATTACTTTGATCAATAACACAATATTTTACATAACAATACGATTACATAAAATATTTTTGAACTTTTTCTGCAAAAGTAATATTTATTTTGTTTTATTTGTTTCTTACTTGGGTAAAATTATGAAGGAAAGAATATTAAATACTTATTTAAGGATGTTGACCAAGAAGTATCAATATTTTCCCTATTGTTTTATAGAGGGTCCTGATTTATGGATATTCTTCCTCTTGGGTATTCTTGAGGAACTTGTCGACATTTTCATCATTTGTTGTTAGCATTATTGAGATCAATAAATTTTTAAATCTCTCGAAATTTTCTTTTTGAAATCTCCTATTGTAAAGTAATGAAGTTTATTATATCCTCGTTTTTAGTTTTCTTTTTGGCATAATTGGGACCTATTTTCAAAATGCGAGATCCGTCTCAATTTTTTGAAACTGGTCTCCGACTCTATGTAATAACTTTCTAATTTTTATGTGTGACTCTTTATGGGTTGTTTAATCATTTCCTAAATTTTAACTGTTCTTTATATCTTTTCTTTTTATTAATAATATTGAGTTGTAGGTTTGATAGAGGATGAATTTTTTATGTGTGCTAACCAAGTTGGAATAGGCTCCAAATTCATATATCAATTTTCTACTCTCAATTTATTTAAAAAATGTTTGTGCACATAAGTACTTTCTACACCAGGGGGTTTGTTTTTTTCACAAAAGATTCCAAAAAAAAGGGGAAAAGACTTGAATAATACAAATTTAAAAATTATTACATCAATATGACACAAAAAGTTAATACTAAACCAATATGACACAAGATTAAACTAGAATTTGTGTCATGTTGATCAAGAATAGGGAATTAATATCATGAATTGATTTTAAAAGAATGTGACTATTTGGGTAATTTTCTCCTAAAAAAATTCCAATTCAACTTACATATTTTATTGTTTCTAAATCCATACTAGTCATTTTTTCTCTCCCAAACACCAATCTAAAAGATTCTAAAATTGAATTGGAATCTTTAAAAAA
This sequence comes from Ficus carica, assembly GCA_009761775.1. Classification (NCBI taxonomy): domain Eukaryota; kingdom Viridiplantae; phylum Streptophyta; class Magnoliopsida; order Rosales; family Moraceae; genus Ficus; species Ficus carica. The sequence goes on from CM019750.1 coordinate 4,579,576, forward strand.
TAAAATAAAAATCAGATCTATGATCCAAACACGAACTAAAAGTTTCAAGTTTTTCCCATTTTCAAGTAAAAATTAGCAACAGCAAGCAACCCGTACCGCTACGAGCAATAAACCTAGCTCGGCTGCAACTATGATCGTTCACCCAACAGCTGTGCCAGCCTGCTATGCTCATTGGCAAATCTGACCTAATTGGTCTTCGAAGCTGGCGTCGCCATTTGCTTAAGGCTACGAAGAAGAATTGGTACTGGCGGCCAACAAATAACGGAAACCGATCCAGTTTAATTGCCATCAGAAGAAGCCCTTTTGAGATGCTTGGGACTGTACATTGTCTGCCCTAACAGCCACCTTTTCTTTTTCCCTGGGGAATGAGAATTCTTTCCAAACTCGAGAAATCTCACCTTTTTTCACTAATGCTATGTTTGGTAAAGTAGAAAAGAGGAAGGAAGGATGTGAGATGAGGGAAAAGTTAAGGAAAATTGATAGATTTGGTTGTTTGGTAAGAAGAAAAAAATAGGTACAAATTTTTCTTTGCTCCAAAAGTTGAAAGAAAATTAAAATCCACCCAATAACTGTTAAAATTACTTTTTTGTCTCTACTTTTAAAGTAAAATAATATACATAGATAAATAAAATAATAATTACACTATTTTTAACATAACGGAAAAACAAAATCTTTCTTCTCTCTCTTATTTTCTGTCTCTTCTATTTTTTCTTTCCCTCTTGTTTTCTTTCCTTCTTAACAAACATAGGCTAAGGGGGCAACAACTTTTCCGTGCTTAAGAATATGAACAATAGACCTCAAAGATAAAGACACATTTGGTCCCCAACAAAAGTACGAGCTTTAACGCAGTCCACGAAAAACCAAGCATAACCAAGCATTACCGATTACGAGTCTAGAGTCGTAGACACATAGAACTAAATAGAGATGGGAAATGTCAATCAGTCACCACTACATACAGGCATGATAAAATCAACTAAGTTGTAAGGCTAAACTTACTAGAAAAGGTCCCCAAAAGACGAGTCGTAACACCGATCGTGAAAATGTGTTTGCATTCTTTGTTCATCTCCTGCGAAGAGGCTAGGAATACCATCCAAATGACCAAAACTGATTCTACGAGATTACGTGTAGGACGTTAACTCGGTACTGTGGAGCCGGAACATTCACACTACCAAGACCATGATATCTGTTTTACAAAAGGTATGCTACAGCACTTGCGTAGTTCAACTCCACATTGTCAACCAAAAACAATCACAGAAAGGTTGAAATGGTAAAAAAAAAAAGGACAGAATCATACAGGCTGTGCCGTAGATACAAGGACCTTGTTTTACACAATTAACATTTGCTGGGGCCAAATAATTTTACTCAAGATCATCACCTCCATCATAATCCTTGTAAGGCACGAAAGCAAACGTAGGCCCATTTTTAAATAAAAAGGGACACCATCAAATAATCACAAAAGAAAGCAAGTACCAGATGTGCAAGAAAAATGATACAGCACTTCTTTTGTATGGATCTGTTGAAAACCAACCTCGCATGCATGTATTTTAAGTCAACTACCCCAAATTTAAAGAACCGTCCTTCATAAGCTTCACGCTAAGACTGTTGAATCTTCCTCTTGAGTAATGCCGAGAGGCCTTTCTCCAATCTGTCCCAGTCTTCATCATTGCCACGAATTCATCGTAGCTAATTCGCCCGTCCTGCATTCGTTATATAATAACATCAATTTATCATCCTCAAGATCATGAAGGAGTCAAAAGGGATCCGTTGGGTCCTAACCTTGTCCGTGTCGACTTCTTGGAATATGTCATTCGCTACATCTGTACAATCCTCCACTCCATCTTCCATCAAGGCAACTCTGAGCTCATCTGGCTCAATGTAACCGTTCCCATCCTTGTCAAAATAGGAAAAGGCCTTGTGAATATGCTCATCATTTGCCATTCTTTGTAGGTGGAGGGAGACAGCAAGAAATTCTCCATAATCCAGCGTTCCTTTCCCATTAGTGTCGACCTGTCGAGAACAATCATACCCATTCAAAACCAGAGCAAACATGAACAAATGATTGCTCCTCCGACTATCAAAATAAAATGCAACACAGGTGTCTAAAAATATCTATTAAATAATGAACTCCACACTTTCAAAAGTGCTGATAGTTGAATTCTAGACATCCATATATTATGGAATGAATAAATAAACAATCTCGCTTTATTTCTAACCATTCAAATAAAGTTAAAAATTGTCACGTCAAAATGTACCATCTCCTCTTTACAGGTGTCTATGCTACTTACAGCCAAACCAAAAGACAACTTGAGTGCGAATTCCCATGAATAAATAAATAATGAGTTAATAGACAATCTGACTTTAATTTTTTCAGCTTTAGCCCTTAGAATTCTGGCAGCCAAAAGGAAAGTAAAGTGGAGGAAAAATGACATCCTAAACGCAATCTACATAAAGATACTATCTGGATAGTTAAAAAGTCTATTGTATGGGAGAATATATGACATTGTGTTCAGAGTAGAGACGCTTTTTAAAGAACATGAAGCAAGTACTCACAGCTTCAATTAGCATCTGAACTTCGGACTCTGCAAGGTGGGATCCAAAATTTCGAAGTCCCGTTTTTAATTCGTCAATTGAAACAGTACCATCATTGTCAGTGTCCATCTTTTTAAACATTTCTTTGATGTCTTCAACTTCTTCAGTGGACAAGAAATCAGCAATAACCTGTTTGGCCGTACAACTTCAATTACCCGTATAAGGTTAACAAAAAGGAAAAAAGAATTTGAAGCAGCAGAAAACCAACCCTCAGGGCCTTCCTTTTAAATCTGTTCATCATTGAGAATTGCTTGAGCCTTGACTTGACAACATCCCCAAGAGGGACATTTGGGGCTTTTTTAGCATTTTGGAGCCAAGGATGTTCTGCAAACAGAGCAACACATACGTCAGATAAAACACATAAATCAGCTTTGCATCTATGTGGAGAACTGTATAATTCCTAAAATCTTAAAGAATAGATAACCGACCCCCACTACGAAAAACAAAACAAAGAAAAAAAAAGGGAATTCATGGATACAATGGCACAAGATCCAAATATATTATCGCATTGCATGTCTCCTATTACAACTTGTACTTGGTTTAGTAGCTTCTGCAACAGACAGTAATATCTTGCCTTTTTTTACCATAGTATGATTTTGCTTTAACATGGGTTAAATAAAGATTAAAAGATTGACAGAGATGTGCAAAGAAAACCAGCAAGGAAGCAACAAAATTGATTTATGACATATGGCTTATAGGCTAATTACATTATAACCTTCCTCAATTCAAAATACCCACACCCAAAAAAAAAAAAAAAAAAAAGGATACTGGTGTTAGAAAATACAGGACTTTTGCAAATTTTTAACCGGAATCTTATCCTTATAACAAGGCAATATTTTATCATAAAAAAGAGAAATACCAAGAACTTGTTTGGCAGTTAGTCGTAGCTTTGGGTCTGGCTCCAACATCTGCCTGACTAGGCTCTTGGCACCTTCTGAAATATTCGGCCATGGATCACGTTTGAAATCGATCAGCCCACGTAGAATCGCCTGTGCAACACCTTGTTCAGACTCTGCATTGGGAGCATAGTCAAGGTAAGTGAAAAAACCTTCTAGTCTACATGCCAAAAGAAAAAAAAAATGTAATAAATCCAGACCAAGAAGAGAAACGGATTGACTCAATTCAAAAATGAGATCAAGGAAACAATAATAAAAATTACTATTCACGCAAAAACATTAAAAAAGTATGATTAAGAAAACTAATGGAATATAATTACCAGCCCAAAAAGGGGGAACACCACACAACAAAATGTACAGAATAACTCCTGCACTCCATATGTCGATTTCTGGCCCATAATTGCGCTTCAGCACCTCTGGAGCCATATAATATGGACTTCCCACGATTTCAGAGAACTTCTCACCTAGAAACTTGAGAAAGTGAATATATGATAAAGGAAAAGTATAAAACGAGATGCCCAAACCAACATAATAAGTTGATAACAATAGTCAAGAAAACATTCAATCAAGGCCTTCTAAAGAAGCTATTTTTAGCACCACTCCCTTGCCAATAGACCACATTGTTGTCAGCAAGCATTTAGAAGATCTAAAGGAAGAGAAGAAAGGAACATAGAAAGCTCTTAAGGAACCGAAGTTTCTACTTTCCATATGTAAGAACCATATTGTATACTCTATGTATAAATGGAATACTTTAAATGCTTACGTAGAAGGCTGCAACGTTAAGACACACACAACCTTGTAAACCGAAAGAAATTTCACAGAAAACAAACCAAGACTTTAGGATGACGAGAAAAAAACTTGACAAGAAACCATGGTCTTGAAAAAAGGTATTATGAAGTTGGCAATGATTTTTTCCACATAGTTGGTAACTGGAACCTAAGTGGGGCCCATGTTAGTTTACCAATTCTCCCATAAGCTTAAGCTGTTAGGAGTTGAGCCAACAATAGTTTTATATTTCAACACATAAATGTGGTCATATCTGCTCACGTTAATGAGTGCAAGATTAATATTGTTTCCAGGCTATAATTGGTATCACACCGGAGCACAATAAAAGCCAGACATTCCAACCATCAGAGTGGAACAGCCCATACTGTCACTCCAAGAACACAAATAAGAAATCCTAAGGAATATCTGTCTTAAATACAACTTTCTACTTCGTTCTACTAACCCCTGTCATATGCTTTCTCATAATATTGATTAGCTCTATGCCATCTCTTACATCCCAAATGCATGATGCAAATGCCACAAAATACATATAGCCGACATAACCTTAAATTTGTGTCCCCGAAAGAGTAAATTAAAAGCTAGTAACCAAACAAACAAAACTTAATCAAGTTTACCGGCTGCTGATTTACAGAGATTCATTTGAATGTTTTTTCACACTTATGTGACAACAAAAAATCTTGCAGTTGCATCTTTATCAAGTGATCTTATGTCCGATCGAATTTATTCGTGCAGTGAATAAATGCAACCGGTTTTAATTCATAAACACATGGTGACATAAGCATATGATAACCACAACAACACAATCACAAGTAGACCATGCTTACTTCAAAGTCTAAACGAATTTTCTAAATCCAGCTAAACGGAGGAGATTGATTTAATACACATGTGACATGTCCCAGAAAATTACTTAAACAAGATTAGTATGTTAATTAATTATTATTAACATTGCTGAAAGGCACATTTTGAACTGCCAAATCAAATACAAGTTTGCTTAAATCTGAATCCTCGAAATGAAAGAACCAAAACTTGAACTTTCAATTCAGTTCTTTACCTGGCTTGAAAAATATGGACAATCCGAAATCAATGGCCTTCAGAGGAGAATTCTCCTTCTTGTTGGCAAACAAGAAGTTCTCCGGCTTCAGGTCCCTGTGGATCACGCCGTGCTTGTGGCAGAGCTGCACGACCTCGACGATGGTCCTGGTGACTGCGGCAGCGGCCCGCTCCGTGTAATGCCCCCTGGCGACAATCCGATCGAAGAGCTCGCCGCCCTCGCACAGCTCCATCACCAAATGCACGGCATTGTCGTCCTCGCAGGCCTCTCTCAAGCTGACGATGCTCGAATTCTTCGGCAAGTGCTTCATTATCGCCACCTCGCGCCGCACATCGTCGACGTCCACGGCGGTCCTGAGCTTCCGCTTAGAAATGCTCTTGCAGGCAAGTAACTCCCTCGTCTGCCGATCGATACACAGATAGGTCACCCCGAACTCCCCCCTCCCGAGCTCCCGATCCACCAAGTACTTCTCCTCAATGTTCTCCTTCGGAACGCCGTTCAGCACCGTGATCGGAGCTTTCTTCGCGGCGTTCGAGTCTCGCCGGTGATCGTGACCGGAAAAGTTCGATTTCACGTCTTCTCTGGCCACGGCCGCCGGAGATCTGCAACAATTCCCCATTCCAAAGCCCGATTACAGATCTCACCAAAACCCTAACAACCCCAACCCAACCCAACCCAACCCAACCCAACCCTAGCTAGGGTTTCACATGATAATGCCGAAACCCTAGCACTCACAACAACTCTACAAGCTTCGAAAACGAATCCAAGAACAAAAATCACAGAGATTGAGAAGAAGAAGAAGAAGAAGAAGAGTGAGAACAGTGAAGTGTACGGTAACGGTTCTTTTCGCAGAGAAGAGTGTTTTTGAGGGATTTGTTTAATGTTTTATTCCTTTTGGCCAATACATAAAACGGGGAATATTTCTGGTTTGAATAATATTTCTTTTTTTCATTTTTTTTTTTAATTTTTGTGAATATTTTAATTGTGTTGTTCTTTCTTTTGGTCTTTGTCGGCTAATCGAAGGGTGGTTTGAACGGTCGGAACGGGAAGGTGACAATATGAAGACACAGAAAGACAGATGAATCGGGAATTTGGGCTCGTTTTATTTATTTCATACTTAAACGGTCGTGACAGAAATTAATATATACATTAAATAAGAAGAAAATTTAATAAAGTTTGACAAAATTATAAAAAAATCACTTCAAAGATGAGTGAAAACACAAACAACTTATATACTATTATTTTATAAGGTCTATCAAAGAGATTGGATGTCTCATTTAACCCTTTGTCGAAGAGAAAAAATAAAAATAAAGAAAAATGGTTGTTTCTATTTTTTATTTATTTTTGTTCCAATTGGTTCTTAGGATTTACAATTTTTTTAAATAAACTATCATAACAGAAATCAATAGATGCAATAAATTAGAGTAAAATATCAGTTTGAGGGCATAAATAAAATCACTCCAAAAATAAGTAAAAATATATAAGTTATTAGAGTAAAATATCAAGTTTGAGGGAATAAATAAAATCACTCCAAAAATAGTAAAATATAAAACAAATTATATACTGTTATTTTATAGGATCTATCAAAGAGACTCAATGTCTCGTTTAATCCTTTGTCGAGAAACAAAAAAAAGGAAAAAGGGTTGTTTTTATTATTTGTTTGTTTTGTTCCACTTGTTACTCAGGATTTACAATTTTTTTTTTAATTAGTTTAATTTATTATGGATTTGGGATTTTGTTGAGAATTATTGCCGAAAAAGGGTTGAACAAAAACAGTATGGAAAATAATTGGGTCCTCAAAAATGTGTACTAAAGAACACTCCCTAGAAGGAACAGAATGATGAGCCTTTATCGGTATATTTTACTTTATAGTTACAACCTATGATTTTGATGATTTTCATGTTTAGCCTTTCTTTTTTGAAAAATTCTATGCAATTCTAAACCATTAGTTTTATGGAGGAATTCTGCTAAATTGTTTACCTTCTTTTTTTCATTTGATGAAGCTTTATTTGATAAGACAGATTTTTTTAGTTGATAAGATCGTTCAAATATATGTTTTATAACCCGATTCTAATTAAAAACTCATTATTGTTGAGGTGATACTTATTCGTGTGTCTCAATTTTTTATTTTTATTTTTTTAAAAGAATTTATTGATCAGTTAATTCCTAAATTATTAGGTTTCTAACGTTTTGCTACATATTCTTTTTTGTGTGACTGAAATGACTCTAAATTCATAAATAAAAAAAGTTACAAAAATATCCTCTTTCAATTGAATCTATTAACTGCCACTAATAGATTGGTTTAATTGCTCAATTTGTTTTTAAACTATTACGTTGTGGTGTTTTAGTCCCCATTCTTTTTTTTTTTTTTAACTGAAACATTAACTTTTATTGAATTTACTAAACTAGCCTTAAGAAAATGACAAAATAAAAAAGCTTAAAAATTTTATAAAAAAATTGAATTTTTAAAAAATCTCGCTCTGTCTCCTTCTCCTCTATATCTCTCGATCTCCTTGTCTTGTTTTCTCTCTTCGTCGAATTCCTTCTCTCAAATCTCAACATGACAACCTAAGAGGCTGTTGGCCCTATGACGATCTTGATTGGTCACAAATCGACAGCAGAGGGATCTGCAGGCAAAGAGAGGGAGGGGGAGAGGGGGGAGAGAGAGAGAGAAAGGGAGATCAAGAGGGTAGAAAGATAGAGGGGGATCAATAAAGAGATGAAAGAGACACAGATAAAGAGAAAGATAAAGATATATTTTAAATTTTGTGTTCCTTTTTGTTTGTCTTTTCCTTTTAAAGGTTTTCTTTTGCTTTATTTCTTAAGGTTAATTTAGTAGATTCTATAAAATTTAATGTTTCGGCTAAAAATAAATAAATAAAATGGGACCAACACATCACAAAAGTAATAGTTTAGGGACTAACTGAGTAATCAAGCTAATCAATTGACAGCAAATAAAAAATAACATTTTGTAACTTTTTTTGGAAGTTCAAAATCATTTCGAAGTATAAAATAATAATAATAATAATAATAGATACTAAAACAAATGCAATAATTTAGAGATCAAATGGGAATACTCTCAAAAAATCGAAAATGAAGTGCTTTGAACTTCGACGTAACACCATTTAAGACAGAAATACTATTTTTTTTTTAAAGACCTTTTTTTCACTAATTCTTTTAATATTTTTTTCTTATATTTATCTGGCCTTTCTTTGAATTTTACTTATCTTTTTTGCATTACTATAGTGCAATGACATAAATATCGATATGTTACGAAATTATCACGGATACTTCAACCTTGTTATGAAGATGCCCATTAATGAATATGTTTATATTCATCTTTCTCTACCCTCTAAGATAATTGGAAGGGGGAAAAAAATGTCCGTAAATTGAAATTTCTCTACCCTAGATCTTTCAATTTTATCTTAATTACAGAGAGATCTGAAAAAATTAAAAATAAACATCCAATAACGTTAAAAGAAATAATAACACCACAATTAGACCTGATTTTCTCAAAATTGAAATTTTAACCCAATTTATTCTTAAAAACTTAACAAAATTTTGAAACACTAAACTACTAAAATTTAATGATAAAAAACTTAAAAAATGAGAGGCTTGGATCACCTGAGGGAAGAAGGGGGAATTGGTCTCATGTGGGAAGTGCAGGAAGCAGCATAAGGAGATTGTGAGTCGCAATGTAATAATAGGGTGACACAGGTCACAAAAGAATGACGATAAGGTGGTGTGAGTTGCAATAGCTTTGTTGGATTCTTTTGTACGCGTGCACAATGCGTGGTGGGGACGGGGTGTAGTAATCGCCGGTCAGGCATCCACAGGGCTAGGGGTGGGGAAAATGAGGTTATAATCTTGGCCTTGGGGGCGTAATGGACTAGGTCAGGCATCCACAGGGCTAGGGGTGGGGAAAATGAGGTTATAATCTTGGCCTTGGGGGCGTAATGGACTAGTTGACGACGGTGCGAAGCTAATGGGTTAGGTGGCAGAATTCAAAAACTCTGTTGTTTGCTTCTAGGGCTAGGGTTCAGACATTATTTGGGAATTAAGAGCATCAATCAAATATAATTAAATCAATGGAAGAGATTTATTTGGGTTTTTTTTTTTTTTTTTTTAATTTACGTCAAAAAATTAACATAGTTATGAATAGGGGTGTTAAGATGTTTTTGATCAAAATAGTTCTCCCTTTATTTTATTTTATATTAGTTTTAAACTAATAAAATTTCACCTGAGTCGGGTTGCATAAAAACATAGATTACTTATCTAGCGAAACTACAAATTATCAAGGTTTTTATCGAGGATTCAAAATGAGTTATTTCGTAAAGCAACGATTATAATGCTTGTTAGGAATTTTAGGGAGGCTAATAACTATAATAAATATTTAATCGAGATAAAAAAAAATCATTAAATATCATGATCGTCTCAGATACGTATACTAGTGTCGTAGTGCACAGAGAGAGAGAGAACATATAAACTTTACTTAATTACCATTCCAACATATTGGAGGGAAAAGATTTTAGTATGTGTTTACAGATACAAATTGGATTGTGACTTAAAATTATAATATATATATATATATATATACATATTTTATAGATTTTAAAGGGGAATAAAATTAAGCTTTTAAGTTTTTAGGGAGCTTCTATTAAAAAAAAGTTTTTAAGAGGGACTAATATGTAAATTTGAACAAACACACATCTAAAAATACAAATAAATAATAATAATAATAATAATAATAATAATAATAATAAGAATAAGAATAAAAGCTTTCGAGTGGCTTGGTCTCGGGTTATAATGCTTGGAATTTGAAAAGGCCCATGAAAAATCTCACAATTAATCAAAGGAAAGACTAGAGGAAATTCGGCTTGTTGTCTCCTTTATTAGCAAACGTCTTAGACCAAAGGGGGTCCATGTCTCCCTTTCTTTGTGTTTATATAGTCTAAAAAGACTGAATGGGTCTCATTTTGACACTCTAACAACCGGCCTTTTCCTTTATATTTTGCTCTCATATTTATCAAGAAGTCCTACATAGTGTCTTTTTTTTTTTTTTTTTTTCCCCTTTTAATATAAAGAAAAAGAGGATCGGTAGTGTCTTCACGTTCCCTATATAGTCATTGGATGAACCCACCAATCGTATCAATAAGATGATAATGATCCTAACCCTCGGTATTCAACAACTAGCAAACTCTAGGATTTGAGAGAATTATGACTCAAACTTGAGATATGATAAAATAAAAACTCTATGTAGGATATCCTTATCAGCATACTACTAACAACATACCAGTACCACCAATAGTAGAAGGCCTACATAGTTGTGGCAATAACACTTTATATATAATATAATATTACAGCTACCATAATGGAAATTAGAAAGTTTTAGCTATACAGGACATGAGGCAGTGAATGTTTCCAATTTGGGATTCTATATAGATGTTTATGAATCTGGCAATCATAAACTAAAAAAAAAAAATTGCAAAGGAAACTGAAAATTTTGCTTGGAGGATTTTGGAAGATCAAACTTCTATGAAAAAAAAAAATGATAATAAAAAAAAAACTATACTGATAGTGCTCTATTTTTAAACATCAAATTTTTATCAGACACAGTCAGACGTATGTACTTTTTCATTTGAAGGTAATTTTCATTACAAATCTAACAATTAAAAATATATATAGTACTAGTGGTTGCAAGTATAGTCTAGTGATAATTACGTACTTGATTTCATAAAAAAATTATAAAATTTAAATTCCCTCTCCAAGTTAAATATATATATAAATATAACTAATAAGGATATCTTGTACGTAGAAAACTCTTTGAAAAATGAGTTTTTTTTTTTAATAAGTAAAAAGACTCTGATGGTGGTCCCATCATCGCCTCAATTTCAACCTCATAGGTGAGATCAACTTCTCTGAGAATGACAAGGAAGAGATGAGCCTTTAACCCATCATCTTTCAGTCACCAACATAAGTCCCACCCAGAACATCACCAACCTAACATTACCACAACCAAAACTGGAGTGAGAGTCTTACGAGAATTCCACGAGATTCAAACATGTGTGGACAAAGAAAGAGGTTAAGAAAAATGTCACCTTCCTTTGAAAAATGGGTTTTGTTTGATCTTGTAGTGGGTCCAACTGATTGTTGAATAAGGCTCAATTTTTCTTTCCAACTTAATCACTTATGTAATTTGAACTTTTAACTTCTTTGAGTGAGAAAAGCTCTATTCTAATTAAAGCTAGAGATTTCGTAAAGTATGAACAATGTGATTGGTTTTTTTTTTTTTTTTGGATTTTAAATTTTCACGTCAACAGAGTTTGCAATAATTTGATATACTTTTTACTTTTTTTTCTTTTCAGTATATGGGCCAATACTGGTAATATGTTTCATTGTTTCTCAACATATAAAATCATTTCATTGGAAATGCATGCCTTATAAAAGGTGCTGAAATTTCTGCAATCAACAATTTCAGTTTGTATGTGATCTCTTAGGAACACCTAGATAACAAAGCTTATTGTTAACTCAGCATGTATAGGAATTTTGGGATTCTCCAATTTTTCAACAAAGAAGCAAAAATAAATAAAAACCTTAAACACAATATTTAATAAAGATCAAATATTTACCAGAATTTTGTACTTTATTTTGGGGTATATTTCAGTGTATGACACTCTACATATTGCTTGAGATTCATTGATGATGGTGAAAATATTCATGTACAATTTCTGTTTCTTTTACATATATTCCAAGATATCTTTTTATGTTTTAATGAAGTGAAAAGTTTTATTATATATTGACACAATACCATGATCATCTCTATATTTTTAATTTAAAATTAAAACCTCCATATGACGAAAATTTGTTCACATGTGTAAAACTAATTTAATAACCTTAGAATACCCTACAATCAATTAATTTGGTCAACCTCATGGTTGAAATGTTCTTTTCAAACTTTAAAATTTGGCCAAATTCTCTAGAAAGAGAACTTTTTTATTTTTATTTTATTTTTAATATGAAACTAAAACCACAATAGATGATTGTGACATTCTTGAAAATACATGATAAAAAGTGTCATTTCCAACAAACATGAGGTTGTACTTCTATAATTTTTTAATGAAATTAAGAGAACACTACTAAAAAATGGGAAATATTCCCTATCTGATAGTCACCGCTCCTTGATATAGATTTATAGCAACAAAAATATTCCTAGCAACATCCTCACTATAGTTGCACCTTGCAAAGAGCAAAAGTTCATTTCATCACAATAGTCAGCGACGATGTTTGTCATTGCAATAGTAAAAAATCGTCGCTATAGGATGCAGCTCTTTGGTCGCCTATGAGAAGCTGATGGAGTTGTAGCGAGAAAATTTTTGCCTCGCTAAATGTATTAACATAATCTTCAACGAGGAATGCATGTATTCCTAACTACGGCGGCAGTACATGTGATGAAAAAAAAAAAAAAAAAAACCACAAATTAGTAGACCTCAACAATTCAATAAGGTGACCCTTTTTTTATTTATTTATTTATTTAAATTTTCTTTTTTTTGAGTAAGGTGACCCATTGATTGTTGTGTCTGGAGATTGTGTACTTGTTGAGCTTGTCTATATGGTTGGCAAACTCTTGAGATTGCACCTCTTGGGTTGCCTTGTAACTGGCAAATTCTTGATGTGTCAGTCCGACCACTGAACACATGAAGATGAAGAGCAACTGAAATAGGAGTAGACATCTAATGATCAACCATCTACCTCTCACTAGTAGAAAACTAGAAATAGACGACGGTGTTTAGACGACACTTGTTTACGAGTGTCGTCTGAAATTATTTTAGACGACACCTATATATTTACACAGGTGTCATCTAAATCCCCTGATAATAGTATTAGATGTCGCTTTTTTTTGCAGGTGTCATCTAAACAATAGAATAGACATCGCCTAATATAAAAGTGATATGGGTTGCGAACTTTCGGCACTATTTCTAGTTCCGAAAAGTTGGTTGTTTCGTTACGGGTAGGTTCCCTCTTCTGTATAGTCATTCAATGGGATACTAATGTTCGCTCCTAACCGGATTAGGAAAGTGAGAGATTAAAGTTATGTAAGTCCAATCCTTTTTAAAATGGATGCATGCTAAATAAAAATTTGTAATCCTAATCACTTCCTTAATGACATCTCAAACAGACCCTGAAGGAATCGGTGTAGGCGGTGAACGGTAACACGCGGTGGATTATAGCAAATTCTGATGGTAGCAAAACATTAGTTTTCAAGGCATTTAGAAAAACAGACATACGCTGGAGACATTTAGAAGATTCTTGGATGCGAATTTCAATGCGATTTCTAGCCGGTGAAAAGGATCTGTGAATTTGGAACATCCATCGTGCAATCGCAAAATTCAGTCCGACTCCTTGTTCCATGCCGTAGGAAGACATGTTTTTGTATACACGTTCGTTTTTACTGAGTTTTGTAATATATTGATATGTTCACCAGTAAAAATTGTGGATTACACGATGGTTAGACAACCGTCGTGTAATTCAGCGTCGTGAAAGATACCACGACGGTTATATAACCGTCGTGGTATCTCAATATTACACGACGGTTCACACCGTCGTCGAATCAAGAAATACAGTAACAAATGCAGTAAAATTGTGAACTTTACACGACAGTTTTGGCTCAAAACCGTCGTGTAATGGCTGCATTACACGACGGTTTTGAGTCGAAACCGTCGTGTAATGTGTGCAAGCACCAAAAAAAAGCCAAAATTTTTTCCTAATTAAGCCCTATTACACGACGGTTTCGAGCAAAAACTAGACATTACACGACAGTTTTGGCTCGAAACCGTCGTGTAATGTCACATTACATGACAGTTTTGCTCAAAACCGTCGTGTAATTTGGCTTGAATTAAAAAAAAAATTTTTGGTGTTTTTTGTTGATTTCCCACGGGTGGCCTAACCTGTGTGTTATCCAATACACGATCCAAGATATTAGCTACATTGTATCAAAGTAAAAATACGTACCATATATTACATTACAAGTTTACATATCATATTTAATGAATTGTATTACATGTCTAGCTCATTCTCCCCTAATCAAATCTAAATCATGAGAAGTAAAAAATTATTTACTTTCAAGTACGTCAATTCCATTCAACACTATGTCCCTCATGAAACCTAAAACAAAATAACCACATTCAACACTTCCCTCTTGGAGAGGACAAGGGCGGTCCGAGATTTTCAGTTTACAGTCTCGTCTATTTCTAATCCCTTCTCCGGTGATAAGATTCCAATCTGTTAGGGCCCTAGCAAGTTCGTAAAATTCAACCTAATTAAGATGCATATAATTAAGATTAGATCAAAAATTAACATATGAAAATTGACTTACATTTTCATTAGATTAGTAAAATCGTCTCGTTTCTTCTATCGAAGAGGATCAAAATAAAGGACGAGGTCTTCCCATGGGTCAATGACTCCCAAAACCCAATGTCTCCCTCTGTTATGTGGCACAAGATAAAGTCGTCCTTTTGGTGCATCACGCAAAAAGCCGAGAAGAGCATCGGCTCGCTCTCTCATGCCAGCATCTACAGTATCTGTTCTAACCGGTGAGATCAAGGTTGGAGACACAAACATAAACTTCTCAGCTCGCCCGTTAATCCTACATAGTTCCTCCAAATATCTGCATAAGCGTATCAAAATTGTTACTCTGGCTGACATATAGAAGAATTTCCAGATAACAAAAAAATTTAGAGATAGAATGACGTACCTGATGTTTACTAGTATACAATTTGCACTGATTTCTTATAAATTAATGAACTCATAAATATCATCAAACCTCAGAAAGACAGGCATGTCAAAACCCATGATCATGTATGGTATTGAGACCTCTATCTGATTACCTTCATGCATGGAACTATGTGCATAATAAGCCAAAGGCCTCATCTCCATGTTCATTTCATTAAAGTCGAACAAAGCTTTGTGTTGTTGCGTATTCTGTTGTACCTCAGTTCGAGAGTTGATCATTTTTTTTCTAAGCTTTTTTTGGCATTTGTTTCCCTTAGCTGCTTGGTCAGGAACATGACTAGGCCCTCGACTCGGCTTGTTCATACTCATGTCGAGCTCAATTAATGTTTTAGAGCAAGTAACAAACCCATTAACAGCATCCTCCACAGTTGTTGCCTTGTACGTCAGAATAGGTAACTGCTTTTTTTAATTTTGACACATTGATTGACACTCGCACGTTCCCTTCACCCAGTGGAATCCCATGGACTGTATCAATGGGAAGACTCTCCAGCCATGCTCTTCCAAACGCAACAAGCAACTGTCCACCATGAAGTTCATCGAAAATATAGAGCTTACACTCTTGACTGTCGACCGGCATGGTTGGCGGATCAGACACTCCATGTTATTTTTCTTGGATAGAGCAACTAGCCTTTAAGCTATTGTGTTGGTCAACGGTTGGCACATTCTCTTGGTCAAACGACGGCTCCACATCTTTCTTTGCACATAGACCACGCACTAACGCCTTTAATTCTTCTATTTCACGTCTCATTGACAGTACTTCATTATCTCTATTCGAACTTTGATTTAGGTTGAAGTACTGAGACTGCTTTACGAACTTTAATTGCCCACGGATACGTCCTGGGTGTTCGGGTCTAGATAATGCTTGCATCAATACATCACTAGTGCCAACTGATTTGAAAGTGCCTTGGCTCTCCTGTGTGTTGTATTCCATCTACAAGATAATTAAGAGAACTCAGTATAAATAAAAGTGTTATAAGTAAGTATAGTGATGAAGAATTTATTGTTAGTTAGTAAACTTACTATCAACTGGCTAACTTTTTTACATGCTGGATCTTTCAACTCTCCATCTGAGCCTGTCCGTGAATCTAGCCACAACCCATCTCTTTTTTCCCATTTCCCAGTCTTATTAAACTGTAATTTAACATCGCTAGTATACATGAGGACATTAAATAAATAATTTACCTACGATTTATTACAAACAAAATTTATTGACATACCTTTTCCTGGTCAAGCTTTTTATATCCGTCTCGGCCTCCTCTCGATGTGTATTCGTTATTGGTCTTTATTTCGCTTCTACGATCTGAAAGTTGTTGGAATTGTGAGGATGTTCTATATTGAACGAATTTCACCCAATCCTCTTCTTATATATTGGGGTAATTGTCAATAACTTTTTGAGGCCGTGCCCATACACTATCTTCTATTACAAAGTCCTCGACAAATGTCTTATAAAGATCATGTCAAAAATTCCTTGCAACTTCACCACATGATTTTAAACAAGTACTCCGAAAGCAATCATCCACGGTGAAAGAAGTAACAATTTCTTTCCAAATTATTTCTTTCAATCCGTCTAAATTAAGGGATCTCCAATCTTGTATCCATATTGGAACGTGCTCTCGAGAGAGTACACCAATCTAGCTCATCAATTCATCACCGTGCTTCCTTTCCGGTTGTCCTTTCTCGTCAAAGGTGACTTCAATTCGTTCACCTCTTTTTCTTGCCATATGGACGCGTTTCATTATAGTTGCCCTTCGCTTGCCATCGGCATTGGGATTAAATGGGTTTTTTCTTCGTGCTCGTCTCTTTTTGCAATCTTCCATTGTATTTTGGCTCATGTTTTATTCCAACACTCACCTATATTTATTGTAACACAAATAAAAAAAAACAAGTATGGCGGACAAATATAATCAAATCAAATTAACAATCACTACCAATAACCTTAACAAAACCAAGCACACATTACACGACAAACTTAAAATGGTAAAAAATTGCACAAACTTATCGTGTACTAATTTCACCAATAAAAAACCTAAAACCGTGATATTATCCAAAATAAAAGTCCATTTTGACATTTCATCGAGCATGTGGTGTGCGGAAAAAAATCGTGTAGAAAAATAGTCTGTAAAGTGCCAAAACCGTGCACAAAAAATTCAAAAATATAGAGCAACAACTTAAAAACCGAGCACACTACACTAGAATAAAGTTCCATATGATTATCCAAAACAAAAATCCATTTTGGCATTTCATCAAGCATGTGGTGGGCGGAAAAAAACCGTGCACCACATGCACCAAAACCTAGAGCAACAACTAAAAAACCGAGCACACTACATTAGAATAAAATTCCATATGATTATCCAAAACAAAAATCCATTTTGGCATTTCATCAAGCATGTGGTGGGCGGAAAAAAACCGTGCACCACATGCACCAAAACCGTCCATCACATGCACCAAAACCTAGAGCAACAACTAAAAAACCGAGCACACTACACTAGAGTAAAATTTCATATGATTATCCAAAATAAAAATCCATTTTGACATTTCATTGAGCATGTGGTGGGCGGAAAAAAACCATGTTTAAAAATGTGTGTAAAAGAGGAAAACCGTGCACTTTAAACATTCATCTCCAAAGAGCAAAAAAAAAAAAAAAAAAAACATTCAAACAACACTACAAATTACACTCCAAGCAACAACTCAAAACATTGTGTGTTCGTAGTTTTGTTATAAAACAAGAGTTTGAGCAATATCAGGAAAAAGAGTTGGTGGCGATGGCGTAGGAGGGAAAAAAATGGGGATTATGCCGGTGGTTTGGGAAAAAGAAGAGTGTCGTAGGAGGCGGCGGGGACGGCGGCGACGGCGACGACGGCATGACAGAAGAGAAGGGGCGGCGGGCATGCGATGGAGGTTGGTAGGAGAAAGAGTTGTCTAGAGGGTTGAAGATGAAAATGATGATAAATGAAAAGGAAAGTGTATTTAAGTAATGGATTTACGCGCGGATTTCAAAGCATAAAATTTGAAAATTTTCAAAATTTTCGGAGGATTACACGACGGTTTTGTCCAAAAACCGTCGTGTAAACGTAGTCCACTTTTGTCATCACAGGTTTTTTTTCTCTTGTCATCCCACGGCCTAATACCCGTGTGTTATCTAAAAAGTGACCCAAACAGATATAGTATTGACGCATGTTCAAAATTAAGGTTCAATATAGAGCAACTAACATAACAAAATAAATATAATACATCTTGAATTAAAATAAAATAGTAATGACGTACAAATTAAATGACAAAATGTTCAAGTTTTTTTCTTTTTTTTCTTTGCTTCCTCAACACGTGTCCATTCAATATTGGGTCGAAGCAAGTGAGAAACATCATTATCGAATTCATCAATCTCCTCAACCGGTGGCAATCCCTTTGTAAATGATGGAATGTCGGAGCAATCTTCCTCATCTTCTTGACCATTACGGATCATTTTTGGCTTCATCGGCACAACTAAGGGCAACTTTACATTGTTGGGATCCGTTGTATAAAATACTTGGATTGCTTGTGATGCCATAATGAATGGATAATTTTTGTATCCCAATCGTCTAAAGTCTACCACTGTGATGCCATCACTGTCAATCCTGACATAATTATTGTCGGCCCACTTGCACTTAAAGAGTGCTACTTGAAATCTACAGTAATCAAATTCTCAAATATCTTTAATGAAACCGAAGTAGTTCATGGTTTCATATACTGGATTCTTGTCATTTGCAGATAAAATATGCATGTCATTAGCACGGATACTAACACCACTATTTTGAACGGGATGCTTATCATCTCTTTCGCGAGTGTAGAATGTATAACTATTGACGAAGTATGATGTATACCGTGTAACTATCGTCGATGATCCTCTAGCGAGGTTCATTAAGTCTTGTGAAAAGCCGTCCTTCTGAAAGACATGTCTTCGTATCCACCGACGAAAGGTCCGATTGTGTTCATCTTGCAACAACTTTTCATTTCTTCCTTTTCTTGGATTTACATCTCTTAATTCCTGTAGGTGAACCTCAATAAAAGGCTCCACTTCAACCCTATTATGTAAAGTATAGAGACAAGCTTGCTCCCATTTACCTCGATTTACTGACGATGGAATGTCGATGGATAGTCCTTTCGAGTCAATGTTTGTAGTCTTTGGCAACCCAATCGCTTCCGCGTTGGACAAATACTCGGTCCAAAATTCAACCGATTCCCCCCTATGTAGCTTTCTACTATACATCCTTCCGGCCTATTTCGGTTCTTGACATAACCCTTCAAAACCTTCATGTACCTTTCAAAAGAACACATCAATCTCAAGTACACCGGTCCACATAGCTTAACTTCCCATACTAAGTGCACCGTTAGATGAATCATTATGTCAAAAAAGGAGGGTGGAAAATACTTCTCAAGCAAGCACAATGTCTTAACCAACTTTGATTGTAGCGAATCTAGTGTAAATGGATCAATTACCTTAAAGCATATCGAATTGAAAAATGAGCATAACTTGGTAATTGTGAATCTCACATCCTTCGTTAAAACTCCTCACAAGGCAAGCGGTAATAATTGTTGCATCAAGATATGACAATCATGTGTTTTCATTCCAATCAGCCTCAGATCCTTCATAAACACCAACCTTTTGAAATTGGAAGAATACCCGTCGGGCACTTTTACAGAAACGAGCCACTCATAAAGCTTTCTTTTTTCTTGTCTTGATAATATGTACTTTGCCAGAGGTAAGTAAGTAGTATTCCCTCTTTTCGTAGGGAGCAAGTTAAGTCTAATCTTCAAATCCTTAAGATCCAACCGTACCTTTTCACCATATTTGTTCTTATTAGGAATGTCAAGCAACGTGCCCACTATTGATTCACAAATGTTTTTCTCAATATGCATCACATCCAAGCAATAACGAACGAAAAATGTCCTTTAATATGGAAGTTCGTAGAAGATTGACCTCTTTTTCCAAGGTCCATCAACCACCGAATCCTTGTTACTCCGTTTTCTTTTCCCGAGCACTACTTTCAAATCATTAACCATCTTGAAAACATCTTCACCCGTCAAAACCTAGGGAGGGATTCTTTCTTCGTTATTACAATCGAAAGCCTTTTCTTGTTTGCGGTATCGATGATTTTTTGGTAAGAATCTTCTATGACCAAGGTAAACGGTTTTTCAACCGGATGGAAGATGTTTCTTTCATACAAACGGGACAACCAATAGAACTCTTTACTGAATAACCGGATAGGTTTCCATAAGCTGGAAAGTCATTAATTGTCCACATCAACATTGCATGGAATGTGAATGTCTCTTGACAGTAAGCATCTCTAACTTCGATACCCTTTTCCTGTAAGCTCTTTAGATCATCGATTAGCGGTGCCAAGTACACATAAATGTCATTCCCTGGTTGTTGAGGACCAGAGATCAATAAAGTCAACATCAAGAACTTCCGCTTCATACTCAACTTCGGAGGGAGATTGTAGTTGACAAGTATGATGGGCCAAGTACTATGCCTACTACTCATATTACCATGTGGGTTCATTCCGTCCGCTGACAAACCAAGACGTAAATTTCGTGGTTCCGCACTAAATTCAGGATGATTGGCATCAAAGGTCTTCCATTGTGGTGCATCGGCTGGATGTCTAAGCATACCATCTTCAACACGTTTATCATGGTGTCAAGTCAAATTCTTAGCATGATCGGCATTACGGAATAAACGCCGCAGACGCGGCGCCGGAGGAATGTACCATAACACCTTTGCCGGCACTCCTTTGCTACCATTCGTTGGCTTCTTGCCCTTCTTCCATCTTGACTCTTTACAAACCAGGCATTCAACCAAATCATCATCCCCATTTCGGTAAAGGGTGCAATCATTTGGACATGCATGAATTTTTTCATATTTCATTACCAAAGTGCTCAACGTCTTCTTAGCTTCGTACATATTAGCCGGTATTTTATTATCAACCGGTAGAACCTCTCTTAGAAATTCTAAAAGAGCCATGAAACTAGAATTTGTCCACCCTCCCGAAGCCTTCATGTTCCATAATTTGACCAATGCAGACAATTTCGTATATTTAGTGCACCTGTCATACAAGGGCATCTCGACATCATTCATCATTGCATCAAATAACTCTGGACGATATACAAACTATTCTTCCAAATCATTAACCATATCAAAAAAATTATCTCCTACATCTTCCTCAACAATAGGTTCTCTTTCTTTGTTCTTCGATGTTGGATTCAAACAAATTTCACCGTGTAAATACTATGTTTGGTACGAACAAATAATCCCACGGGCAAGCAAATGTCTTCTAACTTCATCAACTGAATGAGATCTATGATTTCCACAATCCACATAAGGATATCGAATTTTATCATTCTTCATGTGAGTTTTGGCAAATGACAAAAATTCTTCAACACCAACTCGATATTTTCTAGTCAATCTATTAGCCCACATCCATTTTCGATCCATTTGCAAGAACCCGGCCTAAATCCAAATTAAAGATCATATAATTCATTCGATAATCAAGTTTTTGCAATTAAAATAACACATATTAAGCTTTCGAAATAATTTAACAAATCATACTTTGAAAAAAAAATACAAAAAAAAAAAGAAGAGAATTTACCGTTTTAGATATCTAAAACCTCAACATTAATTCATCAATACAAATTAAATAATTCAAAAGAGTAAGTAATAATCAATACTTACAAATAATTATTATAAGAGAGTGTTGGTTTGGTGGATGGTGGCAACGGAGAATGTGGTTTCGCATGCCTTTGTAATGTTTTTCGCGGCTGCGGAACAGTTCCGTAAGATAAAAAGAGGGCTACTGGTAGGGATAATAAAAACCAGCGGATTACACGACGGTTTTGATGATCCGTTGCGGATTACACGATGGTTTCACAAAATTGTCGTGTAATCCGGCAGATTACACGATGGTTTTACAAAAATCGTCGTGTAATCCTGTTTAAGACGACGGTTTCACAAAAACCGTCGTGTATTTTCCGTCATGTAAGCCAACTTTTGTAGTAGTGGTTGGTTTGTTTTTGTAATATGTTATGGTTAGTTTTAAATGTGTTTTTGTTATCTGTTGGAGTTGCTTATGGTTAGTTTTAATTGAGCTTTTGTAATATGTTTGATATGCTCTTTTTTATTTTATTTTCCCTAATAATCTGTATGTTTGGATTTATTTTTTATATTTTTGTGAATCGTGTTGAATGAATCTGATGTTTATTTATTTTTAATTTAGCTGGATTCTAGAAAAATCATATTGTTTGATTATGAAAAATAATAATAGGCTATGATGTCTGCAAGATCTTTTAACTGAATGTATTTTTACCTTCACATAATAATAATAATAATAATAATAATAAATTAGATTACCCTCCCATGAACGAAACTGGAGCCAGCCGTATTATCTGTGTTAAAAACGAAAAATAATATAGTAGATTGTAATTAAAAAAAAAAAAAAATAGATCACTTTCCAGCAACCAGAGTTGGTGAACAAAGCCATAAACCATATTACAATTAAAAAATAATAATAGATTACTTTCCAGCAACCAGTATTGGTGAACATAGCCATGAGATTTGAAAAAAAAAAAAAAAAAAAAATCTAGTAGCTTATGAAAAATTAAATACCAAATTAATCTATGGCTACTGGAGCCAAAGACAAAAGGGAAAATAATTTTCAAACCTGGAGACAGAAGGGAAAATAATTTGGTAGGTGATTAAAACTTAATCTAATAGATTGGTTTTAATGTAATGGATGATAAATTTAGATAATAAAAACAACAATGTTTTGGAATAAGTATGAGTAATCAAATAAAATAAATAATAATCTAATTGTTGAAAATGAAAAATAATCTCATAGATTATCATATATAATCTACTAGATTACCAGTCGGTTGGTGGAGCTGGTCTCCGTCCATATTGTGTTGAAAATAAAACAAATTATGGTGAATTATCAAAAGTAATCTACCATGTTAACTTTCAAATATTGACACCAGTGACCGGAGATTAACAGTGATTATTGTTGATTTCGATGACATTCGTTTGACTTGTTCAGTTACAAAAATCCAAAGCCCCTATAATTTGGACATCAATACAAAGGTGAGACTTTTAGGGACATTCCTCAAAATCAGTCTAAAAACTTAATCGTAAGTTGATAAAAAACAAAACGTTACACAAAAAAATAGACAAATTTCATTTTTACTCCCTTAACTTTGGTGTTCTTATAACGTTGTTTTTTGAACTTTGAAAATTAGTAAAAATGCTTTCTGAACTATGAAATGTTATTATTTTTACTCTTTTCATCATTTTAATAAGTTTGACAGACATAATGATCCAATAAATATAACTTATGTTTAAGATTCATGTAATTACTAACCGATCTACATGTAATATATATATGTTAGATTTTGAAATTTTTACTAAAAATATGACGTGTAGTAATAGAAAGTTTTATAAATTAATACGTTAATATTATATGATATCAATCTTGATGTTATATTTACCGGAATATGATCGTCTGACTTAAAGATACGACCAAAAGATACGACCATGTACAGTTGTCGGACTTCAAAGACCTCATCAAATTTGATATGTGCTATTAATGATTTGTTTGTTGATTTGACAAAGCATGTCTCTTGTTTTTGAGTGGACTTCTAGCGATTATGTTAGAAAGAAAGGTCCATTATCTATAAAAAGGAGTTTACGCGGAAGAAGGATTAAAAGAGAGGGTCAATCACGGTTTTGCACATTGAAAACAATAAGGTTTCAACCACCTGAACTAAAAGCTTTTGAAATCTGGAAGACGGTCAATTGAAAATGTTATTTTTTTAATCACTTCCCAGATCGCACCCAATTGGAATTCGAGAAGGTATTCTTCCAAGTCGGTGAAGACGTAAATTATTTTGTGAATTATGTAAGACACATTTTCTTGGTCAGTGTCACGAGAGTTGAGTTGAGAAAGGCAATAAAGTAAAAAGAAACCGGCAAGACAAGTCTTATTGAGAAATGAAAGATATGAGCTCAAACCTACACTCGAAAAACAATAAAAATCGCATATGTTTTGTATATTATGTGGTGAAGGGTACGTATGAGAAAATTTTTAATGTAGTGTTAATTAGTATACAGGTTTGAAAAGAAAATTTTAAAAAAATTCTTATCGAGAATTTAATTTAAACTGAAATCTTTTTAAATTGGTATTTGAGAGATAAAAAATAAATATAATTTTAATTTTGACAGTGCAAAAATTTTAAGTCAAATTAAATTAGAATTAAAAAAAACAAAACAATAAAAGAATTTAATTTAAACTGAAATTTTTTAAATTGGTATTTGAGAGATAAAAAATAAATATGATTTTAATTTTGACAGTAAAATTTTTTTAAGTAAAACTAAACTAGGTTGGAAAAAAAAAAAAAACAAAAAAAAAAAAAAACAAAACTGTTACAAGTATTATATTCATTTTTATTTTTCTTTTTGTAATATTAGGTTGAATTCCATTTCTATATATTAAGATGAAGTTTATCATAAAATTATTGTTAAATTATGCATTGGCGTGGATTTGATCAACACTATATTTTTTGGCGGAATTGTGTGTGAGTTTATCACTATGCTACACCTCCAATAACAACTATGATAATTAATTTGTAATAATATTAAATATATAATTTAATTTATCTAAGAATAAAGAATTGAGACATGACCGTTGTATTTGGTACCATTTAGAAAATAAGAATGAGATTTTTTTTGGGGAATTATACATAGATCGTTTATGAGATTGTGTTTCATTTTTATTTTTTATTTATTTTAAAGAGATTAATTTGAATTAAAAAAAAAGTTTAGAAATGTTTTTGAAAACATATATTAAATTTATGTAACCTTAGAAAATAAAAAAAATAACTTTTAATCATTTTTCTTTATCTTAACGAAAACCACTTTTATTGTTAATATTTTTGTTTCTGTTTTCAAAATGTTTTTATAACAAATACTATTTAAAAAAAATATATTTTTTCATTTTTACGTCCAAAAAAATATGTGATAAAAAATTTACGATAATATTTTTATAAATATCTCAAAATATGCTTAAACTGTGTCATGCTAGTTAGCTAGGTTCATGCGTGCTGTGTCGTGCCAGTCTAAGATTAAAATCATTAGGCCTAACATGGCCCATCGGCCTAGGTCCATCTCGTGTTTTTATCGTGTTTAGTCTAATAAGATTATGAGCTTGCATAACAAACCATTACAACATTTCAAATTAATTTTTTGTATCAACATTTTTTGAATAAAAAACAATTCCATGGAAGAAATAATTAAATTATAATAATTGATTAAGGTGATATAATCAAATCAATTATAATCATATGTGTTGATTGTTGAGTTTCTCAAATTAAAAAGAATTAATGTAAAATTGTTTAGATCAAATGACTTAATTATATTGATGCATATTTATAGTTTTTTGATTACAAAGAATAACATGAAAATAACATAATGCAAAAAGAAGAAAATTGTAATCTTCGTGTTAGTCTATCGTGTTTAATATCGTGTCATGTTATATCATATTTACGTATTTTAAATTATAAATTCAACACAACTCACCATCTTTTGTCATATTTAATCCGATCCAATATATCCTCGTACCGTACTGTGTCTGGCTCAGAATTTTCCGTAACGGTGTCATCCTATTTTTGGTAAAACAATTAATATCTTGGAATTTTCCGATCCAATTAATATCTCTACTTGAAATTAAAAAAAAAAAAAAACTAAAAAAAAACTGTAGAAAGAACTTAAAGGGAATGACAGCTCTACTCCCTTCGTTCCACAAACGCGTCAAGCTGTAATTGGTGGATAAAATGATAAGAATTTCCGGGTCAAAATAGTTGAATCGGGTATAAGGACCGGAAGAGGTCAGGTCATAAGTGTGAACGACAAGACTGGTGGGTCCGAAACTTTTCTAATACTCATCTCTCTGCATGTCTGCCACGTGGAGAAATGTGGTAGGCGCTCACACGTGGGACATGGCAGAATACCGCGTAGGTTAAAATAAAAAATAAAAAAAAAACCAAGAAAAAAAAAAGACAATAAAAAATATTAGTAAAATAAAATAATAAAAATAGACGGCCCACAGATAAATATTACAGATCAGTTTTTCCTCTCTTTTAAGCTCCATCTAGATTTGATTTCGAAATTCATTACATGCAGAAAAAGCCTTTTGCCAAAATCCAGTAAAGTCTTGAAATGCCTTTTTCTTGTCAAAAGGGAATGGACCGGAAAGTTGATGAGAGAAAATTCCAAAAAATTAAAATATTAAAATAAATTCAGAAAAATTAATACAGGAAGCTTGCACTGCAAGTTTCGTAGATCTGGCAGCAGATAATAAAAGACCCACAACCCTTTCTAAATAATGGACTTTTTCTCGTAAGCGTGACGACACGTAAACGCACGCAGTGGGAACAAATGTGGAAATAGACAAAAAATAAAGAGCGAAACAGGGAAAGAAAAGAAAGAATGATTTTCTTTTCTTTTCTTTTTTATTTTATTTATTTTTTCCTTTCTTTTTCCTAGACAGAAGTTTCCGCGTGGACAGATCACGAGACTGGGAGATCTATTAAAAGGAACTGATGAAAAATTAAAAAAAAAAATAAAATAAAACTTTCGTTAGTTTAATGATATCAGAATAAATTTATAAAAATTACTCTATAAAAAAGGAATAAATTAAAAAAATTAAAAAAATAAATAAATAAAAGAACTCTCTGTTTGACAGTTGACACAACATACAAAAGGGTAAAGAGGAAATGGTTTTTCTTTCTCATTGACGATTCACACCTGCCTATTCACACCACCCTCATATAATATATTCTCTTCCATTAATCCAATCCAACTTTTTCATCATCTTCTAGATTTCAGATCTCCTCCTTTTTCTTCTCCTTCTTCTTGATAAAGATTAAAAAAAAAAAAAAGTTTTAATGGTTATGGAAGGACATCATCATCACCATCATCACTATCAGAATCAGCAACAACAACAGCTTCAACAACAACAACATCAGCATCATCATCAGCATCATCAGCTGCAGCAGCAGAATCCGAACATAAGCGTGAGCGTGGATGTGAGCGACAGGTTTCCTCAATGGAGTCTGCAGGAGACGAAGGAGCTGCTGATGATCAGAGCCGACCTCGACCAGACTTTCATGGAGACCAAACGGAACAAGCTCCTCTGGGAAGTCATCGCCACCAAGATGAAGGAAAAGGGTTTCAATCGCAGCCCTGAACAGTGCAAGTGCAAGTGGAAAAACCTCGTTACTCGTTATAAGGTATACCCCTAATATTCAATATTCACTGAATATACAAATCATAAGATTATCATATATATACATATACATATATATCTATATATCTATATACTGTTTGATTCTGACAAGGAATATTTTATAGTATTTGATGTTTAGAATTGATAGTTTTATTGGGTGTTGATTTGTTGTGGATTTAGCTTCATGGTTAAGGAAGACAGCTTTATTAATTTAAGTACTTACTTTTATATATGCGTAAACGTTATATGAATATATAAATATATATAGGGTTGTGAAACTATGGAGGCTGAAACTGTGAGGCAGCAATTCCCGTTTTACAATGAGCTCCAAGCGATTTTCACGGCTCGGATGCAAAGAATGCTTTGGGTAGAGGCTGAAGGAGGAGCAAGTGGGTCCAAGAAAAAGGCAGTTGCACTGTCGTCGGACGACGAGGACGACAACAACGACGAAAGCGAAGGAGAACAAAAGGGGAACATTAGCACTATGGGGAAGAGGAGCAAGAAGGCGAAAAATATTGCAACAGCAAGTGGTGGTGGTGGTGGTAGTAGTAGCAATATTATTAATAGTTTGAAGGAAATACTGGACGATTTCCTGAAGCAACAGATGCAGATGGAGGCGCAATGGCGAGAGGCGTTCGAGGCGAGGGAGAACGAGAGGCGGTTGAAGGAGATGGAGTGGAGGCAGACAATGGAGGCGCTTGAGAACGAGAGGCTGATGATGGAGAGGAGGTGGAGAGAGAGGGAAGAGCAGAGAAGGATGAGAGAGGAAGCTAGGGCTGAGAAGAGGGACGCTCTTATCACCGCCTTGCTAAACAAGCTACGAAGAGACGATGCTTAGGGATGTACTAATGACGATCATGAGAGGTTTGTGAATCTCTTTTTTGTAACTCCCAAAATTTGGTTTTTGTGGATTGCCCAACAAGGCTTCCTTTTTGCTAGTGATCAAGGAAAAAGAAGGGGAAAAAAAAAAAAAAAAAAAGCTTTTATTTCAAGTTATATTGTTGTCTCTCACATTCTTTTTCATAATTAGTCTATACTAATTATGTTAGATTTAGATTTTGAAATTATGGCCATCTTTCTCATGCAGTTATGTTACATCAATTCAAATTAGACCAATAGGAGAAGTAGACTAATTAGTACGGAAAAATAATTGGACAATGTATTTATTTTAATTTTTTCACTAATCTAATTAGACGTTAATATATATATATATATAATTGTATCGATTTGTATCTATAATTGGGAGGAATACCGAGGAAAGCAAAAATGTTTGAGAAAATGCTAAGTTGGAAGAAGACATTTATACATATATATAACATTATATTGCTCTCTCACGCACCTTCACGTACGGAAGTGCTGCAACTTTCACTTCCACAAATACTGATCATAAATTTTTATATGTACTAGAGAAGACATCTTGCTTACTTATTTAAAACGTCACATAAGCTTATATATATATATATATATGTATGTGTGTGTGTGTGTATATATATATATTCCTTTTGTTAGACGTAAATTTAGAGTGGAACTTGGTGTAAGTAGTAAATACGTCGAGATATGAAGAAGCTAGTTGACGGGTAGACTCAATTGCCTTGAATAAATTTTAGGATGAGGAAGTAGCTTTACTTCTTATAGGACAGATTTTCTTTTATTGTGCATTCAGAAATGAAAAGTTGCAAGTTTTGAAACTATATGGAGTTGCAAGATAGATATCTGTTTAAAGGATTTGTCATAATCCGTACAAAGGATTTGTCTTAGGACAAGCAAAATTGCATGGAGGCATGGTGTTTCCCTCATTAGAATTATGGGAGATGTTTAACATTGATATGTTCATTTATTTAGGCATAGATTTAATCCTATCTAGATCCATTTTCCTCTTTTATTGGGAGGAAGATTGAAATCCGATTATGGGTTATGCTGGATGACATGCTATAAACCCATATTTGCCTAAATTTATTTGTTTATTTGCCTAATTAGATATAAATGAGCTAGGTATATCTCAATTTTCCAACGTACATGCATATAAATGAAATTTATTTTATATAGTACCGTATTTTCCATGCAATACTTGTTACTTTCTATTTGAAAACTTGTGACTACTAATTGATTTACATGTAATTTTCTATTTAAATTCTCGTGACATGGTACTAGTCAGATATTGGCGTAAATGTGTGTTTGGGTGGAAAATTTATGAAAAAGTTATGTGATATAGTAAATAGTATAAAAATTTGAAATGTGTTTGGAAAAAAAAAATACACAAAATAGATCTTGTCTTATTCGTCTGGTTGTTACAAGCATTTTGATATAAAAATCATTTTATTTCGATTTGAAATGAGAAAGTTGCGGACTTTTAAAATTTGAATGTTTTGAAAATGGAAGAAAGAGAAAGTTTGATATAAATTTGTGATTTTGAAATCAAGATGGTGTTTTGCCATCTGAAGATGATGCCCTAAATGGACCCCAAGTATCATTGAAAAATGTTATATTTGAATCAATGATTGATAAAATATAACACAAATCATGTTAGGTGTATGGGAAGGGCTGGTGCCGTAGAGGAGCTCCTCATTATATATATGTATATCTTGTAGAGATTAAAGAGTGGAAAAAAAAAATAGATAGGTAATTTTGAGTACTTCTTCCATAAAAATTGAAGCCAAGTGCGAATAATTTGTTACTTCTCACCCCATAAAATAAAATTATTAGAGATTAAAAAAAAAAAAAAGAAAAAAAGAATCTAGCTCTATATATGTATAATTGACTTGTATACTATGGTCATACATGGATAACTCAATTACGCAGGTTTAGAGTGATGAGAAGAGTGCATCCACATGAAAAGTTGAGGTCTAGGGTGCAAAACCCCATCCCCAATCTTTCAAACAATAATACTAATACTAATAATAATAGTAAATCAAGTAATATGAATAATTATTAGTTTTTGGTAATCTCATTTTCTCTCTCTGACTCTCTATCTCACTTTACTTGAGCTTTCAGATCAATATTACAGAAAAGGATCCTTCTTTTTTTGAGTTTGATGTTATCACTTTAGGTCATTTAATTGATTTGAATAGCTTTATAAATTGCAGTTTAGAATATCTAAACAAAGGTAGAACTCGTGAGTATATGTATAAATATCTTTTTCTTTTTGGAGGACTTATTCTTATTCTTTTTCTTCTTATTATTTGTGAGATTGTGTTGTTAATGGTTTATTAGGATGAATGATTTAAATATAAAACCTTATTATTGAGGTGGATCTAGAATTAAAATTAGATCAAGCAACAATTAGCTTATTGCATAGTTTTCCTGCAACAATAATGATACAAAAAAAAAAAAAAAAAAAAAAAATTTGTACAATTCTAATTATACTAAGTTATTTTAGACATATCTTAACAGTAATTTTACATAAAAACACTATAATTATTACATTCGGTGATTATCTTTATGAAGAGAAATATATATATATATATATATATTTATAAATATGGGCGGAAGAAATAGTTTGAGTTGGAAGAACATGCGCGAATCAAATGTATATAAGTGATGTACTGGACAAAATGATATTAAACTATATGAATAAATTAGTTTAGACATATAATTGAGAAGAAATTAGTAAGATTTATTAGTTTCAATTATTTAGCACAGTCTATAAGTTGATTGAAGTAAAGCAAACCAAACAAGAGGTTTTCGACTACCTTATAAATCAGACGCGCGTGCTTTGACGTTAGATTTGTGTTCTCAACCTAAAAAACAAGCATTAGATCGCGTCAAGTCTCAACTCATGTGGATTAACATTAATTGACTTTAAGATAACGGCGGAACCAGTCTATTATTTCAGTGTGAACGTATATTTAATGATAATGTTTTTAATGAGACCTATAGGGATAATCAATTTTTATATAAGAAAATGAGAAAATATAAAATCTTTAGAGGTAAATTTTATAAGATGAAAAGTACGTACTGAGAACATATAACTCTACTCGTTTATAGACGACTCCACCCTACTTTAGGATTTTGGGTAGTTTTACAGTACTAAATCATAAGGTCCATAAATTATTTGAGTAAATCTCTCTATATATAACTATTTTTTATTTTTATGAAATGTTACTTAGTTAAGAAACAGAAATGACAAGGCAACAAGGCCTCTACATTTCTCAACATACAATTTGTGCACTCTAAACAAAAAACCCATTGTAGACTTATGCCCTGGGATCTTGTTGTTAATTATTCTCTATACTACAGAAAGTATAAATACATACACACACATACATATATATATATATATAAATATATATATAAATACATAAAGTATAAATACACACATATATAAATATATATGTATATAGGTGTGTGCGGGTGTGTAATTTTGATGCAAATTATTATAGCGCAAATTCATTTCTTGACATTGGTTTTTGGTCTTATCGTTTATTTATTTCTTTCTTTTCAGTCACTTCTAGTTCTTGTATTATTACTTACGCATATTGGTGGGATGGGTTCCCTTGATTGTGGTCTGTTGCGTCTTAATTTGTTCTAGCTCGTAAATTTTATTCTTCTTCTAAAATTCTTTTTATTTAATTTTTCGGAAAGAGGAACAAAAACAACGTCCCTGCATCATGTCTATGAATAGTATCAAAAAGTTCAAAGTGATGGAGATATGATAAATCAATACCAGATAAGTACTTGACAAGAGCATTGAAACTAAAAGACTAGCTTTTAATTTGATGCCTTCTCTCTCTTTCTCACTTTTTCATTTTATTACGTGATTTTACTCAGAATGTAGATCATTCATATATGAAGGTGATTATATGCATTCTAGATAATGGGAAAAAAAAAAAAAAAAAAGGGGAAAAAGGTTCAGGTTAAAAATTGGTTTATTATTAAGCTCTTTTTTTTTTAACACCAATCCAAACTAAACTTTCCCAACTCAGTTTTTGTCTTTCGCTGAAAAGTTGATAAAAAATTTTAAATAGTTTTTGAAAATTAAATAACTGCAACTCAAAAGATTTAGTTTCAACCGGTAAACCAAACACAAATTAAGTTGCAAAATCAAAATATAGCTATCTATTTAAAATATAGTATTTTTACATGTGGTCCTTTAATTACAGGGTTAGTCTCACTTTGTCTTTGAACTTTGAAACCTCTCACTTTAACTTCAAATTTTGAATCAATCTAACTTAGCCCCTTTATTGTTTTTTGTGTTAAAGACAAACAAAAATAAGAGATTAGCGTCGTCATCATGACATAATCATTCTATTAAAAACTAACGGAAGAAGACTATGTTGCCACTTAATCCTATTTTTAATCCCTTTTTTTATTTATTCATTGAAATTTGAAGTACACGAGAGGTTAATTGGGACAAAACTTAAATTAGGAGGGCAAAGTGAGTTTTTAAAGTTCATGAGTAAAAGTGGAATGACAACCCCTATAATTCGAGTAAAAAAAAAAAGAAAATAAATAAATAAAGCTCTCTAACAAGAAATATTGTAATTTGATATCATTTGAATTTTTTGTTTCTTGCAGTTGTGATATATTGGTGAAGATTCTTTTAATAAGCAACATATATATCTCTTTCATTCATTTTTATTTTTTGTTGTGATAAAAGAAAGAACGTTATCCAACAAGCGTCAAAGGAGCTAGTACTATTTAAATGTAATTGTGTATCACAAATTTGGTTAGAGAAAGGATTGAACTATAAATAATGAGCAGAGTATCTGTATCTTCCAAGAAATTGTCTTTGCGAATAGTTGCAGCGCAAGAATACTATTACCAGCTTGCTTGAGAATATTAAATGATACTGGTCCTTCCACGTTTTCTACTTATATATAAATATATGGGCAATTGACAATCTGAAAGTCAATTAAATAATTCTATTTGGTTTTCTACTCCTGAATTCTTAAGTAGATTCCCAACTATATAACGTGAAAATTCTTCTTCTTCTAGAATCTAGTTTGTTCCCTTTACCAATCACCAAACATATCATCATAAATAACTGATGAAAAAAAAAAAAAAAAAAAAACAGATTTAGATAGAAGCTTTCAGATTCGAAATCTAAATGAAACTCATAGACGTCATATTATAAAATAAATAAAAAAATTTACCAATTTGATTATAGAACTAAGGGCATTAATTAATAAATGTATAAATAAATAACCGAGAAGATGGAAAAAAAAACTAATAAGCTCGTGAACCACTGAGCTCGTCACATGACGAGAATTTCCAGATCCTCATCCTCTTGCTCATATCCATTTCGTATGGTGTGACCCATCAAATCTTAGTCGTGAAGTTTCATTATATTATTATTATGATGTCCAGCTATATTACCGCGTTTCATCGCCAACATATATTTGTGGTATGAACTTCACTCGTTGTTTTCTCACCGACGCATATATATCAAATCGAGCTTCTTTATTTTTGTCCAATAATTTTCCTTGTTTTTTTTTTTTTTTTTTTGAGGTGAAATAATAAAAACACGAGTAGCGTGTACATTTGCCTAATTAATTAGATTCCACATATTCGGATTGTACTTTCCCACTATCCATTTTAGCTGCCTCTCAAGGCTTTCCATCTCAAAACCAGAACATCATAAATGACATAATAAAAAGTTAGTCACTTAACTTTACCTACCAATCTTTTGACGCGTTTGTTTGTTTTTTATTTAATTTTTTTATTTAATTTCTTATTTCCCTCTCACCTATACAGCACCCTTCGGTTATGTCACTTGTAACATGACTTGTATTATATTATATAAAATTCAGATATAATATTTTTTAATGATATTTATCATTAATATAAATATTTAAATAGTGTTATGTGATAAGATTTTAGATAAAAAATTTTATGTAAATCAATTAATCATTAAAAGTTTTTAAATAAAAAATTATAAGTATTACACGGTATGCAAGATATATATATATATATTTATATATATGTTTTATGTATATGAAAGCGGTGCACCAATATTAGTTTATAAGCAGTGCTCATAAAACGACCAATTAATGCAATCCATATGTAAAAGTCCTAATGGTTTCTATTTCTATCTAGAAGAGATTTTTTGTCTCTGGTTTTGTTAAAATAATATAAAACATAGTGTGAACAATTGTTGTGTATTGCGTTAAGCTATTGCCGACTGTGTTTTGCACAACCTGATTTTTTCGAGGAAAAAAAATGGATAGACTCTATATGAATGTTCGATGTTGAAGGAATATATAGGCAATAAATATTGCGTGTGACATGCAAGTTTGACTATCTATTATTTCTATGTGTATATAATTGTTTGGAGAAAGAGAAAATAAAAAAGTCCAACAAACTGCGTTTGACGACGATAGTTAATTATTAAATTTTGTTCGAACCCTCGCAACATTCTTCATCAGTTATCATAACAAATTAACAATCCACCAAAAAAGTCATAACAAATTAACAAATTCCATATCACCCATCTTAGGTCCCCCATAACTTTTCTATTAGTTTGCAGCGCATCCAGGTTTACGTAACTTCTGTTTCGTAGTTTTCTCGATGATGTTAGAAAATAAAAAGAAAAACAAAAAGAGAGAAAGAAAGAAATATTAGTATTCATAAAGTAGTGAAAATAAGTAACAAATATTTTTAAAATTTTTGGAGTAAACAATAAAATTTTTAGATAATTAAATGATTTGTTTACGTCTCGTAAATTTGTATTTTACCTAGTAAACTTTTTTATTTACCATATAGATTTGTTATTTATTTCAAATATTTCAAAATCTTATTATTTGCTTCAATAATTTTCATAAAAATGCTATTTACAACAATTTCCCAAACAAAAAATCAAAGAAAAGAAAAGGGAACATTAGGAAATGCCAAAGATTCATGCCTTTAATTGATTTTTGCCACAGAACAAAGAACCGTTGTTAAAAATGGCCACTAAATGTCATAATATAACATTTATTTATATATAATATATCAATTATACCCTTAATTTATCAATTAGTACTCATGATGATATCGGCCAGTCGATGATTACCGGTTGGTTATCACCCGGTATCCACTGTGACGCCGATTAGTAACCACCACCTCCGACGGGATGCTGGATAGTTATCAATCGGTAACCACCTAGTAACCATCTTTTCTTGCAGGATACAAGTAGGTAACCATCTCCCTTGAAAAGATACAGTTGGTTACCATTCGGTAACCATCTTTGACGGTAAGGTACCGTTTAGTTACCGACTAGTAGCTGCCCTCTGTCGACTGGTTACTGACTAGTAGACGCCAAATTTTCAGATGTCATCACCGAAAAGTGCCCTCCACGGGCCGGTAATCGCTGAATCCATCAAATCTTATGGTTTTCATTACTGGAATACTAAAAATTATATTACAAAAATACATTAAACGTCACAAAAAATAACAAACACCACAAAAAGTATACTAAAATTAGAGAAAAATACTAAAAAGTTTACATAAGAAAAAAAGGCTGCCACTACTGTAACACCCATTAGCCTAATATGTAATTAGGTTAGTAAATGCACCAATAACTTTTCATAGAAATAATAATTTAATCAAGCTTTTTTTTTTTCTTCTAATAATAAAATAAATAAACTTGTTTCATTATAATAATCCTTGAAAGGGAACCATTTAGATTTCAATATTCAAACCAAAATTAAGAAAATAAAAGTTATTACACATTCAAGTTTAAACTTTCAACCTCGAAATTTTTTTTATTCAATAACCGCTATGCCACGCCGCAAAATCATGCTTCATTGCCGTCCAATTTCCATTCACTCATCATTTGAAATGTTATAAAATAATTTAGTGAGCTAAGGTTCAGTAAGTAAACCAAATTGCATACATAGGATAATTGTAATTAATTCAATAAATGCCCAATCCTTACCAAGTATCCCATACTTTAATTTAAACGTTTCATTATAAACATCTAAGAACGCTCGGTGTCATGCCTATACATTCAGTAATCAGTGGGCTATGGTTTTCAAAACCTGTTTAATAAATTTGGCCAATATTAAAAAAACAAATATGGGTTTACCATCTTAGTTTTTCAACCTCAAGTATTAACTGTATATAGTTTTCAGTTTTTTTTGGCTTTTCCATTTTGGTCTTTCAACCTCAAGTATTTACCACTATTTATCAGTCATTTTATTCATTCGTCATGGGTCCACTGGTCCCCTTCGTTCCTTTTGCCTACTTAGCCCTCCAGTAGAAACACATACACGTTCTTTTTAGAGCATTTCTTTGATAAACTTAAAATACAATATTTAGACATTTTACATAATCATATAATTTCATAAAAAAGTTTAAACATAAGAAGTAAAATCAAAATCAAGTAGGTTTACTTACATGAATTCCAAGCAAAAGTAATAATATATCAAGTGATAATGTCCTTCAAGTGCTCACAACTTATGTGCCCTTAATTTCCAATAGTTTGTTTATTATGAGTGTATATTTAGAAAAATACTCGTACGCACTAAAACTGTATGCTGAATATGTACTTTTTTAACCGTGAATTATTTTAAACAAAATCGTAAGTACAAATATAAACTTAAATAGGTAAACCCCATAGTGAAAGAGTAGAAAATATGAGTAAAACATTTTTACATCTATAAATTTAGATTTCTATATAAGAAATCTTTTAAAGAAGGAAAATGAGAAAATAATTTAAACAAGTAGCAAGTTATACCAATATTTTTACTGTATTATTGGACCATCCAATCAACCCCAAATTTTTACAAGTCAGGAATAAAACATATATCTATCACCATTAATTTTATAGAACTAAATAACACTCTTAAGATTAATTTTAGAAGATTTAACAAGCAATGGTCATGCTCAAAGGTTAATTTATAGAACCAAATCTGAGCAGAGTCACCCCAGAAGGACAACCCACCTCCAAGACAGGTTAAATTTGCCCCAACGAATGCGCCACTCCACACAGCCACCATCACAAGAAAGCCGACATCGAGATGATTCCAGAGACTGAACTTCAAGATCAGAAACCCAACGATGCACCCAAAGGCTGTGCCAAAGCTCCGGCCAAACACTGTAACTTTTTCTCGTAATCAGAGAGAGAAAGGGAATGAGAGAATATCCACACCACAGATTATAAATATATATATATATATATATATATTTTGAAAGAAATCCATGCGGTAACTCATATAATGGAATGTGATTACATTGGTTAAAAACAAAAAAAAAACAAAACAAAGAGTTTACCCTGATGGAAGATTCAACAAGCACTTGATCTTATAGAAGAATTTTGAAAACCTTAAATGATATGGTAATCTTTTGAAGTTCTATTTAGGACTATTTATAGGAGAAGGTGAGGGAAAAAAAGAAAATGCTAGAATGAGATCATAAGAGGAACTATGGGTTGCTCTAAGGTTGAAAAATAACCTCTGTGAAATGGGTGAACAGTAATGTAGATATTAAGCCAACCAATTGTATGACCACTTATATCAACGTGTGAATAGTTTATTGGACTATAAAACAAATAAAAAAATATTTATTTACACTTTTGTAAAACCGAATTTGACAGACTCCAACACGAAATCACAGTGACCTAACATGATTTCAAAATTCATATAAAATCAAGGAAACAATATATTGATCCACAAAATTACAGATCGTAGAGATTAAACATATATACAGTGTCCCAGGAAGAAAGAGTCATAAAAATTGATTTAACAAAAACGTAAATATCATGACAATGATTTTGACAGGATTGGATATGGCTAGTGTAAAATCAATAATAAATCATATTTAGCTCCTAATAATATGAAAGTTTTATAAAATAATATAAACACATAAAGGAAATGATTTCAAAAAGTAGTACATAATCAATTTTAATATGTGTGTAAAAATTCGAACACCACATATTATAGATATTTTTTTTTGAAAGAAATCCATGTGATAACTCATACAATGGAATGTGAAAACATTGGTTAAATATATACATATATATATATATATATATATATATATATATATTAGGAGTTTACCCCGATGGAAGATTCAACAAGCACTTGATCTTATAGAAGATATTTTCAAAACCTTAAATGATATGGAAATGTTTTGACGTTCTATTTAGGACTATTGATAGGAGAAGGTGAGGGAAAAAAGAAAATGCTAGAATGTGATCATGAAAGGAATTATGGGTTGCTCTAAGGTTGAAAAATAACCTCCCTGAAATGGGTGAACAGTAATATATATATATATATATATATATAGCCACCCTATTGCATGACCACTTAATTTGATGCCGTAGATGTGGGGAAGGCAATTAGAAAAGAAATATATTATGATAGTAAATAATAATGGTAGTGAAGAAATTTTTGACAAATAAATTACCTAGAAGACCAAAAATAGAAATGTTTCAAACATTTAAATGATAACAAAAAGATATTATAATATGTGGAATCCCTTTTGAAACAAAATGTGAAATACATCAATATTTGCTAAAATTTCCACCGTGAACAAATTTGAGAAAAATTACCATAACTACAATATTGAATGCCATCTATAAGATGAGTTGTAAAATAAAATATTCCCTTTTAAGTTCAGAAATATGGAGCAAAAGTAAGTTTTAAGCAAATTCACTCTATACTCATTTACACAAAAATTGACAAACAATTATGGTGTATATGTATACATCGATATATGATACAAAAGAATATCTGTAGTTATTTGTGTATGTACGTTTATACATAAGGAAAGTATCACAATGAAATAGTTAATAAAATTAATAATAAAATAGTCTAATAATATAGTACTAAAAAATCAAGAACTAAATCGTTAAAATCCTGGATTACAATATATTTCTTTGACATTAATGGGCATATAGACGAGTCACACATCGGACATCTCATTGCATATAAATACATGTTAGGACATAAACATAAATGTATAAAATAATTAATGTAATATAAGCACCCATGCATTAATAAATTGTAGGGCACTCTAAAAACCTAGGTGTTACAACTGCCATCGCCGAAATCGTCTTCGTCGAAATCGCGAGAGTGCAGCGGGAGATCCATTACCATTTTGTAGCAAAATCATCATTTTTTTTCCTTTCGTCGTCCTTGTCCTCATCGGAACAGTCTTTGATCATAGCCATCATGGAGATTCAACAATCTCCTACACAACTCATCCACTACTTGCGCTCGAGAGGAATGG
This sequence comes from Ficus carica, assembly GCA_009761775.1. Taxonomy (NCBI): domain Eukaryota; kingdom Viridiplantae; phylum Streptophyta; class Magnoliopsida; order Rosales; family Moraceae; genus Ficus; species Ficus carica. The sequence goes on from CM019750.1 coordinate 4,619,139, forward strand.
AAGCCGGAGTAGAGGGGCCGCGGCGCTGGTGTTAGCAGGACGTCGACGGATCAGAGAAGGTTGCAGTGGAGGAGATCAGAAATCCCTTCGGTGTCTACTACGCGGGGAGCGAGATCGACTGCGAGAGATCAATTTCGCCAACCTCGCACTCTCGCGATCCGGCGTTGTGACGGTGGTCCAACGAGGGCGGGTTCGACGCTGCGAGATCAGTGACCGGGGCTGAAATCGCGGGCTTGGGCAGAGATCGTGACGTCAGGCTGTAGGGGACGAGAAAGTGGTGGTGTCAGCTGTCAGGAAAATAAGGAGAGAGAGGTGGCGAGGCTATGCATTGGAGGAGAGAGAGAGAGAGAGAGAGAGAGAGAGAAAGGAAGAAGGGAAGAGAATGGCATGAAAAAGAGAGAGATGAGATGGAAGAAGAGAGAGAAAGGGATTAATGGATTTTGAAGTCTATGGGATATTTTGATCTTTTAAAAATTAAATTATTACATCATTGATGACATTATTATGACATATTTCACTATAATTTTTTAATTGTAACAAATTTCAATCTGCAATTTTTTTTTTTTTTTTTTTTTTTTATGAAATCTAAGTTAACTATCCTAAAAGAAAAAGAGAGAAGTTTGGTAAATATGGGCGCTGATCCAGCCGGATCATGTAGGTTTAGGCTACGTTTGATTGGAAGGACGGAGAGGAGGAGGGATGGAAAGGGTAAGAAGGATGGAGAGGTTTATAAGAATTATTTATATTGTTTGCTAGGAGGGATAGTTAGTTAAAAAGATGGATGATAACTAACCCTATATTTGGCATATAGGTTTAACTTTAATTAAATTGTATTTTTTCATATTAAATTTGTTTTTTTTTTTTTCTGAAAAGTCAATAAAATTTATAACTAATTTTTAAAAAGTCAACTAACTCAAATTTAAAAATTTCATCTCATCTCAAACTCAACCAAAATATCAAACAAACCCTAAGTGTTTAATTTATATATTATCTATTGGTGTAATTTTTTTAATAATTCTTTTTAGGGTAAAATAGACTTTTTACTCAAAAGTTAATGAATTTGATGAATCATTCTACTAATAAAAGGAATCAATTTAGTGAATTTAGAGGGAGACAACCTCTCCTCTCCCTCCCCCCTTCTTTTCAAGCAAACAAGGGAGTGGATCTCTCTTCATCACTTTCTCTTCCCCTCTCCCTCCAACCAAACATATCCTTAGAGGTTTTGTTGGCTAGCCCTGCCTTAAAGCCTAGTGGGCAAAGCGCGGGCTAGGCTACCACATACATTTCATATGAAAATAATTTAAAGACTTGTACCAAAAATTATAAATAGTATTTTTATGAAATTTTAAAAAATAAATAGTTAATATGATTACAAAATATTTAAATAAAAAAACAGTAAATAATACTTAAAAAAAATAGTAAATAAAAAATTTACTAGATAAATAATCTCCTGTTATCATTTACCTAATTAAATAAATCATTTATATAATGCATTTTTTTATATGTTTACTGTTATTAACTTTTAAACATTTTTAAAGTCTACAATTTATTTTAAATTAATTACGATAAAAATAGTATTATTATTTTTTTTAAAACTATGATGGTATGAAAACTAGGCTCTTTATACCGGTCTATTTAAGTCAATCCATATTTATAGCTCTTCTATAATATATAACAAAGAAGAAAAAAATTCACTGTCTGTCGTCCACAACAGTTCGCTTTTTATGAAACTTGTGTTTCTTTTTAATTTTTAGTGTTTTTTTTTTTGTCAAAGATTTATTTTATTTTATTTTTTCATTTTAGTTCTTATTTTTCTTTTCGTATTGATCTTTTTTTTTCCCCTTCAGTGCTTTTATTTTTGGTCTTTTTTTAACTTAATTTTTTCAGTTCTTTTTATTTCATGGTTTTTGCGCCCATTTTGATCATTTTCAACTAATACTAGTTGTATTGTATGCGCTTTACATGTGTCAAATAAACAAACAAAGCAATAGCAACAACAAAAATTAAAAAAATTAAAAATTAAAATTTTTAAAAATTGCTAAAGCAGTCCTCAAATTCTTTATTAGGTGATAAGTTGGTCTCTGTTTTTATAATTTTGACCAAAATGACCATAACTCTCAAAATGTTGACAATCTTAATCATTTCTGTCAAATTCTGTATTTTTTTAACTGAATTAGTCACATGCAGGTCACATGACCAAACGAAAAGGGACATTTTAGTAAAATCATATACATTATTTTTTTTAAAGAGCAAATCTAGGAAAAAAAGAAAAAAGAAAAAGAAAAAGAAAGAGAGAGACAGAGAGACTTGATCTGCTTCAAACCAAAACTCCTATGGATTCCTCGTACAAATCCCCTCCATTTTCCTCCATGTTCAAGCTTTTTGTAATACCAGAGTGAAAAGGTATATTCAAACAATCAATATTTCACATAAACAGCAAGAAATGAAATGCGAAAGACAAATTCAACTTTGAGGAGAAACTGAAATTGGTAGAAAAGGAAGAGAACGGCCGAATCGCGAGGCCTCCAAGAAGGCTTTGGAGCACAAGAAGGAGATTGCCAAGCAGCTGGGCCGTCCTCTCATTCAGACCAATCCCTACGAAATTAGTTCCTCGTTTTCTTCTATTAATTTCACTTTTTTTTTTTTTAATGGGTTTGAAGAAGTTCGTAATTAATTTCTGAAATTTCAATTTAGAGTTTTGATTACAAAGGTATTGGATTTCGATAATTAGCGGTGGGAATAAATGTTGGGGAAAAACTTTAATCGATGAAAACTATCATTAAATTTAATATCTCATGTTAAATCATCAAGAAAAATTAATCGGAAGCGTACCTGAATTCCTGAAGACAAATTAGAGAAAGATGGAGTCTTCCACAGTCAAATATCTTTAGGTTCTTAAGATGCTATATGAATTTTCTTTCTTAATGGGGAAGGAGGAGGAGAGCTAATATTACGTATTATGATTTGATTTATGGACCACAACCCTTATAATAACACTTATATACTAACTTAAATTAGATTCTCATCAACCATAATTTAATTAGTATTGTGTTTATACACATTAAAGTCCATACCCAATAGATATCTCTAGAGCCTAATTAATAGATCACTTATTTGGCCCTATTAAATTAGATAACCTATAATATAATTGTCATTTAATATGTAAGTTCATAACATGAAATTAATAAAATCCCAACAATAAAGATTAGAGTTTGGAGACATGGCTTTGTGCTTGTGATGTTTTCCCAACTTTTTTTTTTTTTTTTTTTTTTGGGTTTGTGGAATTTGGAAATGGAATTTGGTTAAAGGGGTGTGAGGCGGCGTGACGGAGCTTCCATCATCGGGAGCGTCGTCGATGAACAGATCTTCTTAAGCTCTGACAAATGCTGTTGGAAATGTCGTCGCCATCGTCGTTGGCAGAGGACAAGAGCTTGAGGGGGCCATCTTCGCGAGATCTGGCATCACCGTCGTTAAAGGTCGTTGCGAGTTCGGGGGGAGCATCGTCGTGAGTCTGTGTCAGCTCCCTTCGCTGGAGATGGATGCTTCATCAGCTCTCGTCGTCAGAGATGGACGCTTTCGCCAGAGATGGAGGCCATTGCCGTAGTCTGCAAAGGTAGACAGAGAGAGAGAAAGTTCAAGGGTGAGAGTCAGAGAGAGAGTTCAGGGGAATTTTTTTTAATAAGGGTATTTTCGTCTTTTAATTGTTAGTTGGGCTCAGGTGATAAGTTACGTGATTTTTTTAGTTAGAAATTTAATGGTTTTGGACAGAAAGGACTAAAATTGTTAATATTTAAAATTTTTGGATATATTCAACCAAAAAAAAAAAAAATTTAAATTGTTATCTGTTAAATTATTGGGAGACCATTTTAATTAATTACTCATATTTTTCAAAGTATTTTTTATTTAAAAATGTCTGTACCTTTCTTCCTTTAATGAATGTAGTAGATTCTACAGCGTACCAATCTAAACTCCGAATAGGTCTCAGTCTCAATCAAATAAAATCAGTGGTCCCACAAGATATATATGTATTTGAGAAAATATTCTCAAATGATTTACAATGTTGTTTCTGGACCAATAAAGCTCATCGTGTTTTCATACTCAAATAATTTGACTAGTGCTGGCTAGTGGGCAACAATATCCGCGTCTATGGCGTTTATAAATAACGTTAATTTTGAAACTCCCATGTTGAAGAACACATGTATCTTGAAAAATGTTTTTATGCCCTTTTAGTATATGCTTTGAAAAGTTATTATTATTATTATTATTTTAAAAACTAGAATTATTTTCTGTCATATTAGTGAGGTGATAAAAATTTGTGTTAAATTAGTAAATATGTATTTAAGTTGGTATCAGTTTATTTAGGTGCTTTCACCTTACAAAATGTATCTATATATGCAAATATTTATATGGCGTGTGTGTGTGTATTTTTACTATTAGAATAGTTTGTTCTATTTAGATTTGTAATTATCTGAGTTTTTAATTTTTTTTTTTTTTAGTTTTTCTTTAGGAGTCTTGTTGTTTTATTGGATTGTCTTGTGACATAATCTGAGGTAATGTGAAATGAAGAAATTAGTGATGTTTCATTATTTTTTTTTAGCTATTTCATAATTCTCGTTTAAATTATTCTGTTAAGAGTCAATTAAGATATTGACGATATTTAAAAGAAACACAACGCCATTTCGCATTTATTTCTATACTTCCCATATGAAATGTTACCTCTTTAGTGCACGTGTTAATTCCGTCTCCACAACGTCTAAATGTACATCCTTATTTCGAGAAAAAAATAAATAGCACTTTCAAGAAAAAATTGAAATAAACAACATTTTTTAAAATCTAACAAATTTATCACATAAATGATCCATTTACATCTTGTTAATATGTTTATCATATAATAAACTGGCTATTTATTTGACAAACATTAACAAAGCTCAGTGTAATTAACTTACATAGATATATATATATAAAAAGAAATGTTCGCAGTAATTAGCATGTATTTAGTGGACAATAATGTGTCCACCCGTGTAGGTAGAGTTTATTTATTTTGTCATTTTCAGTCAGGAACATTTCAGGGTTTCAAAACAACATATTGCATGTATGACTAAAATATTATTACTGTGTTTTTTTTAAAAAAATTATCCAATAGAATTGGTGATAAAACTTAGCTTGTTAATGTAGATCACTCTCTTTGCTGGTTTTTTAAGAGTTCCCTAATGGTTCTTATTCTTAAGAAAAACTTCGGGGTTAATTTGTTAGACTTTGACTTCAATTTTACTTGTATAATTTGGAATAATTTATTAATTCTAGGACTACTAACTTTATCAATAAAATTTTTAACCAGCTCTTAGAAATGATTTAATACTATTTGGAGATTCTAATTCACTGTAAGAACATCTTTAATGCAATACCAAATTCAAACGTCAAAATTGAAATTTTAGTATTTGGATAAAAATATACTCTTCAATATAAATGCTAATTATAATGTTGAATTCAACAATTAGTATATATTATGACAAATTTATCGTCACGTATTTAACATTGAATTATGCAAAAACACAAATTATAATACAATCTTTTGAATACTAGTCAACATCGCATAGTAAGTCTTTAAATAATTACCACATTAATTAAAGATAAAATATTGCATTTACTAATAAAAAAATGACAACTCATTGTTATGCAAATGTTGGTATTCAAAAGTAGAGATTGTTAAAAAAATGGTTTGAGAAACTTATTTTGGGTCTCAATTTTGAGACTTAATTTGAATGAGAAATTAACGTTCAAAGTGCACCACGAAGCTGAAAAATACAAGGAAAACGCTTATCCCACATGTTAAAAAGACGAAGGCCAAACAATCTCTAACCCCTATTAAAGAGGGTTTTCCTTCCACTCAAACTATAAAGAAAATTAATTAGGATTGACTTGTATTTTTGTTTTGTTTTTTTGTTTTGTTTTTTTGTTTTGTTTTCATTTTTATGTTTGCAATGGAAAGAGCGTCTATTTTTTATCGGGCTTGTAGACACAAAAGTTTTTCTTTATATTTTTCCAATTTCATCGTCTTTACGATAAAAAAACAAAAATAACACATTTCACGTTGGTATATTGTTTTGGTGAGTTCATTAGTAATATTGCTCAATTTTCAGTAACTACTAGTTGCAACAAACAAAGCAAGGTGAAATAGACAAGCAAAAAAAAAAAAAAAAAAGCCCATGTGGCAGTGACTGGACTCCACATGACAGTGACTAGATTGATACATGGCTAATGACTTGCTCTTTTATTATTATTAGGTATAGATATTCTAATTTAATTTGAAAATCTTTTTGTATTGGTGTTTGGGGATAGAAAAAAAAATAATAGGTGATAATTATGTTGAATTGAAAATTTTGAAAATGATTTTAAAAACAAGATTTCAAACATACATGCTTCCCATTACCCTTATAAAAATACTCGAGAATTAATATTTTAATGTTAAAATTAACATTTGGGTATGAAAGCCACTCTCAAATATTATGATATTTTTAAGTTTTGTGGCAAATATATCATTTGCATTGGAGATGGGAACTCCCCAGTGCAATGTTATTTTTCTCCTAAATTTATTAAATTTTGACTTTTATTGCTATTGGTTGATATTTTGATATTTTATTGTTATTGGTTGATATTTTGATCTTTTCTTTAATAGTTACAACATTTTCAATTTCAAATTGAAAGATAAAAAATTATCTTTTATAAGTTTCAACTTTAAAATTATTTTGACAAAAAATAGTTATAACATCTTTGTTTTCAAATTATTTAAAATTGAAAATAATCTTTTGCAAGTTCCAAATCTTAAAATTTCGATGGCGTTTTTGTAGAAAATAAAATGAGAAACAAAATTCGATTAAAAGGAAAAAAAGGGAAATCTTTCCGCGAGAGAGGGAGAGAGAGATTCGGTAAATACGGGGGCCATGACTTAATCCATGTAGGTTTAGAGGTTTTGCAGGCCAGCCTGTTCTTATAACCTAGTGGGCGAAGTGTGGGCTAGGTTGACACATATTTCATACAAAAATAATTAGGGATAATTAGGGTTGATACAAAGAAATAGGATGTGGATTGAAATTTGCAACATTAAAAAAACTATAGCAAAATTTGTCATAATAGTGTCATCAATGATACAATTATTTAATTTGAAAAAAAATGAAAATATTCTCATTAAAGTTAAAAATACTTATTCTGTCTCTTTCTTCTTTATGTTATCACTGTTATAAAATGTGGATTCCATGACGGAGCTTCCACGATCGTTTTTAAAAAACGGTCGTGGAAAGTTCAGCAAAAAGCACAGCGTTGAACAAAGTTTCCGAAAATCGTCGTGGAAGCGATGTGATTCCACGACCGTTTCTGAAATACGGTTGTAGAAGCTTTGGCTTCCACAACCGTTTTTTAAAAAACTGTCGTGCAAAATTCGTGAAAAATTCAGACAAAACCGAGTGTTGCCCTCATTTTTCCACATCAATACCGCAGCTGCAGTAACCAAAATCATATCAGAACGCTCTGAAATCAGTTAGTACACCACTGTTGGACGTCACCACCACCATCTACCATTCATCAATCTCTCTTGTAAGTGATCACTAACTTCTTTTTGTTGTTTTCCTCTGTACGTATTTTTGATTTGTGATTTTAGGTTTTGTATGTTTTGGGATCGCTTTTGAGTTAGATTGTGCAATGAGTATTAATTTAAGTGATCACGAAATGTTTTTCCCCCTCGGTATTTAGACTTAATTATGGTTTTAGGTTTTGTATTTTTAGTTTTGTTATGTTTTTTCAATTTTTGAGTTAATTGTTCAATTAATGGGCCGGTGTTAAATGAAATAGATATGCATTTTAAAATTTAGTACTTTGACTTCTAAAACTTTGATTTTTTGATTTAGGATTTGCAAATCATGGATAGGAAATGGATGTGGTTTGATAGATTGTCTAAAACATATGAAGATGGTGTTGAAGAATTTTTGTCATTTGCCAAAACTCACATACAAGATGATAAGATTCCGTATCCGTATCAAATTTGTGGAAATCATAGATCTCATTCTATTGATGATGTTAGAGGGCATTTGCACGCTTATGGGATTATTTGTTCTTACCACACTACTACAAAAGACGGAATAAACAACGGAGATGACACGACGGTTTCGCAAAACCATCGTGTAAACGGTGTAAACGGAGGTTTACATGACGGTTCTTTGGAACCGTCGTGTAAACATGACTGTCGTGTAAACCTCCGTTACACGACGGTCCCTTGGAACCGTCGTGTAAACTAAGCTTTACACGACACGACGGTTCCTTGGAACAGTCGTGTAAACTCTCTGATTGCACGATGGTATTTTAAAAACCCATCGTGTATTCCTAATTTTTCTATCCCTAGCAGCAGCCCTCATTTTATCTTACAGAACTGTTGCGCAGCTACGAAAAACATCACAGAGACCTGTGAAACCACATCTCCTCCATTGCGAAACCAACACTTGCGTATAGTAATTATTTGTAAGTATCGTGATTATTACTTACTCTTCTTTTTAGTTATTTGATTTTTATTGACGAATTATTGTAGATATCTAAAATTGTATATTCTCGATTTTTTTTCTTCTTTTAAGTATGAAATGTTGAATTTTTTCAATAGCTTATTATGTTGTATTTTTAAATGCAAAAACTTGATTATTGAATGAATTGTATAATATATTTAATATCGATTTAGGTCAGATTCTTGGAAATGGATCGAAAATGGACGTGATCTAATAGATTGACTAGAAAATATCGAGATGGTGTTGAAGAATTTTTGTCATTTGCCAAAACTCACATGAAGAATGATAAGATTCGATGTCCTTGTGTGGATTGTGGAAATCATAGATCTCATTCAGTTGATGAAGTTATAAGACATTTGCTTGCCTGTGGGATTATTTGTTCGTACCAAACATGGTATTTACATGGTGAAATGTGTTTTAATCCATCATCGAAGAACAAATCGAAAGAACCTATTATTGAGGAAGATGTAGGAGATAATTTGTTTGATATGGTTAGGCCTGGCAATTCGTGTTCATGGGCCGTGTTCGGGTCAGCCCGATTACGGCACGACACGATTAGCCTCAACACGAACACGACACGATTAATAAACGGGCCAGGAACCTAAACACGAACACGACACGAATATTAAACGGGTAGCACGACACGACACGCGAACACGATTATTAAATGGGCCACGACGGGTTGGCACGAAAACAAACACGTTTATGACCCATTTAACACGAAAAACCCGTTTACGACCCATTTAACACGAAAAACCCGTTTACGGCCCATTTAACACGAAACGGCTTCCTGACCCGTTTAACACAAAATTATGGATAAAAAATCACTTAAAATTCTAAATTCACTAACACAATAAACTAATAATATTCATATAAAATATAAAACTAATAACTAGAATTATCAAATATGCATAATGATTAAGATAAACATTTCTTAGAATAAAAACGTAAGTCTAAGTTGTAGTTGGTGTCCATATACAAATCAGTGAATCACCACCCAAATAAGTCTCAAGTTGTTACATAATCAAGATCCAAAATATTAAGAGAAACATCAAAAGACAACAAAATATTAAATCAAAAGGAAATGCTTTCTTACTTGAGAATGATAGCATCATAGGTTCCAACTCCACAATTTGGAAAATTGAAGTATAAATTTGAAAAATGTAGTTTCAAAATGATGAGTAAGTTTTACTGTTTTACATCTTAATAAATTTATGTCTTTGTTAACTATAAGATTACCCTAATACTTTAATCCAAATATATATACATAATTGGGTTTACTATTTTATATTATTAACTAGTTAACTATAACTATAATTCGTTTACTATATTTTACTATTTTATATTATTAACCAGTTAATTATAAGAACCTCTCTGTAACTTTTAATTTATGTTGTCTCAGTAGTGAAAATTCTTCAATAATTATTTTCTGGTCTTGTATCAAACACACAAATGGGCCTATACTTGTTATAAAAGAGCTTTAGAATAGTTTGAAAATTCTAATATAAACGTGTTAAACGTGTTAATCGTGTTAACCCGTTTCCGGCCCGTTTATTTTCGTGTTAAACGTGTCGACCCAATTTCGACCCAATTATTAAACGTGCGGTCTAAACCCATTTATTACGTGTCGTTCTCGTGTCGTGTCACCGTGTCGTGCCCAAAATTGCTGGCCCTAGATATGGTTAATGATTTGGAAGACCAGTTTGTGCATCGTCCGGAGTTATTTGAAGCAATGATGAATGATGTCGAGATGCCCTTGTATGACGGGTGTAGTAAATATATGAAATTGTCCGCATTGGTCAAATTATGGAACATGAAGGCATCGGGAGGGTGGACAAATTCTAGTTTCACGGCTCTTTTAGAATTTCTAAGAGAGGTTCTACCGGTTGATAATAAAATACCCGCTAGTATGTACGAAGCTAAGAAGACGTTGAGCACTTTGGAAATGGAATATGAAAAAATTCATGCATGTCCAAACGATTGCGCCCTTTACCGAAATGCGTATGAGGATTTGGATGAATGTCCGGTTTGTAAGGAGTCAAGATGGAAGAAGGACAAGAATCCAACGAATGGCAGCAAAGGTGTGCCGGCAAAGGTGTTATGGTACATTCCTCCGACATCACGTCTGCAACATTTATTCCGTAATGCCGATCATGCCAAGAATTTGACTTGGCACCATGATAAACGTGTTGAAGATGGCATGCTTAGACATCCAGCCAATGCACTACAATGGAAGACCTTTGATGCCGATCATCCTGAATTTAGTGCGGAACCACGGAATCTACGTCTTGGTTTGTCGGCGGACGGAATGAACCCACATGGTAATATGAGTAGTAGGCATAGTACTTGGCCCGTCATACTTGTCAACTACAATCTCCCTCCGAAGTTGAGCATGTAGCGGAAGTTCTTGATGTTGACTTTATTGATATCTGGTACTCAACAACCAGGGAATGACATTGATGTGTACTTAGCACCACTAATCGATGATCTAAAGAGCTTATGGGAAAAGAGGATCGAAGTTAGAGATGCTTACCGTCAAGAGACATTCACACTCCATGCAATGTTGATGTGGACAATTAATGACTTTCCTGCTTATGGAAATTTATCTGGTTATTTAGTCAAGAGTTTTATCGGTTTTCCCGTTTGCATGAAAGAAACATCATCCATCTGATTGAAGAATAGTAAGAAAGCCGTTTACCTTGGTCATAGAAGATTCTTACCACAAAATCATCGATACCGCAAATAGAAAAAGGCTTTCGATGGTAATACGGAAGAAAGAATCCCTCCCCGGGTTTTGACGGGCGAAGACATTTATGAAATTGTTAAAGATTTGAAAGTGGTGCTCGGGAAAAGAAAACGGAGTAACAATGATCCCGTGGTTGATGGACCTTGGAAAAAGCAGTCAATCTTCTATGAACTTCCATATTGGAAGATACTTTTTGTTCGTCATTGCTAGGATGTGATGCATATTGAGAAAAACGTATGTGAATCAAAAGTGGACACGTTGCTAGACATTCCTAATAAGAGCAAAGATGGTGAAAAAACACGGTTGGATCTTAAGGAATTGAATATTAGACTTAACTTGATCCCGACGAAAAAAGGGAATGCAACTTACTTACCTCTGGTGAAGTACACATTATCAAGACAAGAAAAAAGAAAGCTTTGTGAGTGGCTCGCTTCTGTAAAAGTGCCCAACGGGTATTCTTCCAACTTCAAAAGGTTGGTGTCTATGAAGGATCTGAGGCTGATTGGGATGAAAACACATGATTGTCATATCTTGATACAACAGTTATTACCGCTGCCCTTGCGAGGAGTTTTAACGAAGGATGTGAGATTCGCAATTACCTAGTTATGCTCATTTTTCAACTCGATATGCTCCAAGGTAATTGATCCATTGACACTAGATTCCCTATAATCAGACTTGGTTAAGACTTTGTGCTTGCTTGAGAAGTACTTTCAACCCTCATTTTTTGACATAATGATTCATCTAACGGTGCACTTAGTCTGGGAAGTGAAGCTATGTGGACCGGTGTACTTGAGATGGATGTATCCTTTTGAAAGGTACATGAAGGTTTTGAAGGGTTATGTCAAGAACCGAAATAGGTCGGAAGGATGTATAGTAGAAAGCTACATTGCGGAGGAATCGGTCGAATTTTGCTCCGGGTATTTGTCCACCGCGGAAGCGATTGGGTTGCCAAAGACTACAAATATTGATTAGAAAGGACTATCCATCGGCATTCCATCGCCGGTAAATCGATGTGAATGGGAGAAAGCTTGTCTCTATACTTTACATAATAAGGTTGAAGTTGAGCCTTTAATTGAGGTCTACCTTCAGGAATTAAGAGATAGAAATTCAAGAAGAGGAAGAAATGAAAAGTTGCTACAAGATGAACACAATTGGACGTTTCGTCAGTGGCTACGAAGACATGTCTTTCAGAAGGGCGGCTTTTCGCAAGAGTTAATGAACCTCGCTGGAGGTTCGTCGACGATTGTTACACGTTATACATCATACTTCGTCAATGGTTATACATTCTACACTCGCGAAAGAGATGAGAAGCATCCTGTTCAAAATAGTGGTGTTAGTATCCGTGCTAAGGCCATGCATATTTCATCTGTAAAGGACAAGAATCCAGTTTATGGAACTATGAACTACTTCGGTTTCATTGAAGATATTTGGGAACTCGATTACTGTGGTTTACATGTAGCACTCTTTAAGTGTAAATGGGCTGACAATAATTATGTAAGAATTGACAGTGATGGCATCACAGTAGTGGACTTTACACGATTGGGATACAAAAATGATCCATTCATAATGGCATCACAAGCAATCCAAGTATTTTACACAACAGATCCCAGCAATGTAGAGTTGTCCTTAGTAATGCCAATGAAGCCAAAATTGATCCGTGATCAAGAAGATGAGGAATATTGCTCTGACATTCCATCTTTCACATAGGGATTGCCTCCGGTTGAGGAGATTGACGAATTCAATGATGATGTTTCCCACTTGGTTCGACCTGATATTGAATGGACACGTGTTGAGGAAGCAAAGAGAAAAAAGAAAAAAACTTGAATATTATGCCATTTATTTTGTACAGCACATGACTTTATTTTTATTATAATTTAATATGTATTATATATTTATTTTGTTATGTTTATTGCTATATATATATTGAACATTAATTTTGAATAGGGATCAGTACTACAGTATGAGTAATTTTTGTAAATAACACAAGGTTATTAGGCCGTCGTATTTTGGTGACAAAATTGGATTACAATTACACGACGGTTTTCCGACAAAACTGTCGTGTGATCTACTTCTCAAAAATTACACGACGGTTCTTAAGACCATCGTTTAATCCCGCTCTGTGGGGATTACACGACGGTCCCCGGGACCATCGTTTAATCCCCAAGAGGGGCATTACACGATGGTTTTTTTCGAACCGTCGTGTAATCGTCTTCAAATTTTCAAAACTTAAAAATTTTGAAAATTTTCAAATTTCATTTTTCAAAATCCGCGGGAAAACCCATTACTTAAATACAATTTCCTCTTCATTTCTCTTTATATATCCACACGAATTTCTCCATTTCTCTTCACACTCTCTACATTTCTCAAGTACCCACATCCTTCACCAACCCGCCGCCACCTCTCTTTTAAAATCCGGTCAAGCCGCTGTTGCCGTCGTTGTCGCCGCCGCCTCCCTCTTGGTGTGGCCGTGCCTATTCTTTTTCAAAGAAAAGCAATGTGACTTCATATATAAACCAAAACACAAATATCGATTTGTATTGTTGTTTGTCACTAAAGATCCATTTTTGAACATGAGTGTTTTTGTTTTTAATGTTGCTCTTTGTAGATGAATGATTTGTGAATGGTTTTGGCACTTTACACACATTTATAAACATGATTTTTTTCCGCGCACAACAGGCTCGATGAAATGCCAAAATGAGTTTTTCTTTTCGAAAAACATATAGAGTTTGGTAAATATTCATAGCATAACTATAGCAAGATTACATGAAGTCCTCTAGCATGAAAATACATAAAGAATGCCTCAAAACGCCCTATGCCCGTAGAGACCGCGACGGGCGCCTGGTGCCCCTAGGGGCCTCCTGGTGCCTGGCACCCGCAAGGGGCGCCAGCGCCCGTTGGGGCCTCTTTGCACTAGTGGGGGGGCGCCGGGCGCCTTGTGCCCGTGGGTGTCCCCAGGCGCCCTTGTGCGTGCGGGCGTGCGTGCGCGCACCTAACTGTGCTTTAGCCGTTTATACGTTCGTCAATGGTGTTTTATTTTTTATTTACGAAATTCCAACTAAATAAGTTTGTGCACCTTTGTGCCATTTTAAAAAATTAATGTATTGTGTAGTTATTAGTTAAAGTTAATTTGATTCGATTATATTGGTCCGACATAATTATTTTTATTTTTATTTTTTTGGCGATAAATATAGGTGAACGAATACAATGGAACATTCCAAAAAGGGACGAGCACGAAGGAAAAATCCGTTGGATCCCAATGTCGATGGCAAGCGAAGGGCAACTATAATGAAACACGTCCATATGGCAAGGAAAAGAGGTGAACGAATTCAAGTCACATTTGACGAGAAAGGACAATTGGAAGGGAAGCACGGTGACGAATTGATGAGCTGGATTGGTGTGCTCGCTCTAGAGCACGTTCCAATATGGATACAAGATTGGAGATCTCGCGATTTAGACGGATTGAAAGAGATTATTTGGAAAGAAATTGTTACGTCTTTCACCGTGGATGATTGCTTTCGGAATACTTGTTTCAAATTATGTAGTGAAACTGCAAGGAATTTTCGGCATGATCTGTACAAGACGTTGTCGAGGAATTTGTAACAGAAGAAAGTGTGTGGACACAGGCCCAAAAAGTTATTGACAACTGCCCCAATATAGAAGAAGAGGATTGAGTGAAATTCGTTCAATATAGAACATCCTCACAATTCCAACAACTATCTGATCGTAGAAGAAAAATAAGAACAAACAACGAATACTCATCAAGAGGAGGTCGAGACGGATATAGGAAGCTCGATCAGGAAAATGTATGTAATTAAATTTTGTTCGTACTAAATCGTATGCCATTTATAGAACATTATGTCCTCATTTATACTAACGATGTTAAATTACAGTTTAAGAAGACTGGGAAATGGGAAAGAAGAGATGGTTTGTGGCTAGAGCGACAGACATGCGCAGATGGAAAGTTGAAAGATCCAGCATGTAAAAAAGTTAGCGAGTTGATAGTAAGTTTACTAACTTACAATGAATTCTTCATCACTACTATACGTACTTACAACCCTTAAGCTTAAATGGGTTATGTTGATTATCTTGTAGATGGAGTACAACACACAGGAGAGCCAAGGCACTTTTGAATTAGTTGTCACTAGTTATGTATTGTTGCATGCATTATCTAGATCCGAACACAAAGGGCGTGTCCGTGGGCAATCAAAGTTCGTAAGGCCTTCTCAGTACTTTAACCTAAATTGAAGTTCGAGTAAAGACAATGAAGTACTATCAATGAGACGTGAAATAGAAGAATTAAAGGCGTTGGTGCATGGTCTATGTGCGAACAAAGATGTGGAGCCGTCGGTTGATCCCAACAATGTGCCAACCGTGGACCAACACAACAGCTTTAAGGCTAGTTGCTCTGCCCAAGAAAAACAACATGGAGTTTCTGATCCGCCAACCATGCCGGTCGACAGTTGCTTGTTGCGTTTGGAAGAGCATGGCTGGGAAGCCTTCCCACCGATACGGTGCATGGGATTCCACTTGGGGAAGGGAACGTGCGAGTGTCAATCAATGTGCCAAAATTAAAAAAAATCACCATTACCTATACCGACGTACGAGGCAACCACTGTGGAGGATGCTGTTAATGGGTTTGTTGCTTGGCCTAAAAGATTAGTTGAGATCGACACGGGTATGAACAAGGCGAGTCGAGGGCCTAGTCACGTTCCTGACCCAGCAGCTGGCAAAAAAAAAATGTCAAAAAAAAGCTTGAAAATAAAACAATCGACTCTCAGACTGAGGTACAACAAGGTGTGCAATAACAACAACAACCTTTGTTCGACTTTAATAACATGAACATGGCGATGAGGCCTTTGGCTTATTATGCACATAGTTCCATGCGTCAAGGTAATCAGATTGAGGTCCCAATACCATACACGATCATGACTTAAGAAATGCCTGTCTTTCTGAGCTTTGAAGATATTTATGAGTTCATTAATTTACAAGAAATCAGTGCAAATTGTATATTAGTCTACATGAGGTACGACATTCTATCTCTGAAATTTTTTTTATCTGGGAATTCTTCTATATGTCAGGTAGAGTAACATTTTTGATACGCTTATGCAGATATTTGGTGGAACTATGTAGGATTAACGGGCAAGCTGAGAAGTTTGCGTTTGTGTCTCCAACCTTGATCTCACCGGTGAGAACAGATACTGAAGATGCTGGCATGAGAGATCGAGCCGACAATCATATCAGCTTTTTACGTGACGCACCAAAAGGACAGCTTTATCCTGTGCCACATAACAGAGGAAGACATTTGGGTCATTGACCCATGGGAGGACCTTGTCCTTTATTTTGATCCTCTTCGAGAGAAGAAACGAGACGATTTTACTGAGCTAATGGACATGTAAGTCAATTTTAATATGTTCATTTTTTTAATCTTAATTATATGCATCTTAATTAATTAGTTTGAATTTTACCAATTTGCTAGGGCCCTATCGGATTGGAAGATTATGACTGGAGAAGGGATTAGAAGGAGACGAGACTGTAAAACCAAAATATCGAACCGTCCTTGTCCTCTCCAAGAGGGAAGTGTTGAATGTGGTTATTTTATTTTAGGTTTTATGAGGGATGTAGTGTTGAATGGAATTGATGTACTTGAAAGTAAATAATTTTTTACTTCTCAGGATTTAGATTTAATTAGGGGAGAATGGGCTAGCCATGTAATGCAATTCATTAATTATAATATATGAACTTGTAATGCAATAATTGATATGTATTTTTACTTTGATCAATAAAGTTAATATATTGGATCATGTATTGGATAACATACAGGTTAGGCCACCTGTTGAAAATCACTAAAAAACCCCATTTTGTTTACATAGTACATTACACGACGGTTCTTGGTCGAACCGTCGTGTAATGTTCAATATTACACGATGGTTCCTAGGGAACCGTCGTGTAATGTAGGCACATTACACGACGGTTCTAGCCTAAACCGTCGTGTAATGTATCTGCATTACTTGTTTCGACGACGGTAGAGTTGGTTTCGACGACAGTTTTAACCGTCGTGTAACATTGAGATACCATAACGGTAATATAACCGTTGTGTTATCTTCCACGATACTAGATTACACGACGGTCGGGTAACCGTCGTGTAAACTTTACACGACGGTAAAAAACCGTCGTGTAATCCACAATTTTTACTAGTGCCAAACATGGTATTTACATGGTGAAGATTTTTTTGATATTAGATATACATCGACGAGTACTAAAGGTAAATAGCCTATTGTTGAGGAAGACGTTGGTGATATTATGTTCAATATGATAAATGATTTGGAATAACACTTTGTACACCGTCCGGAGTTATTTGAGGTAATGATTAATAATGT
Organism: Ficus carica; assembly: GCA_009761775.1. NCBI lineage: Eukaryota > Viridiplantae > Streptophyta > Magnoliopsida > Rosales > Moraceae > Ficus > Ficus carica. The sequence goes on from CM019750.1 coordinate 4,636,808, forward strand.
CAAAATGCCTTTGTATGTTGGGTGTACAAAATATACAAAATTAGGGGCATTGGTTAAATTATGGACAATAGAAGCATCGGGAGGGTGGACGGATTCTAGTTTCACGACTCTTTTAGAATTTCTAAAAGATGTTTTACCGGATGATAACAAAGTACCACCTAGTATGTACGAGGTGAAGAAGACGTTGAGCACTTTGGGAATGAAATATGAAAATATTCATGCTTGTCCAAATGATTGCGTCATTTACCGAAAAGAATATGAAGATTTAGGTGAATGCTCGGTTTGTAACAAGTCAAGATGGAAGAAGGGCAAGATGCCATTGAATGGTAGCAAAGGAGTGCCAGTGAAGGTGCTATGGTACATTCTACCGGCTCCATGTTTGCATCATTTATTTCGTAATACCGAGCATGCTAAGAATTTGATATGGCATCATGATAAACGTTTTGACGATGGTAAGCTTAGGCATCCAGCCGATGTACTACAATGGAAGACCTATGATGACAATCATCCAGATTTTAGTACAGAACCAAGGAATTTAAGGGGGTGTTTGGTGTTTGAGTTTGAGTTTGAGTTAAGATTTATAAGTTTAAATAGTGATTTTGGTTGACTTTTTTAGAAAAGACAAAAAACTTTTGGGGAAAAAGACAAAAATTGAGTTGATGGTGGTGAGTTTAAACTCACCACCCAAACGGGCCCTAAGTCTCGGTTTGTTGGCGGACGGAATGAACCCACATAGTAATATGAGTAGTAGGCATAGTACCTGGCCAGTTATACTTGTCAACTACAATCTCCCTTCAGAATTGTGCATGAAGCGGAAGTTCTTGATGTTGACTTTATTGATATCAGATCCTCAATAATTGGGGAATGACATTGACGTGTACTTGGCACCATTAATCGATAGCCTAAAACGCTTGTAGAAAACTGGTTTACAAATTAGAGATTCTTACTGTCAAGATACGTTCAATTTTTGTGCAATGTTAATTTGGTCAATTAATGACTTTCCCGCACTTGGCAACCTATCTGGTTATCCTATGAAGAGTTCTATAGGTTGTCCCATTTGTATGAAGGAAACATCTTCCATGCAGTTGAAAATTGATAAGAAAACCGTTTACCTTAGTCACAGGAGATTCTTGTTAAAAAATCATCAACACCGCAAACAAAAGAAGGCTTTTGATGGTAATACTGAAGAAATAACCACTCCTCGGATTTTGTTTAGCGAAGATGTATTTGAGATGGTTAAAGATGTGAAAGTAGTTTTGGGAAAGAGAAAACGGAAGGATCCAGTTGTCGATGGACCTTGGAAGAAGAAGTCAATCTTCTATGAACTTTCAAATTGAAAGTCACTTTACGTTTGTCATTGCTTAGATGTTATACATATTGAGAATAATGTCTGTGAATCGATAGTAGGCACGTTGCTTGACATTCCAAAAAACAAAACTAAAGATGGTGTAAAGGCAAGGCTGGATCTTAAAGAGATGAAGATTAGACCAAATTTGCTCCCTGACAAAAGATCAAACGACACTTACTTACCTCCGGCAAAGCACCCATTATCGAGATAAGAAAAGAGAAAGCTTTGTGAATGGCTTGCTTCTGTGAAAGTACTAAGTGAGTACTCTTCCAACTTCAAAAGGTTAGTATCGATGAAGGATTTGAGACTCGTTGGAATGAAAACACATGATTGTCATATCTTGATGCAACAATTATTACCTCTTGCATTGCGGGGAGTTTTAATGAAAAATGTGGATATTCAATTACGAAGTTATGCTCATTTTTCAATTCAATTTGCTCCAAGGTAATTGATCCACTTATGCTAGATTCGCTACAATCGGAAATGGTGATGACAATGTGCATGCCTGAGAAGTATTTCCTACCAGCCTTTCATTGAGGTTCACATGACGGAATTAAAAGCTGTGAATCCAAGAAAAGGAAGAAGTGAAAAGCGGATTTAAGATGAGCACAACTGAACATTTCAGAAGTGGATAAGAAAAGATTTGTATATGAAGGCTGGCGTTTCATAAGACTTAATGAAGCTAGCAAGAAGACCGTCATCGATAGTCACAAAATATACATCGAACTTTGTCAATGGCTTCTCTTTCTACACTCGCGAAAGAGATGAGAAGCATCCCGTCCAAAATAGTGGTGTGACCCTTCGTGCCGAGTCTATGCATATTTCCTCCGCAAAAGACAAGAATCCGATTTACATTTCCATGAACTACTTTGGGTTTATTGAAGATATTTGGGAACTTGATTATTGCGGCCTGCGGATTGCACTCTTTAAATGCAAGTGGGCTGACAATAATTATGTTAAGATTGATAGTGATTGCGTGATAGTGGTGAACTTTAGGCGATTGGGATACAAAAATAATACTTTTATTATGGCGTCACAAGCGGTACAAGTATTTTACACAACGGATCCCGACAAATAGAGTCATATTTAGTTGTGCCAGTGAAATCAAGAATGATCTGGGATGGCCAAGAAGATGTTGAAGATTGTACCGACATTCCATCCTTCACAAAGGGATTGCCACCAGTGGAGGAGATTGATGATTTTGACGATGATGTTTTATATTTGCTTCGTTTAGATGTCGAGTGGACACGTGTTGAAAAGCAAAAAAAAAAAAAAATTTGACAGTGATTTTTTTTTTTACATTGTATATAATTTATAAGTTTTATTAATTATGTTAATTATGCACATTATATTACTTATATTTGATTTTGTGTTGATGAAAGTAAGAACATGAGTTAATGATGGGCTGCTGAATGCATAACACACAGGTTTGGCCGCCTGTGGGATTATAGTTAAAATCTTCAATGTGGCAGACGTTATTTAAAAACATATGATAACTATTTTTCTGGAAAATTATCGTGGTTTATATCTGAGAATGGACATACAACGACGGTTTTTGGGAAAAACGGTCGTGATTAACAGTTTAAAAAAATTTAAAATTTTCCCGGTCAACATACCACGATGGTTTTTTTCCAAAAACGATCGTGGTAAATAGTAAAAAATATTTTTTTATAAATTCCCAGCCAACATGCCATGATGGTTTTTGGAAAAAACCGTCGTGGTATGTTGACCGGTAATTTTAAAATTTTTGTTTTTTATGGTTTGAATTTTTGGAGCGTATATATATATATATATATATAACCATCATTCTCTCCCCATTCTCTCTCGCGCCTCTTTCACTCTTGGCTGCAAACTCTCCGTCGAAACCTTAGGCCATCTCCTCCGCCGTGCCGTGACTTCTCCCTCCATTCTCTCTCTCGGCTCCCACTCTACACCGCCTCCTTTCTCTATCGTGCCTCTCCATTTCTCTCTCCGCTCCAATCTCCGTCGGCCTCTACTCCACCATTCGTTCTCTCACGTCTCTCTCTCACCGTGACTCCCCCGTCGCCTACGCCGCTACCGAGTCGCTTATACCCACGCCCGACTACTTGGTAATTCTCACTCTCTCTTGCACCGCACGGTTTATGAAAGTTCGTTGGTTGATTGTAAACTTGATTTTTGGTGATTGTTGATTGTGGTTTGTAACGACCCGACTACGTAAGGCCGTTACCGTGCTTATATACCATGCTTACCTAACTTAAATACTTAACTTACTTAAACATACTTTTGTATTCGTGAAAATACAGAAATATTTTTAAAAAAATTTAAACTAAATTTAAAACCTATCTTATTCTCATACTTATTTATATGTACTAAATCGAGTATAGAGTTGTAAACCATTTTAACATATTTGATAAACTATACTAATTACCGTTGTAATAAACTTTAATTATTGTCCCAGTACTAAATATGTTAAGTACCGGTACCATTATATAATCATATCATAACATTAACATATTTTACAAAATGCGTGCTGGTGTCCAACCCAAATTTCACAGTCTGCAATGTCATCTCTCCACAGTCTTGCATCAAGCTTGTCCAGTAGTAGGTTGCTTACCTACAGCATGAACGTAAGTTATGAGCTTATGCTCAGTAAGTACAACTTACTATTCTGCAAAATTATTTTATGTAAAAGAATGTATGAATTGATAATACATGAACCAATTATGCTTTCTTATAAATCAATTATGTTTTTTTTAATGTAAACTTAACATAAATCATTTATACTTTCTTATTTTAACTTAGCTTTGGGCCCCTTACATAACATGAACATGAGTGTACTGTAATACCAAGTATTTCCGCAATAATACAATTTCTTTTGTATTAAGGAATTTGTACAAATTATGAAGGTATGCATGAAAAAGCCAGTTAAGGGTTTTTATTACGTTTTTGTGAGTTTTATGATTTTATAAGACTCGAAAATGATTGCTTAATCAAGCAAATGACCTTTTAGGCGAAAAGGAGCAAAATCGCCAAAATTTTCATGTTGGTCAAAGTTTGACCGAAAAACGTCGACGGTTGACCAAAAAGTCAACTGTTGACCACGAGGGTCAAAACTTGGCGGGAAAGTCAGCGGTTGACAAGAAAGTCAATGGCGGACGAGAAAGCCAAAGATTGACCCAAAAAGTTAAAGAAAAAGGCTGTACAATTCAATAATTCGCAGTATAGAATTGTACTGCATTAAGTCATTTTTATGATTAAAATGATATGTTTAGGATTCAAAGCCACCATAGAAAATCAAGCACAATAATTAGAATAACTTGGGCCAAGTGGTTTCAAGTTATGAGAAAATTTTTATACAGTTCGGTTTTACACAGATGAATTTTGGACTACAGTTCGAAATACCAATACTGCGTATAATTGAATCCAGTATTGGAAATACCTGTGTTAACTTAAGAATGGACTGTCTAATAACATAAAGTAGCAAACAAGCCTTATGATAGGCTTACATCACCTTTAAAGGATAAATTACATCATTAGCTTAATTAATTAAAAAAAAAAAAATTGGAAAGTAATGAGCATTCTTCAGCAGCAAGGATGGCCGGCCAGCTGTAGGGGCAAGGGGCTGATTTCCAAAAAATTTGAGGATCAAATGTTGCAATTACCAAGTCTTCAAAACCTCTATAAATAGGGGTGTTCATAAATCAAAAAAATTAAAAAAAGACAACCAAACTCTTGCCATTTTCTTCCTTGAGCAAACCGGATTTGAGGGAGTGAAGAAAGGAGTGGAATTTCAGCCAAGATCTAGGAAATAGAGAGTGAGAGGGTCGGCTTTTGTGAAGGGAAAGCAAGGAAAAAAGTTTGGAAATTTTGACACCCAAATTTCCTAGAGTGGCCGGTTGTATGTAGCAAGAGAGAGGTGAGAAAAAATTCTAAGGACTAAGTGTGATTAGGGGTTTTGAGTGTTGGATTCTTATCTAGAACCTCAAGCTAGAGCTCAACAACTTTTGGTGCTCATCTTGGCCAAGAAGGCCGGTTATAGGGAGGAGAAAGCAAGGAAAACCAAGCCAAGATTTTGGCCGGATTTTGGAGCATTTGGCCGGAATTTTTGAGCAAGTTGGTGGCCGGAATTTAAGGGAAGGAAGGCTGGAAAAATTTGGACCCCATTAGCCAAGCAAGGTCAGCACTAGTGAAAGGAAAAAGGGGAAGAAATCCAAGTCCAAATTGGACCAAAAGTGAGGTAAAAATTTACTAAACCTTTAAGCTTTCCATTTAAATTTCATTTGAGAAATTTAAATGTATTTTTATGCAAGGTTTGTAAGAGCTTAAGCTCATTGTTATTGCTGCTTTAGTTTAAAATTTAGGGTTGTGCTTGATAGGTTAGGGTTTGTTGGTGGTTGCAAAGATTATGCATGTTAGGTGCTTGTGTTATTGATTAGGGTTTTATGATAGGTTGTATGATTTTAATATTGGCTTGCATGTTGAAAATTGGACGTTAGAAACGTGATGCATGACTGATTTAGGCTCCCGCTGAGTTCGGTTGAGGTAGGGTGAACGTTATAGGACGTAAACGAAAATTGAAACCGAAAACTGACAACTCGGGTAGAATTGGCCAGTTTCGGGAAAAACAGTTTTTGAGGCCTTTAGAGGCCGAATCTGGAAAAACTCAAAACACAAAAGTTGTTAAGAAGAATTTTTCCTAGTGGACAACGCGGACGGATTTGCAAAATGAGGCTCCAATGGCCTCGGTTTTTAACAAAACCCGAGCCTGAAGTGCCCAGGACCCCTGCACGGCCAGGTTTGGTTCCACAGGGTGTTTGACAAAGAAAACGTCCGAACTAGGTTTTACCTAAAACACGAAAGTTGTAGAAATTTTTAATATCTAAAACTTTCGTGAAGACAAGTTGTTCAGAATCAGCTTTGATTTTAAAATGAAAATGGATTTCAAAAACGGTACAGGAAATATGGAAAATCCTGTACAGGATTTCTAAAATCAACACAGAAAAAGGGGAATTTCGCAGTTACACTAATAATTGACATTGTGAAACTGTTCCAAAGGCAGTTTCCAATAGTCAATAATTTTATACGTCTCATTTTAAGATTTTTAGTTTTCAAAGTTAAACAAAAAGGATTTTTATACTTAAACCTAAGGTTTTCTTTTCTAAGGAAATAAGATTTTGAAACCTAAGTTAAAAATAATCCGATTAGAATAGATTTAAACCCTAGGGTTACTTAATGTAACCAAGTAGGATAATGTAAAAATAAGTAAGGGCATATAACTAAGGTTATATAAGAGTGTTGGTTATACTACCAACATTTCTAACCCTTACTTCTGTTCAATTACAGAATATAATATCCGACAGTGTCCTGAAGAGGGTCAGCTCAACTTTGGACACAACATACACGAACAAGGTAAGTACAACTCCGCCTACAGCATAGGCTTTGTTGTGTATACTTGCCTAAGTATGAAATTGTTAAGTGTTATGGGTGATGAAGTGTTACATGTTAAATGTGCTATAAAAGTTATATGTTAGGATTTAGGAAATGTTACAAAATGTTATAATTATATGCTATACTTTATGAAATGTTATGAAATATGTTATGAAAAGTAAAATGTAATATGCTAAGGAAAGTGTTATGAAAAATGTTAGAAACATGTTAAGATTAAAATATGCTAAGATTTAATTATGTAGAACATCACAAAGCATGTTCACTAATTAACTAAGAATGAGACCAAGTACAAGATAAAGAATGTTATGATGGTAAGCAAATTGCCTGTGTCGTACCGACCCGCGTTAGGTCGGGTTGGACTATGGATTGTGTTGGAAATGGACTGGCCGCCCCAACCAATTCATAGTTGCGCGCCCGGTATTGACACCTATGGGGCCCATATGTTAAGATAAGCTAAGAAAGCAAGTTATGAATGATAAGAAAGCATAAGAAAGCATAAATGGCTCATGCATATGTAGGATAAGTTACTTTATGTTCTGTTATGTTAAGCTATATGATGTTATGCAATGATTAAGTTATGTATGTCTTATTGTGTTGTGTCGCGGTATAGGACAGTTGTACTTGCTGAGCGAAAGCTCACTGTCTTACGTCTATGCTGTAGGTAAACAACCTGCTAGCAATTGCTGATACAAGATGGAGGGGCGAGGCTTGGCGGACTGTGAACTGTGGGAATTATAGAACCGCTACGCGTTTTGAATTTATTTTATTTATGCTTTTTAAGTTAAGATACGCCAAACGACTTTAATTAATATTTGTTATATCTTACGTACGACTTCGTGTGTGTGTCACACTGTATAAAAAAAAAAAAAAAAAAAAATTTCCGCTGTTTACATAAAGTAAGTAAGTACGAAATATACGATATGTATGTATGTACGGTAACGGCCTGTGCTAGGCGGGTCGTTACAGAGTTGGTATCAGAGCCAAGTTTCCTGCGAATTGGTTTCACAGTCAGCCTGCCATCGCCGCCATCATTGTAAGTCAAATTTTATTTTCATATATTAATATTTATTATGTGACTATATCATGGTAGATACGATATCATGGACCCCGAGCGAGTGGAGGAGGATCGAGAGGCAGTTACGTCGTTTTATGAGTCGTTCCCCTTAGTGTTCGATGGTACGAGACGGACCGTGTCATTAGCAGCATGGCTATATGACATGGAGTTGATCTTCCGCACAAGTCATATCCAGGCTCGCCTACAGGTCTCGCTGGCCAGTCGATGTCTGAGGACTGATGCTCGCCTCTGGTGGATGACGATCGGTGAGCAGGCGATGCCGGAGCGTACTTGGGGGCACCTTCGTTCGCTAGTGATCGGACGCTACGGCCCGATACCTGCGGAGGGAGCCGACGCGCCACCCCGAGATCCTGAGATTTATCAGGATATGCACCATGAGCGTTATTATCAGTATATGGAGTTTTGGCGCGCGTATCCAGCAGAGTCGATGAGCCATTATTGCCGGCGCTTTCAGGAGGCGATGCTGCCTCACATTCCTCAGGATATACCCAGTCCGGAGTTGCAGGCTTTAGTGATTCTTCGCAACGGACTACCTCCCCCCATCCGACAGTACGTCCCAGCACCCACACCCGACATGACGGTGGGACACATGATTGAGTATATTTTGGGTGCGGAGGCCATCGTTCATGCCTTGCAGGCTGGCCCGGTAGAGCCAGGGGCACCGGCTGACGACGTCGATGAGCCGGAGCCGGTATATGAGCCCGAGCCGATTTATGAGCCGGAGCCGGTATATGAGCCCGAGCCGGTAGAGGAGCCGGAGCCCGTATATGAGCCAGGCCCTGTCTCTCCAGAGGACCCGATGGCCGCCGATCAGGTACAGGAGGCCGAGATGGAGGCCGAGGCCAGTGATGATGAGATGGATGTCCACGAGGATCAGCCAGAGGATCCTCCGATTATCGTCATATCTAGTGATGATGAGGACGACGACGATGAGCCCGAGCACGAGCTAGGGTTCGGAGGCTGGCTCGATGAGGGCGATGACTTTGAGGAGGACCCAGAGGAGATTCCGATTGATGATGGAGATGGAGACGCTGACTCCGATGCAGCTTCGGAGGTCACAGTTGTAGAGATAGATTAGGTTTAGACTAACTGGTTATGTATATATTTTTGGTTTTGAAACTGTTTTGTACCAGCTTATTATTTTTTGGATATAGGCTTGTACCTATGTACGATGGTTAAGTGGTAGACACTTCCATCACATTTTGACCCTGTATATATACAGTACGATGTCATAGACATGTATTTACAGTACGATAAATATGATGTATTTTTGAAAATGTACAAAGGACCGTGCGACCACGGGATATATGATATGAAAAGTTATGTTATGTTTACGAAGTGCTGTGTTAAGCATATGTATGTTAAATGTTAAGATACGATACACAAGAGTTATGCTAAGATTTTAAACGCTATGATAAATTTGTTATATTAAATATTCCCTTGAGATATGATAAGTTACGTATGAAAAAAGAGATATTAACAGTATGATAATATCTTTCTTATGAATTGTAGAAGATGGTACGTCCACGGCGAACAATACCGGTAAATCCGCCGGTGCCAGATTTAGCAACAGTAGTAGCAAACTTGCAAAGGCAGCTGCTTGAACAGCAGCAAGAAACGAACAGATTACGGGAACAGATAGCCCAGATGAACCAGAGACCCCAAGTGGATGAAGTTCCACCTCCCGTTCACCAAGCACCCCCAGTTTATCAGGTACCGCCAGTAGTACCTCCAGTTCCAGAAGTTCAGCCCGAGATTCCGATGGCACCGGTTGGAGGACAAGTTAATGTACAGCCGGTCCGGGAAGATTTACTGTACGAGCGGTTTAGGCGTATGAAGGCACCTGAGTTCGAAGGGCCAACTGATCCTATAGCCGCTGATAACTGGCTGATTGATATCCAAGTCATTTTGGATTTCATGCGGCTTACTGAGCAAGAAAAGGTTCTCTGCGCTTCGTTTGCCCTCAGGAAAGATGCCAGACACTGGTGGATGACAGTACAGATGCGCCGAGATGTCCTGGCCATGGACTGGCAGGATTTTGTAACCGAATTCCGTGCCATGTATTACAATGCGGAGATACTGGCAGCCCAGCAAGATGAGTTCACCAGCTTGCAACAGGGATCGATGACTGTTATGGAGGCTGTACAGAAGTTCGAACAATTAGCCCGTCTGTGCCCGGAACTGGTTCCGACTGAAAGGGAGAAAGTCAGACGAATGATGAAGATGTTCCGCACGGACATCTCCAAACAAGTGAGTGCAGGCAGTAGCCCGTCTACCCTGGTATCCGACTGTGTTAGCAGGGCAATAAGAGCGGAATACTGGATTAACCGGGACAAGGAAGCACGGGCTCAGATTTTCAAAGCCAGGAAGGAGGAGAAGGCAGTAGTTAAACAGACACAGCCCCGCCAGAGCTCCGAGTCTAACCAAAAAGGCCAGACCAGTGGTCCCGCTCAAAATTCCAAGCAGTTTGGGAGGAATAAGAGAAAAGGGAATTTCTCAGGTCAGGGTCAACAGAGGAATTTCCCTCCGAAGAGAAATAATAGAGGAATTGAGGGCAGCAACACTGACTTTCCCCAATGTGCCAAGTGTGGAAAGAAGCACCCGGGAGTGTGCAGAATGGGGACGAACGCTTGCTATCTGTGCGGCAAAGAGGGGCATTATGCTAGAAACTGCAATCAGAATCCCCAGAACCAGAACCAGAACCCTCCACGTCCAAGCCGAAATGTGAATAGCCAGCTGCATGCGGTTCAAGCTAGGCTGGAAGGACCTTCAATTGCCTAAGGCAGGCTGGAAGCTCCTGAACCCCAGGCCAGAATCTTTGCTTACACAAGAGGAGATGCTGAAGCAGGAACTTCTCATGTGGTGACAGGTCAGATCTCTATCGCCACTCATGAAGCTATTGCCTTATTTGATTCTGGTGCCACCCATTCGTTTGTATCTTTGGAGTTCGCCCGGAAGTTAGGAAGAAGTGTGGATAAATTAGAACAACCCTTTAGAACTTCTTTGCCATCCGGAGAAATTTTGTGGTCCAATTTCTGGATACGGAATATTCCCGTGGATATCTGTGGCAGAGAATTGCATGTAGATCTCATCGCAATCAGGCTTCAGGATTTCGATGTGATCTTAGGGATGGACTTCTTGGGTAAATACAATACCAAGATCGACTGCCGGAAGCGTTGTGTAACTTTTAGTCCCTGTGGTGAGGAGGAGTTCAGTTTTTACGGACAGTCTCGGAACTCAGCAACCAGACTGGTCACAGCAATGAAGGCTTGGAAAATGTTAGCTAATGGCTGTCTAGGGTACTTAGCTAACATGGTGGATAAGGATAGAGAGATGGAGCTAACGCCAGAAGACGTCCCTATTATAAGGGAATATGTGGATGTCTTTCCGAAAGATCTGCCAGGGCTCCCGCCAGAGCGCGAAATCTCGTTTGGGATCGAGTTACTACCTGGAGCTGCTCCGATATCAAAAGCACCTTATCGCATGGCACCTGCGGAACTTAGAGAGCTTCAAGTACAGTTACAAGAGTTGCTCGATAAGGGATTCATCCGACAGAGTCACTCTCCGTGGGGAGCACCAGTTTTGTTTGTAAAGAAAAAGGATGGATCGCTACGCATGTGCATCGACTACCGGGAGCTGAACAAGATCACAATCAAGAACAAGTATCCCCTTCCGAGGATAGACGATCTCTTTGATCAGCTCAGAGGAGCAGTGGTATTCTCAAAGGTCGATCTGCGATCAGGTTATCACCAGCTTAGGATCAAGGAATCAGATGTCTCCAAGACGGCTTTCCGTACGCGCTATGGACACTATGAATTTTTAGTTATGCCGTTTGGACTGACCAACGCCCCAGCTGCTTTTATGGACCTTATGAACCGGGTATTCAAGGAATATTTGGATAAGTTCGTCATTGTCTTTATTGACGATATTTTGATTTATTCAAGGTCCCAGGAGGAACATAAACAGCATTTGAGAACGGTGATGGAGACGCTAAGACGACATCAGCTGTATGCCAAATTCACTAAATGTGAATTTTGGCTGGAAAAGGTGCATTTCTTGGGGCATGTTGTGTCGAAAGAAGGGATTTTCCGTGGATCCTGCTAAGGTAGAAGCGGTTAGTACTTGGCCCAGACCCAGAAATGTTACGGAAATTAGGAGTTTCCTTGGATTGGCTGGTTATTATCGGCGATTTGTTGAGGGATTTTCAAAAATCGCAGCACCTCTCACTACCCTTACTCGAAAAGGGAAGAGTTTTGATTGGACGTCGAAATGTGAAGAGAATTTTCAAGAGCTCAAGAAGCAGCTGACGAAAGCTCCAGTGTTGATAATTCCGGACGTAGATGCGGGAAATTTCGTAATCTACAGTGACGCTTCCAAAACGGGGCTTGGAGCGGTTCTAATGCAACATGGAAAGGTGGTCGCCTATGCTTCCCGACAGTTGAAAGATCATGAAAGGAACTACCCTACACATGATTTGGAACTTGCAGCGGTAGTCTTCGCACTCAAGATCTGGAGGCATTATTTATACGGGAATAAATGCGAAATTTATACAGATCACCAAAGCCTCAAGTACATTTTTACTCAGAAAGAGCTTAACATGAGGCAGCGTAGATGGCTAGAGCTTGTAAAGGATTATGATTGCGAAATCCTTTATCACCCTGGTAAAGCAAACAAGGTAGCAGATGCTCTAAGCAGGAAGTCATCCGGGATGCTAATGTCTATTGAAGTTTTCCCTAAGCCTCTACAAAGAGAAATTTCTGAGTTTAACTTGGAGTTATTAACGGGAAGATTATCTTCTTTGACTCTTCAGTCAAATTTATTGGAGTCCATTAAGAATCATCAAGGAAATGATCCCTTTTTGATAAAGGCCCAGCTTTTTAACGGGAAGAATAAAGAATTCAAGACCTCTGCGGATGGTGTTACGTACTTCAAGGAAAGGGTTTGTGTCCCTAATTTTGAATTTCTGAAGGACCAGATACTGTCAGAGGCACATAAGACACCGTATTCAGTACATCCAGGAGCTTCCAAGATGTACAAAGACCTCCGAGAAAATTTCTGGTGGCCGAGCATGAAGAACGAGATAGCAGAATATGTGTCAAAATGCCTAACTTGTCAGAAAGTTAAGGCAGAACATCGATGTCCTGGAGGAGAATTGCAGAAAATAGAGCTTCCTGAATGGAAATGGGAGCAAATTACCATGGATTTTATTGTGGGACTACCCAGGACTGCAAGTGGGAACGACATGATTTGGGTTATTGTTGATAGATTAACCAAATCAGCCCACTTTATCGCTATCAAAGCCACCTTTTCAGTGGAAAAATTGGCTGAAGTCTACGTTTACCAGGTTGTTAGACTGCATGGAGTGCCAAAATCGATCATCTCAGATCGTGATGGGCGGTTCACTTCTCGATTTTGGACAAGTGTGCATAATGCTATGGGGTCGAGATTGAAGCTCAGTACAGCATTTCACCCCCAAACTGATGGCCAGTCAGAACGAACCATCCAAATACTAGAAGATATGTTGAGATCGTGCGTTCTGGATTTCAAGGGAAACTGGGATCAGAAGCTGCCGTTGATCGAATTTTCATACAATAACAGTTATCACACATCGATCGGTATGGCTCCGTTCGAAGCACTGTATGGAAGAAAATGTCGATCCCCTATTCATTGGCAAGAAGTGGGACAAAAGCAGCTACAAACCACGGATTTCATCAAAAAGACTTCAGAGGATATTAAGAAAATTAAACAAAGGCTTGATGTGGCTTTTAGTCGCCAGAAGAGTTATGCTGACAAGCGTAGAAGGCCTTTGGAATTCCAAGTCGGAGACGCGGTGTTTATCAAAATTGCTCCTATGAAGGGAGTAATGCGCTTTGGCAAGAAAGGGAAGCTCAGCCCAAGGTATACAAGACCGTTCGAGATTCTTGAGAGGATCGGAAAAGTAGCCTACAAACTTGCCCTACCGCCAGAATTAGCATCAATGCACAACGTATTCCATGTCTCGATGCTCAAGAAATATGTATCAGACCCTTCCCATGTGCTCAGCCAGGAACCAGTAGAAGTTCAAACGGACTTGACATATGAAGAAAAACCCGTACGGATCATGGATAGGGAAGAGAAGGTTTTACGAAATAGGACAATTCCCATGGTTAAAGTATTGTGGCGAAACCACAAGGTTGAAGAGGCCACCTGGGAATTAGAAGAGGAGATGAGAAAGAACTACCCCAGTTTGTTCTAATTTTCGAGGACGAAAATTTTTAAGGGGGGTAGATTGTAATACCAAGTATTTCCGCAATAATACAATTTCTTTTGTATTAAGGAATTTGTACAAATTATGAAGGTATGCATGAAAAAGCCAGTTAAGGGTTTTTATTACGTTTTTGTGAGTTTTATGATTTTATAAGACTTGAAAATGATTGCTTAATCAAGCAAATGACCTTTTAGGCGAAAAGGAGCAAAATCGCCAAAATTTTCATGTTGGTCAAAGTTTGACCGAAAAACGTCGACGGTTGACCAAAAAGTCAACTGTTGACCATGAGGGTCAAAACTTGGCGGGAAAGTCAGCGGTTGACAAGAAAGTCAATGGCGGACGAGAAAGCCAAAGATTGACCCAAAAAGTTAAAGAAAAAGGCTGTACAATTCAATAATTCGCAGTATAGAATTGTACTGCATTAAGTCATTTTTATGATTAAAATGATATGTTTAGGATTCAAAGCCACCATAGAAAATCAAGCACAATAATTAGAATAACTTGGGCCAAGTGGTTTCAAGTTATGAGAAAATTTTTATACAGTTCGGTTTTACACAGATGAATTTTGGACTACAGTTCGAAATACCAATACTGCGTATAATTGAATCCAGTATTGGAAATACCTGTGTTAACTTAAGAATGGACTGTCTAATAACATAAAGTAGCAAACAAGCCTTATGATAGGCTTACATCACCTTTAAAGGATAAATTACATCATTAGCTTAATTAATTAAAAAAAAAAAATTGGAAAGTAATGAGCATTCTTCAGCAGCAAGGATGGCCGGCCAGCTGTAGGGGCAAGGGGCTGATTTCCAAAAAATTTGAGGATCAAATGTTGCAATTACCAAGTCTTCAAAACCTCTATAAATAGGGGTGTTCATAAATCAAAAAAATTAAAAAAAGACAACCAAACTCTTGCCATTTTCTTCCTTGAGCAAACCGGATTTGAGGGAGTGAAGAAAGGAGTGGAATTTCAGCCAAGATCTAGGAAATAGAGAGTGAGAGGGTCGGCTTTTGTGAAGGGAAAGCAAGGAAAAAAGTTTGGAAATTTTGACACCCAAATTTCCTAGAGTGGCCGGTTGTATGTAGCAAGAGAGAGGTGAGAAAAAATTCTAAGGACTAAGTGTGATTAGGGGTTTTGAGTGTTGGATTCTTATCTAGAACCTCAAGCTAGAGCTCAACAACTTTTGGTGCTCATCTTGGCCAAGAAGGCCGGTTATAGGGAGGAGAAAGCAAGGAAAACCAAGCCAAGATTTTGGCCGGATTTTGGAGCATTTGGCCGGAATTTTTGAGCAAGTTGGTGGCCGGAATTTAAGGGAAGGAAGGCTGGAAAAATTTGGACCCCATTAGCCAAGCAAGGTCAGCAGCTAGTGAAAGGAAAAAGGGGAAGAAATCCAAGTCCAAATTGGACCAAAAGTGAGGTAAAAATTTACTAAACCTTTAAGCTTTCCATTTAAATTTCATTTGAGAAATTTAAATGTATTTTTATGCAAGGTTTGTAAGAGCTTAAGCTCATTGTTATTGCTGCTTTAGTTTAAAAATTTAGGGTTGTGCTTGATAGGTTAGGGTTTGTTGGTGGTTGCAAAGATTATGCATGTTAGGTGCTTGTGTTATTGATTAGGGTTTTATGATAGGTTGTATGATTTTAATATTGGCTTGCATGTTGAAAATTGGACGTTAGAAACGTGATGCATGACTGATTTAGGCTCCCGCTGAGTTCGGTTGAGGTAGGGTGAACGTTATAGGACGTAAACGAAAATTGAAACCGAAAACTGACAACTCGGGTAGAATTGGCCAGTTTCGGGAAAAAACAGTTTTTGAGGCCTTTAGAGGCCGAATCTGGAAAAACTCAAAACACAAAGTTGTTAAGAAGAATTTTTCCTAGTGGACAACGCGGACGGATTTGCAAAATGAGGCTCCAATGGCCTCGGTTTTTAACAAAACCCGAGCCTGAAGTGCCCAGGACCCCTGCACGGCCAGGTTTGGTTCCACAGGGTGTTTGACAAAGAAAACGTCCGAACTAGGTTTTACCTAAAACACGAAAGTTGTAGAAATTTTTAATATCTAAAACTTTCGTGAAGACAAGTTGTTCAGAATCAGCTTTGATTTTAAAATGAAAATGGATTTCAAAAACGGTACAGGAAATATGGAAAATCCTGTACAGGATTTCTAAAATCAACACAGAAAAAGGGGAATTTCGCAGTTACACTAATAATTGACATTGTGAAACTGTTCCAAAGGCAGTTTCCAATAGTCAATAATTTTATACGTCTCATTTTAAGATTTTTAGTTTTCAAAGTTAAACAAAAAGGATTTTTATACTTAAACCTAAGGTTTTCTTTTCTAAGGAAATAAGATTTTGAAACCTAAGTTAAAAATAATCCGATTAGAATAGATTTAAACCCTAGGGTTACTTAATGTAACCAAGTAGGATAATGTAAAAATAAGTAAGGGCATATAACTAAGGTTATATAAGAGTGTTGGTTATACTACCAACATTTCTAACCCTTACTTCTGTTCAATTACAGAATATAATATCCGACAGTGTCCTGAAGAGGGTCAGCTCAACTTTGGACACAACATACACGAACAAGGTAAGTACAACTCCGCCTACAGCATAGGCTTTGTTGTGTATACTTGCCTAAGTATGAAATTGTTAAGTGTTATGGGTGATGAAGTGTTACATGTTAAATGTGCTATAAAAGTTATATGTTAGGATTTAGGAAATGTTACAAAATGTTATAATTATATGCTATACTTTATGAAATGTTATGAAATGTTATGAAATATGTTATGAAAAGTAAAATGTAATATGCTAAGGAAAGTGTTATGAAAAATGTTAGAAACATGTTAAGATTAAAATATGCTAAGATTTAATTATGTAGAACATCACGAAGCATGTTCACTAATTAACTAAGAATGAGACCAAGTACAAGATAAAGAATGTTATGATGGTAAGCAAATTGCCTGTGTCGTACCGACCCGCGTTAGGTCGGGTTGGACTATGGATTGTGTTGGAAATGGACTGGCCGCCCCAACCAATTCATAGTTGCGCGCCCGGTATTGACACCTATGGGGCCCATATGTTAAGATAAGCTAAGAAAGCAAGTTATGAATGATAAGAAAGCATAAGAAAGCATAAATGGCTCATGCATATGTAGGATAAGTTACTTTATGTTCTGTTATGTTAAGCTATATGATGTTATGCAATGATTAAGTTATGTATGTCTTATTGTGTTGTGTCGCGGTATAGGACAGTTGTACTTGCTGAGCGAAAGCTCACTGTCTTACGTCTATGCTGTAGGTAAACAACCTGCTAGCAATTGCTGATACAAGATGGAGGGGCGAGGCTTGGCGGACTGTGAACTGTGGGAATTATAGAACCGCTACGCGTTTTGAATTTATTTTATTTATGCTTTTTAAGTTAAGATACGCCAAACGACTTTAATTAATATTTGTTATATCTTACGTACGACTTCGTGTGTGTGTCACACTGTATAAAAAAAAAAAAAAAAAAAAAAAATTTCCGCTGTTTACATAAAGTAAGTAAGTACGAAATATACGATATGTATGTATGTACGGTAACGGCCTGTGCTAGGCGGGTCGTTACATGTACATACCGTGACACGCAATCATGGATTAAACATAAACCCGCCCATGTGGCAGGTCGGTACAACACAATGCAACTTGCTTGCCTTCATTCTTGAAGACTTGTTCTTATTTTGATCATACTTGAAAACTTAAATCTTTATTATTTCTTACTTGAAAACTTGATATTATTCTTGTCATGTAATTTATTATTAGTGAGCATGCTTGCATGATGCCACAATAATAAAACATAAATCATATGCATCACATACATTAACACATGATGCTTTGAAAAACATGCAAAGCAGTAAAAACATTTAAATCAATGCATGAGTTTTTGAAAAACATGAAAAGTAGTAAAAACATTTTACCCATGTTGTAGGCGGAGTTATACTTACAAATTGCCATACGCTCTTGCTCTAGCATTCATATGCTCTTACATTAACACATGATGCTTTGAAAAATATGCAAAGCAGTAAAAACATTTAAATCAATGCACGAGTTTTTGAAAAACATGCAAAGTAGTAAAAACATTTTGCCCATGCTGTAGGCGTAGTTGTATTTACAAATTGTCCTACGCTCTTGCTCTAGCATTCCAAAAAGGCAAGACAACAGGCTATATTCATGTTTTCAAATAGGGCGTAAGATAAGAATTATTCTATCTTACTACAAACCATAACATACTAGATCGGTATCCAATCCGATTACCATTAGTAATCATATATACAAATCCTGATATAATAAATTGGTATCCAATTCGATTACCATCTGTCATAGAATTGTTACTTATATTTATACGTAACTTCAATTTAAAATTCCTTTTTTTTCCCTTAAAAATACCTTATTTTCTTGGAAAATACCTTATTTACTTTGAAAATATCTTAACTTTACAAATCAAGTATTTCTTAACATAAATACTTGAAATTTCATAAAATTGCCTTTTGTAAGACATAATATGTATTAAAATTCACTTGTAAAATTTCAAATGGATTTAAAACCTCTTTTGAAACTATTTTCATAAAGCCATAGTTCCTTTGTAAAACCATAAAACCTTGAAAACTGCTTTCTAAACTGCATTTTAATTTGCCTGAATGTATCTGTGCAGGAAATTTCCTGTACCATGCACAGTATTGAAAATCTAATTTTATCTTTAAATCGGTTTAGAATTTGAAGTTTTCTTCATGAAAGTTATAGATCTCGTCGAATCCTACAACTTTCATGTTTTGCTTAAAGCTTAAATCCGCCTTTAACTTACTCATTTTTCCCCTTGAAAAGTTCTGGCCATGTACAGTACTTGGATCGACCAGTTTTGAAAACTGATAAAAACAGAGGCCTTTGGAGCCTTTTTGTCAAAATCTGTCCTTGTCATCCCCTAAGGTTTTCTGTTTTTTACAACTTTACAGTTATTAACTTTTTCCAAATCCGGCCTCTAAGGGGCTCAAAATTGGGTTTCCAGAAAACTGTCCAGATTATTTTTAAAAACCGACAGTTTATATTTTGTTGATTCTTGCTTAAAATCAGTGCACACTACCTCAAACAGTCGAAACCGTGAGCCTACATCAACATGCAATACGTATGATTCGTTCTTGACATTCCAACATACATTTATCTCATGTTCTTGATAAACACAATATTGGTAACTTACTTGTTTACCAAATTGTGTCTTTAGGTTAATTTCTTAACCAACATACCCATAATAATCACATCATCATAATTCATAAAATTTCCCTACTTAAACATGTGAAAGCATAATCACAAACATATGGTGAGAACACATAACATGTGAGAGCATAATCACAAACATATGGTGAGCACACATAACCTTAACCCTCATCCTAGAGCATAAAATTAAACCCATGCTTAGAGCTAGCAAACAATATAACCTAAGCATAGATCTAGCATAAACCAACCATAAAGGACCATAATATGGAAAAATAAGAAGCATAAGCTTATACTCTTACAACCCAAACTTGAAATACACATAAATTCCTCAATCAAAGCTTAATGAAGATCTTAGTTAGAGGATCAAGATAATACCTCTAGAGCTTTGAAAGAGTTGATTCTAGTCCTTGGGATGAGAGAAATTTTTTCTCTCTACTTCTCCACCATGACAACCGGCCACCACTTGTCTTTCTCTCTCTCTCTCTTTCTTTTCTAAGGCCTAGAGAGGAACAGTTGAGAAAAAACTAGAAGTTGAGAGACTATCTAAAATGGTTCAATTCTCACAACCCACCTCTATTTATAGGTGGAAAATTCATAATTTTCCACAATTATTTTTTTTTTCTTAAATTCTCCTTGAATTGCATATTGATCCTTAAAAGACAAAATATTTGCCTTCCAAGTCCTTAAATGGCCGGCCATGTGGAGCATAAATCATAAAAAATCTTTTCATACTTATCTACAATTACTTGGCCTCCAAGTAGGGTCATGTTTGGCATTCTTCCTAATACGCAGTCTATTTTCTTAATAATCCAGATAGTACCAATACTATTTTAACTATCAACAATATAGTATTGCTGGACTGCAGTCCATAATTTATCCGTACTTAACTGGACGCATATAGGTTTTTCTTAGGAATTGAAACTACTTAGTCCTCCTTGCTCCAAATATTATTCCTGATTATTCTATAGTAATCCCAATCCTTATTCTCAATTCTACATCCGTAATGACAGTTGGCCACAGTATAATTTCAATGCTGCTTATAACACGGCAGTACCGTCTTAATCATGTCATAAATTATTCTGATCATTCATTGGCCAGAACAAAATCATAAATCATGGTTTTGCCTTTATCACCATGAGGCCTCATACTTGACATGATAAACTATCATTGAGTCTCATAATACTTATAAGAACTCAAACATACTCTGATAATTAAATCAGATAATGAGCTTCATATTGAAATACATAGCATAGTACAGACTTAGGTTTCTGTTATTTCTAAGGAAATTGCGAGTCCGTAAAAATTTCGGTTGTTACAGGGGTTGTGATTTTGGATGATTGTTTTAACGAAAAAAAGTTTTGATAACTTTGTTAAATTTTTTCATGTTACATGTTTGACAAAATACCTCTTTCAATGAGAATTAGTTTTAGATTGATTAAAAATGCTTGGGTGAGACGATGGTTTAGAGACTTTTCCGGAAAAAAGTGTTGATTTTGTGATTTAAATTTTTACATATTACATGTTCGTCAAAATGCCTCTTTGAGTGAGAATTAGTTTTAGATTGATTTAAAATATCACAAGTATGATTTTGTTTGATTTTTAAGTGTTTGTATGATGATCAGATTTACATTACTTTAAAATGTTTGGGTGAGGATTTGGTTTGGATTGTTTTCCGGAAAAATGCTTTAATTTTGTGATTTATGCTTTTGCATATTACATGTTCGATAAAATGCCCGTTTGATTAGGTTGGGTGTCTTTTCCGTATTTAAGTAAAGTTTTTGTTTCGAATATCAATTTACAATATCACAAGTATGATTTTGTGTGCTTTTTATGTGTTTGGGTGACATGATTTTATAATGATTTAATGTATGATTTTTTGTTTTTTACGTGTTTGGGTGCAGAGTTGTTTTAGATTGATTTAAAATGTCACAAGATGAGGAGCAAGTGTCAACGAAATCTAAAATTGGAAAACCACGATGAACAATCTCACCTAGATTCAATCCCGACGAAGATGGTAAACGAAGAGCGACTCTTATGAGAAGAGTCCACCTTGTTAGGACAAAAGGAGAACGAATTGCAGTTTCGTTCGACGCTAAAGGGCAACCATTAGGGAAGGAAGGAGATGAATTACAGAGTTGGATTTAAGTGCTTGCTCGAAAGCACATTCCTATTTGGATAGCTAACTTTAGAAGTGCCGATTTAGCCCCAAGGAAAGAAAAAGTGTGGGTGGAAGTCATAACTTCTTTCACTGTGGAACTTTCGTTTAAAAAACAAACTTTAAAGTCCTGTGCAGAGTCATCCAAAATTTTTAGATATGAACTTTATCAGGCTTTTGTCAGGGATCATATTGATGAAGAAAATGAGTGGGAACGACTATCTAAAGTGGTGAACAATTACCCCTCCATCAGCCAGGATGATTGGGAAAGATTCATTGCATATTGACGTATTCTAGAATTTAAAAGACTATCTGAACAAGGATGTGAGATAAGAAAGTAGAGTAAATACGGATCAATTCGGGGCCGAGACGGATATAGGAAACGTGATCAAAAATTCGTACGTGAATTACTTGAACAAAATGTTTGAACGGTATGTTGTACTTTATTTTTTTTCCTTTATGTTTACTAACAGTAATCAATAAACTGCAAAGAAGACAGGACAATGGGCAGCTCGACATATTGTGTGGCTGGACATGCGTGTCAAACCTGGTGGAGAGTTCAAGAATCTATCATTTAGAATTATTGGCGATATGATAGTAAATATAAGAATCCATGGTCTAAGATATTCTAATTTACACTCTTTTATGTTTACGGGTTCATAACATATTCTCTAATTGTTATAGGAGGATTTCAGTGAACAAGAGACACGAGGAAGTTTTGAATCTGTAGGGACAAATGACATATTAACCAAGTCACATTACTTGTCAAGCAGTCACATTACTTCAATATTGTGCAAAGTTCAAGGGAAAATGCTGAAGTCACGGATGTGAAACGGCAGCTTTCCGCATTGTAAAGAACCATATAGGAACTTTGTGCGAAGCATGGTATCAACCGAGAGACTATAGCCGAGGAGACGACCGCACCGACTATTGATCAACACAATAGCTTCAAGGCTAGTTGCACCCAAAATGAAAAACAAGCTGGGGCGTCAGATCCGCAGCCCATGCCGAACGCAAGAAAGGAATGCCAGCTCTTTCTTAATGATTTAATTAATGGAGGAGATGTGCTTGTTGCAATCGGCAGGGCATACATGGACTGTGTTCCAACCGACACAGTCCATGGGATTCCTTTAGGTGAGGAGAATGTGCGAGTGACAATTACAGTCCCAAATCTAAAACATGCACTCCTACCTATTCCGACGAATGAAGCAACATGTATTAAAGAAGTTGTCGGTGGGTTTGTTGCTTGGCTGAAAAGATTAGTCATCCTTGAAACAAGTCTGAGCCAGGCAAGTCGAGGTCCTAGTCATGCTCCCGATCGAGAAGCTGAGGGAAGCAAATGAATAAAAAAGAGAGCAGGTAAAAAGAAAATACAGTCGCAATTGGAGGTACAACAACAAACTACGCAAAAGAACAACCTCCGTTCAACTTTAGTGAAATTCCTTTCGACTTGAGATCTTTGGCATATTACGCACAAAGTTCCTTGTGTGACGGAACCCAAATAGTGTGCCCAACTCAACAGTCCGTCAGTGGTGATGACTTGCCTATATATATTGGGTTTGAAGATGTATACCATTTCGTAACATTTCAAGAAATTAGTGCAAACAGTATAATCACTAGTACAAATAGTAGATTCCACGACGGGTTTTAACCGTCGTGGTATCACTTACACGACGGTTTTCTAACCGTCGTGGAATCCAGAGTCGTGGAATCTTTTAAGATTCCACGACGGTTTTTTAACCGTCGTGTAACGGGTAAAAAAGAAACATTTGTCAAAATTTTAGAACATACCACGACGGTTTTTTTTAAAAACCGTCGTGGTATGAAGGAAATCACGACGGTCACCTATCGAGACCGTCGTGGTATCTTAGGAAACCACGACGGTCTCCCCTGGAGACCGTCGTGGTTTCTTGGTGAAACCACGACGGTCTCCAGGCGAGACCGTCGTGGTCTCCTGGTGAGACCACGACGGTCTCCCCTGGAGACCGTCGTGGTCTCCTGGTGAGACCACGACGGTCATCCCTGGAGTAAAACGTGGTCTCTCCCCGGTTGTGGTTCTCCATGCCACGACGGTCTCGCCAGGAGAATGGCCGTCATGGTAGCAATGGCCATTTAAAAATTTCGTATTGGAAATTCGTTTCATTTATTAGTACACATCCAATAATAATTTCAACAAAAAATATTTAATTACTTGGATAACAATGTACAACAACTAATATAACGAGTGAAAATTTTATATATATTGTTTCTAGTCAATATTGTATAAACCGCATGACATATGTAGCCCACTCGTGCCTAACCAAACTCATATCAGCATCAGTATAAAAATCCTTGGTTTGAAGCACGTCTAGTCCATCAACAGTAAAGGTTATTTCTCGCATGTAAGCTAACACAAAATAACCGCATTCTACATAACCTTCCTGTATTGGACATTGAACGGTATCAATCAACGTCTGCCAGTTACGTCGCTGTCTCATTCCGCTTCCAACCAACACTTTCCAATCATTAAGTGCCCTATCAAATTGACAAATTTCAAAACAATTACACGACCCTTTATTTAATGTCTAATCAGAGATGTGAACATATAAAAGCATACTTACGTCGTAATTAGGTCTTTATAATCATCACCCGGTTCGTTTCCAAGAGAATTAAAGTACATGACCGAGTCATCCCACGGATCAATAACTGCCAATATCCAATGTTGGCCGCTGTTATATGGCATCAGAAAACGCTTTCCCTTTGGTGCGTTTCTTAAGATCCGTAAAATATTATCGGCCCTCTCTCGAACATAGGTGGCACGATCTACATTCTGCTGAACTGGTGAGACAAGGCCTGGTGAAATAAACTCGAACCGTTGATCCATACCTGTTCTTGCACAACACTCGACTAAGTATCTGGAAAATAATTAGGCACACTTGTTACACAAAAACAACATATATAAGATTAGGAAAAATAATTAAATTATTTAAGGATAAATGTATTACCTGATGTAAATCATTATGCTGTTTGCACTAATTTCTTTAAATGTAATGAAATGATATACATCTTCAAACCCAATATATATGGGCATATCATCGCCCATGACGAAGTGTTGTTGTGGGCAGATTATTTGTGTACCATCATCCCGCATGGAACTTTGTGCGTAAAATGCCAAAGGTCTCAATTCGAAGGAAATATTATCAAAGTCAAACGAAGGCGGTTCTTCTTGCGCCGATTGTTGTTCCACCTCCGGTTGTGACTTTAATTTATTCCTCCCTACTCTTTTTTTCGTACGTTTGCTTCCCCCAGCTTCTCGTTGAGGAGCACGATTGGGACATTTACTTGCCTGACTCAAACTTGTTTGCACGACTAAAGTTTTCGGCCAAGCAACAAACCCACCGACAGCTTCTTCAATAGATGTGGCTTCATTCGTCGGAATAGGTAGGAGTGCATTATTTATTTTTGGGACTGTAATTGTCACTCGTACATTCTCCTCACCTAAAGGATTCCCATGGACTGTGTCGGTTGGAACACAGTCCATGTATGCCCTGCCGATTGCTACAAGCACGACTCCTCCGTTAACTAAATCAGGAATAAAGAGCTGGCATTCCTTACTTGCATTCGGCGTGGGATTCGGATCGGACGCCCCAGCTTCTTTTTCATTCATAGTGCAACTAGCCTTGAAGCTGTTGTGTTGATCTACAGTTGGTCCGGCCATTTCCTCGGGAATTTTCTCTCGGTTGATACCGTGCTTCGCACAAAGTTCTTGTACGGTTCTTTCCAATGCGGCAATCTTTAGTTTCATATCCTCAACATCATCTTTTTCCCTTGGCGGTCGCACAAGGTTGAAGTATTGCGACTGCTTAACAAACTTAGATTGACCCCGAATCCGACTCGAATGCTCAGCGTTGCCTAATGCCTTTGTCAATATGTCCTCTGTCCCCACAGATTCAAAACTTCCTTGTGTCTCTTGTTGAGTAATGTCCTCCTGTAGCAATTAATGAAAATGTTATGTACTCGTAATTGCATACATAGTGTACGGAATGATAATAACATAAATGGATTCGAACACTTACTATAGTCTCGGCAATATTTTTAAATTCTTCCTTCTTGAACTGTCCATCGGGTTTGACGCGCATGTCCAGCCACCTTTCATACCATTCTGCATATTTTCCCGTCTTCTCAAACTGCAATATAATAATTACCGTTACTAAACATAGACGACGAAATTGAAAGTACAACATACCATTTACACATTATGCCCTATAAAATGGCGTACATGAGCTTGGTCACGTTTCCTATATCCGTCTCGGCCCCCGGTTGATCCATATTTGCTCTTCTTTCTTATCTCACTTCCTTGTTCGGATAGTCTTTTGAATTCCGAGGAACGTCGATACTGAATGAATTTTTCCCAATCTTCCTGGGTAATGGTGGGGTAATTGTGAACAACTTTTGGCGGTCGTTGCCACACATTTTCCTCATCAATATGATCTCTAACAAAAGCTTGGTAGAGATCATATCTAAAACCTTTAGCTGACTCCCCACAAGATTTTAAAACTTGTCTTTTATGGGATTCATCAACAGTGAATGAAGTTACAACTTCCATCCACACTAATTCTTTCCGTGGTGCTAAATCGGCACTTCTAAAGTCAGATATCCAAATGGGTATATGCTCTCGAGCAAGCACTCCAATCCAACTCTGCAATTCATCACCCGACTTCCCTAACGGTTGCCCTTTCGCGTCAAACGAAACTTCAATTCGTTGTCCTCTTGTCCTAACCTGGTGGACTCTTGTCATTATAGTTGCTCTTCGTTTACCATCTTCATCTGGATTAAATTTAGGTGAGTTGGTGCGTCGCGGTTTTCCAACTTCAGTTTGCGTTGAGCATTCCTCATCGTGATCTTGCGACATTTTAAATCAACCGGTTGCAACTCCTAAGCGAAACACATATATAAAAAAAAAATATTTGTCATCGAATTGAACTTATACTCATGGCAAGCAAAACCTAAATAATGCATGATAGCATACATTATATCATTGTAAATCCGTCCAACTTAACATACTATATACTTATAATTGAGGAAATGACAAACAACCACGGATCAAATATGCATTTTATCAACATCTAAGTTTCAAAATCAACATTTTCGATGCAAAATCCCCAATTTCGTCCCTAATCCAAGCAATTTAGTTCAATATATAACTAATTCGAAAACAAATTAGCATTTTACCGAACATGACATATGCAATAGATTAAATAACACAATCAAAAACTTTTTCCGAAAAATTTCCATTTACGGATGGTAACACAAACTTTTTAATTCAATCTAAACCAATTCGAACCCAAATTGGGCTATTTATCGAACATGACATATGCGATAAATTAACCAATTTAGAACAAAAACTTTTTCCAAAAATTAGACATTTTCCGTTCGTGACACAAACTTTTTAACTTAATCTAAAAGTAACTCGAACTCAAATTGGCATTCGTGAGCACATGTGAACATGATAACATATATAGAAGTCACATAATCAAAACTTTTTGCGCTTAATTGGACGGAAATATCACAAATCAACATTGACGTCACTAAATCTAAACTTTCCGAAAAATTGGTAAACCGTCGCCTCACCCAAACATTGTACAATAAGCAAGTAAGTCTCAATGAAATATGCATTGGTCGAACATGTAATATGAAAAGAATTATCATGCAAAATCAATTAATCTTTTGTTGGAAAAAATCACCCAAAATCATAACAACAATCAACTAAATTTTTAACTTAAAAAACATGTGGTGAAGGGCAGATATTTCGGCTTACCAAGATTTCGAGTGGGCGACGGCAATGATAGAGAGGGAGACGGTGGAGTGGGCGGCGAGTAGAAATGGAGAGGGGGAGTGGGCGGCGAGGCGAGGGGGAGGGAGAGGGAGAGGAAGAGTGGGCGGCGAGGAGAGAGGGAGGGAGAGGGGGATTGGGCGGCGCGGCGAGGGGAGAGGGAGAGGGGGAGTGGGCGGCGAGGCGAGGGAGAGGGAGAGGGAGAGTGGGCGGCAAGGAGAGAGGGAGGGAGAGGGGGAGTGGGCGGCGCGGCGAGGGGGAGGGAGAGGGAGAGGGAGAGTGGGCGGCGAGGAGAGAGGGAGGGAGAGGAGGAGTGGGCGGCGCGGCGAGGGGAGAGGGAGGGGGGGAGTGGACGGCGACGCGAGGGAGAGGGAGAGGGAGAGTGGGCGGCGAGGAGAGAGGGAGGGAGAGGGAGAGGGAGAGTGGGCGGCGAGGAGAGAGGGAGGGAGAGGAGGAGTGGGCGGCGCGGCGAGGGGAGAGGGAGAGGGAGAGTGGGCGGCGAAGAGAGGGAGAGGGAGAGTGGCGGCGAAGAGAGAGGGAGGGAGAGGAGGAGTGGGCGGCGCGGCGAGGGGAGAGGGAGGGGGGGAGTGGGCGGCGACGCGAGGGAGAGGGAGAGGGAGAGTGGGCGGCGCGGAGAGGGGAGAGGGAGAGGGGGAGTGGGCGGCGAGGAGAGAGGGAGGGAGAGGAGGAGTGGGCGGCGAGAGGCGAGGGGAGAGGGAGAGGGGGAGTGGGCGAGGAAAGAGAGAGAATGGGCGGCAAAGATGGTGCCAAAAATGAGATAGTCAAATGGAGATTGGAGGAGAACCAAAGCAAAATAAGGGTGAGAATGCCGAAAACATTGAGTGAAAATCGAGATAGGAGAGTTAAAAACAACAAAAAGAATCCGCGCGCACGGTTTTCGGGCGAAATTTGAATTTTTCACGAATCCACGACGGTTTCAATTAGAAACCGTCGTGGTATATTTTTTAAAAAATTTTTGTATTTTAATAATTTTTTTAAAAAAAACAGCACATACCACGACGGTTTTTTATCACGACGGTTTTTTGTTGAAACCGTCGTGGTATCTTAAATACCACGACGGTTTCACAAAAAACTGTCGTGGTATGTGCTATTTTTGAAAAAAAAAATTATGCTAAAAAATAAATTTTTTTTTTCAAAAATAGCACATACCACGACGGTTTTTTATTGAAACCGTCGTGGTATTTAAGATACCACGACGGTTTCAACAAAAAACCGTCGTGGTATGTGCTATTTTTGAAAAAAAAATTGTGCTCAAAAATAAAATTTTTTTTTCAAAAACAGCACATACCACGACGGTTTTTTGGTGAAACCGTCGTGGTATTTAAGATACCACGACGGTTTCAACAAAAAACCGTCGTGGTATGTGCTATTTTTAAAAAAAAATTGTGCTAAATTTTTTTTTTTTCAAAAACAGCACATACCACGACTGTCTTTTGTTGAAACCGTCGTGGTATCTTAAATACCACGACGGTTTCAACAAAAAACCGTCGTGGTATGTGCTGTTTTTGGAAAAAAAAAATTCGTGCTCAAAAATAAAATTTTTTTTTTTTTAAAAACAACACATACCACGACGGTTTCAACAAAAAACTGTCGTTGTAACATGTAATATTGTAATTTGACCAAAATTTTTTCCTTTTATAATCCCTTCGCCTCACCCACACCTGTGTGTTATGCACGAACATGCCAATTTGAACAAAAAAAATATCTTCTATTAATTCTAACTTAATTGACATTTCATCCAAAAAAAGTAATATATTGTACATAGTGTGTAATATATATCAATCTTATACAACGAAAAATAAAATGTCAAGTTTGTTTGTTTTTCTTTTTACTGTTCTCAACACGTGTCCACTCTACATCTAAACGAAGCAAGTGTGAGGCATCATCGTCCAAATCATCAATCTCGTCCACCGGTGGCAATCCGTTTGTGAAAGATGGAATGTCGCTGCAATCTTCAACATCTTCTTGGTCATCCTCGTGCATTTTTGGCTTAATTGGCACAACTAAAGACAACTCTAAATTGGCGGGATCCGTTGTGTAAAAAACTTGTACTGCTTGCGACGCCATAATGAAAGGATCATTTTTGTATCCCAAACGCCTAAAGTCCACCACTGTCACGCCGTCCCTATCAAGCTTAACAAAATTATTGTCAGCCCACTTGCATTTAAAAAGTGCTATCCGCAAGCCGCAATAATCTAGTTCCCAAATATCTTCAATGAACCCATAGTAGTTCATGAGACCGTACACGGGGTTCTTGTTCTTTGCGGACGAAATATGCATAGACTCCGCACGAAGGCTGACACCACTATTTTGGACGGTATGCTTCTCATCTCTTTCGCGACAATAGAAGGTGTAGCCATTGACAAAGTACGATGTATATCTTGTGACTATCGATGACGGTCCTCTTGCTATCTTCATTAAGTCTTGAGAATGGACAGACTTCATATGCAAATGTTTTCTTAGCCACTCCCGAAATGTCCGGTTGTGCTCATCTTGAATCCACTTTTCAGATCTGCCTTTTCTTGGATTCGCAACTTTTAATTCCGTCATGTGAACTTCAATGAAAGGCTCCACTTCCTTAGCATTGTGCAAAACATACAAGCAAGCTTTTTCCCATTCCTCTCGATTTACTGGTGAATGAACGCCCACGGATAGTCCTTTCGACGTAAATAGCCTGCTCCTTGGCAACCCTATTGGGTCCGCGGTAGACAAATACTCAGAGCAAAATTCAACTGACTCCTCGGCTATGTAGTTTTCAACTATACATCCCTCCGGCCTATTTCGGTTCTTCACATAACCCTTCAAAATCTTCATGTACCTTTCGAAAGGATACATCCACCTAAAATGGACCGGTCCGCATAGCTTAACTTCCCGAACTAAGTGCACCGTTAGGTGGATCATGATATCAAAAAAGGCCGGTGGGAAGTACTTCTCAAGCATGCACAATGTCATCACAAGTTCCGATTGCAGCGAATCTAGCATCAGTGGATCAATTACCTTCGAGCATATTGAATTGAAAAATGAGCATAACTTTGTAATTGCATATCGCACGTCTTTCGTTAAAACTCCCCGCAATGCAAGAGGTAGTAATTGTTGCATCAAGATATGACAATCATGTGTTTTCATTCCAATGACCCTTAAATCCTTCATCGACACCAATCGTTTAAAGTTAGAAGAGTACCCACTTGGCACTTTAACGGACGCAAGCCATTCGCAAAGCTTTCTCTTCTCTTGTCTCGACAATGTGTGCTTTGCCGGAGGTAAGTATGTGCCTGTCGATCTTTTATCAGGGAGCAAATTTGGTCTAATCTTCATCTCTTCAAGATCCAACCGTGCTTTTTCACCATCTTTAGTTTTGCCTGGAATGTCAAGTAACGTGCCCACTATCGACTCACAAACGTTTTTCTCAATATGCATAATATCTAAGCAATGACGAATGTAAAGTGACTTCCAATATGAAAGCTCGTAAAAGATTGACTTCTTCTTCTAAGGTCCATCGACAGCTGGAGCCTTACGTTTTCTCTTCCCCAAAACTACTTTCACATCTTTAACCATCTCAAAAACGGCTTCGCCAGACAAAATCCGAGGAGCGGATCTTTCTTCGGTATTACCATCAAAAGCCTTCTTTTGTCTGCGGTATCGATGATTTGTTGGCAAAATTCTCCTGTGACCAAGGAAAACGGTTTTCTTACCATTCTTCAACCTGATGGAAGATGTATCCTTCATACAAACTGGACAACCTATAGAACTCTTCACCGGATAACCAGATAGGTTGCCAAGTGCAGGAAAGTCATTAATTGACCAAATCAACATTGCACGAAGATTGAACGTATCTCCACGGTGAGAATCTTTAACTTGTAAACCATCTTCCCACAAGCTTTTGAGGTCATCGATTAATGGTGCCAAGTACACGTCAATGTCATTCCCCGGTTGTTGCGGGCCAGAGATTAATAATGTCAACATCAAGAACTTCCGCTTCATGCACAATTCTGGTGGGAGATTGTAGTTGACAAGTATGACCGGCCAGCTACTATGTCGACTACTCATGTTACTATATGGGTTCATTCCATCCGTTGACAAACCGAGACGTAAATTCCTTGGTTCGGCACTGAAATCTGGATGATTGTCATCAAAGGTCTTCCATTGTGGTGCGTCGGCCGGATGCCTAAGTTTACCATCGTCAACACGTTTATCATGGTGCCATGTCAAATTTTTAGCATGCTCGGCATTGCGGAATAAACGATGTAAGCGTGGAGCCGGTGGAATGTACCATAAAACCTTAACCGGCACTCCTTTTCTACCATTCGATGGCATCTTGCCCTTCTTCCATCTTGACTCGTTACAAACCGGACATTCATGTAAATTTTCATATTCTTTCCGGTAAAGGACGCAATCATTTGGACAAGCATGTATCTTTTCATATTCCATTCCCAAAGTGCTCAACGTCTTCTTCGCCTCGTACATACTAGGTGGCACTTTGTTATCCTCCAGCAGAACATCTTTTAGAAATTCTAAAAGAGTCGTGAAACTAGAATTCGTCCACCCTCCCGCCGCTTTCATATTCCATAATTTAACCAATGCCCCTAATTTCGTATATTTTGTACACCCGACATACAAGGGCGTTTCGGCATCATCAATCATTGCCTCAAATAACTCTGGACGGTGCACAAAGTTTTCTTCCAAATCATTTACCATATTGAACATATTATCACCAACGTCTTCCTCAACAATAGGCTCTTTACCTTTAGCCGTCGTCGAAGTATATTTAATATCGAAAAAAGCTTCGCCATGTAAATACCAAGTTTGGTAAGAACAAATAATCCCATAAGCGCGCAAATGCCCTCTAACATTATCAATGGAATGAGATCTATGATTACCACAAATTTGACAAGGACAAGGAATCTTATCATCTTGTGTGTGAGATTTGGCAAATGACAAAAAATCTTCAACACCAACTTCATAAGCTTTAGACAATCTATCAAACCACATCCATTTCCTGTCCATGATTTGCAACTCCTAAATAGAAAAATTAAAATTAAATACTTTATTAGAAGGTCGATTACTCTATTTAATGTAACATGCATATATATAATTTTCATTATTAATTAACAACGGCCCATTAATTGATCATCAACAATTGAAAATCGATCGACTTAAGAACATAACAAATTAAAATACAAACACATCTAAACGTACAACCATAATTAATTAAGGTCTAAATACCAGGGGAAACATAGCTCATCTTGATAACTTAATTAATTTATTACCACCCATTGCACAATTTAACTCTAAATCGATCCAAAAACATATATATAAAACAAAAAACACCTTAATTTATAAAATCATATCTACAAATCATCAATAATATTAATATAAAAAACACAACAAAAACTAGTCAATCAATAATTAGCTATCACTTACAGAGAATTTATAATGATGATGGATATATATATATAGTGGATGGTGGTAGTGACGTCCAAACGGTGTACTGCTTGTTTTCGGAGCGATCAGAATTAGATTGGGATGCAGAGAAAGCTAGAGTTGAAAAATTTCCGGTGTTAAATGCATTTTTTTCGCGAATTTTACACGACGGTTTCTTAAAAACGGTCGTGGAAACAGGAGTTTTCCACGACCGTTATAGGTAAACGGTCGTGGAAAATAGTTTCCACGACCGTTAATTTAACGGTCGTGGAAAACCTTCCACGACCGTTAAGTTAAACGGTCGTGGAAACTAGGTTTCCACGACCGTTTACCTAATGGTCGTGGAAACCTGGTTTCCACGACCGTTAAGTTAAACGGTCGTGGAAAACCAACGGTCGTGGAAACCTGGTTTCCACGACCGTTAATTTAACGGTCGTGGAAGGTTTCCACGACCGTTTAGAGAAACGGTCGTGGAAACCTAGTTTCCACGACCGTTAGGTTAAACGGTCGTGGAAAACTCCTGTTTCCACGACCGTTTTAAAAAACCGTCGTGGAATTTTAATTTTCCACGACGGTTTTCGTAAACTTTTTTCCGCTCCGTGTTTTTTACTCTTTTCCACGACGGTTTTTTAAAAAACGGTCGTCGAAGTACCGTCGTGAAATCCCGTATTTGTAGTAGTGAATGGTTTACATCAGGTAATAGATATATCCTTAAACAATACTTATTTTTCCTTTTTAATCTTATGTTGTTTTCGTAACAAGTTTGACTGATTATTTTACAGCTATTTAGCTGATTGTTGTGCAAGAGCAGGTGTTAATCAACGGTTCGAGTTTATTTCTCTAGTCCTTGTCTCACCAGTTCAATAGAATGTAAATCGCAAAGTCTACATTTGAGAGAGAGCCAACAATATTCTATGGATCTTAACAAACGCACCAAGAGGAAAGTTGTTTCTCATGCCATGTAACAGCGGCCAACATTATGACACGACCCGCCTATTGTGGGCCGTTATCGTACATACTATCTTACTACATATGAAAACTTGAGCTATTATTATTATTATTTTTTTTTATATACATACAATATAAAACTTGAACTGAAAACTTTTAACAATTACTTACATACATACTAGTACATATACTTAACTACATAACATAATAATGAAATCTTTACTCAATTACAACATATTTAGCGTAGCATAATTTCACAAAAAGAAACGTAGTAATGCCCGTCCCACAGTTTCACAGTTTGTTTTGCCATGCCCCACCGTCTTGTATCAAGTATTGCTATAAGTTTGCATACCTACAGCATAAACATGAACTATGAGCTTTCGCTCAGCAAGCACAACTATTTATCCGCAACATATCACATAATAACATAATGCATGAACCAATTATGCTTTCTTACTGTTTTCATAAGTTAGCATAATTTTTAGGGCCCTTACATAACATAAATGTACGTACCGTGGCGCGCTGCCATGGAGTGGTTGGGGCGGCCAGCCCTGTCCAACTCAAACCATGAACCAAACCCGACCTAACGCGGGTCGATACGACATATTGTATCCTGCTTATCATAATGATATCTTAAATCTTGTTCTTTTCTTGTTTCGTTCTTGAAACCTTATTTCATGATCTTAACCAGTTTCTTAACTGAAACTGGGATTTCATATCTTACCGATTAACTTATCATAAATGAGCATACTTCGTGATGCCATAATATCAAACTATTCATCATGTGAACATACATGCTCTAACATACCTCATATATCTCATGACATAATTTAAAAGCATACAAGCTGTAACATTCATCCCATCATGGAGACATACATACATACATAAACATTCTTTATACACATAGCATCATGAACTTGGTATCATACAAGTCATAAGCATTTCATCATACTTATATCATCATACACTTAAAGGCATACAACAAACAATTTTGTTTATGCTGTAGGCGGAGTCGTACTAACCTTTACTGCGCCTTGATTTAAATTTCTTCACTCAAACAGGTCGTTTTCCTGTTTTCAAGAAAATCATAGGATAAGCATCATCCTATCATAACAACGTTTTGATTTTTGATGCTAACTCAATTTAAACCATAAATCCCAAAATTCAACTCCTTTTTGAATTTTAGTAAAACCCTAAAGTTCTCAAAACTGGGTTTTAAAACTATTACATCGTGTTTAGTACTTTTCTTACAAATCCGTTCAAAATTTGGAAACGTTTTCTTCATGAAAGTTGTAGACCTTGAAGTCTCCTACAACTTTTGTTTTTAACTCAAAACTCAATTCTGTCTTTAACATGCTTGTTTCTGCCTTTGAAAATTCTTCAACCAAATACACTAATTATAATTTGGTCTCGGGTTTTTGCAAAAACAAAGATCTTAGGGGTCTTGTTTTCAAAAACTGTCCGTGTTGACCCCTTGGATTTTCCCTTCTCTACAACTTTGAAGTTTTAACTTCTTCCAGATTCGGCCTCTAAAGGCCTCAAAATTTGGTTACCAGAAAAACCGTTCAGTTTTGATCCTTACTCATGCATACTTAAACCATAGTGCATAAAACTTAACAAACTAAGCTCATGCTCATATTCAATGTCCTAATAATCAAACCCTAATTGAAACTTAAATAAAAACTAGAGGGTTCAAGTATTTACCTCAAGTTCCACGGATTAAAACCTTAACTAGAGCTTTGAAACTTTCTACTCACTTCTTACACTAACCGAACTCTCCTCACACTCTTGTTCTCTTTCTTTCTTTTTTTTCTTTTTCCTTCTCTCTTGGCTCGGTTCCTATGGCAGAAAACTAGGGAATAAAGGCTGCTTGTGTGTGTGTTGGCTAACAAAAATAATGAGAGAACCTTCACCTATTTATAGGTGAAACACAACTCTTGGAATTGCTCAAAAGTCCCTAAAAAAATGCAATTTGTGCTTGATTCCTTGAGAGGTGGCCGGCCAAGATGCCAAGTAGCCAAGCTAGGATGCTTACTCATGATAGCTAGGAACCATGAGGTGTCATCCCCCTAGAGTGGCCGGCCTTGGTGAGCTTGTGCTTGCCCTTGCTAGTCAACAAGTAAGCCTAACAAGCTTACTAAGCAAGCCTATGGTGCATGAGGTGTCATGAGCTAGAAGAGTTCAAGAATTCCATCTCTTATAATTTAGCCATTGGTCCTTAAAACCACAAAAATTTCCCCTAAATCCCTATGTGTTTGCCGACCCTCCATGCCCTAAATTGCCAAGCAAGCCTAGCTAGGATGCTTGCTCATCAAAGCTACAAGCTTGAGGTGGCAAACCCTTGTGATGGCCGGCCCTAGGGTGAGGTGTGCAAGCCTTGGCTTGCCAAGGGGGCTAGGCTAGGGAGTCTAGGGTGTTGGTTCATCAAGGCTAGGCCATGAGGTGTTGCTTCCTCAAGTGGCCGGTCATGGTGTGGCCTTGGCAAAGCATGAGCTTGCCATGTGAGCAAGGTTGGTCCATGTGTTGCTTCCTTGTGGTGGCCGGCCTTGGTGCATAGGTGTGCAAGCCTTGGCTTGCCAAGGAGCAAGGCTAGGAGGGTGGCTCACCCAAGCTAGAAGCATGAGGTGTCTCTCCCTCATGGTAGCCGGCCATAGTGTGCTAAGTGAGACAAGATTGCTAATTGAAACTTAACACAAAATTAACCAAGCAAATCTAAGTGCTTAGTTGCTAAACTTAGGGTATGATTTGTAAACTTTTAATGACACTTAATTTCTTCTAATTTGCATAATGTTCTACAAAAACTAGATCCCTTGCTCATAAGGCCCTGATGTGGCCGGTTCCAATGGTGACACATGGAACGTTTTGATTGGTTCTAGCTAGGGTTTATCTAGTTCAATCTTAACTTGTCTTCCTTGATTTCCAACCGATCTAACCGAACTAGAAATGGATCGTTAACTGAATTGACTTAAGAAACTGTACTTAAAAAGTACCCGGTTCAAAATTTACATAATTGCTGATAAGTCCACAATTTTTCCAAAATTACACTTTAGCCCCAAAAGGCAAAAATATTTGCACTTTAGTCCCTATAGATTGGCCGACTAAATTAAGCCTTTTAATCTTCAATTTACTGCTAATTCCTTCTTACAAAGACTTCCTTGACTTTAAAAACTTCAAAATCATGAACTTTCTTAAATTTGCAAATTGACCCCTAAACATAAAATATTTGCATTTTGGTCCCTGTAAGGTGACCAATCATGGCAATGACACTTGTTATCAGAGGTGTCATCATTAAAAGCTTTGCTTGGCTTATTTTCTGAATGCAGTCCATTTTCATACTAACGTAGATATTCATATACTGTTTTCAACTGATAACAGTATAATTTAACTGGACCCTCGTCCAAAACTTATCTAAACTGCGCATAGGATTTTCTTAAAATTATAAACTACCACATAGAGTCATAAATCATAACTTACCCCCTTGTAACCAAAGGGTCTTAAACTAACATTATCGAATCTTTTAACAAAAGATTCAACTTCTTTTCTCAGAAAACATATCATATAAAACACATAGACATACTTAGCATAGCTGTGATTCTTAACAAAAGAAATCATATGCTTAATGAAAATTTGGGTCATTACAATCTACCCCCCTTTAAAATTTTCGTCCCCGAAAATCACTACAAGTAGGGATAGTTCTTTCTCATTTCTTCTTCTAATTCCCACGTTGCTTCTTCTATGTTATGATTCCGCCATAATACCTTAACCATTGGAATGGTTTTGTTTCTTAAGACCTTTTCTTCCCGATCTAGAATCCGGATTGGCTTTTCCTCATAAGTCAAATCCGTTTGTACTTCAACAGGTTCCTGACTTAACACATGGGAAGGATCATGTACATATTTCTTCAACATCGAAACGTGGAAAACGTCATGTACCGAGGCCAAAGCTGGCGGTAACGCAAGTCTGTAGGCTACTTTTCCAATCTTTTCGAGAATTTCAAAAGGACCCGTATATCTTGGATTAAGCTTTCCTTTCTTACCAAACCTCATAACTCCTTTCATTGGAGCAATCTTAAGAAAAACAGAATCTCCAACCTGAAATTCTAAAGGTCTTCGACGTTTATCAGCATAACTCTTCTGCCGACTGAAAGCTACGTCGAGTCGTTGCTTGATCACCCTGATGTCTTCTGAGGTTCTTCTGATAAAGTCCGTGGTTTGAAGTTGCTTCTGTCCAACTTCTTGCCAATGGATGGGAGATCGACATCTTCTTCCGTAAAGCGCTTCATATGGGGCCATACCAATTGAGGTGTGATAACTGTTATTATACGAAAACTCAATCAAGGGTAACTTCTGATCCCAGTTTCCCTTGAAATCCATAGCACAAGACCTCAACATATCTTCCAATGTCTGGATAGTGCGTTCCGATTGTCCATCTGTCTGAGTGTGAAAAGCGGTACTGAATTTCAACTTTGATCCCATAGCTGCTTGTACACTTTTCCAAAATCGTGAGGTAAAACGCCCATCCCGATCTGAAATGATGGATTTTGGAACTCCATGAAACCTAACGATCTGAGATACATAAATCTCAGCCAATTTCTCGATCGAAAAGGTGGCTTTAATGGCAATGAAATGAGCTGATTTGGTTAATCTATCCACAATCACCCAAATCATATCATTCCCACTTGCGGTCCTGGGTAATCCAACTATGAAATCCATGGTGATTTGCTCCCATTTCCACTCTGGGAGTTCGATCTTTTGAAGATCTCCGCCAAGTTGTCGGTGTTCGGCCTTAACTTTCTGACAAGTTACGCATTTTGATACGAAATCTGCAATTTCTCTCTTCATGCTTGGCCACCAAAAATTCTCCTTGAGGTCCATGTACATCTTAGTAGCTCCAGGGTGAACTGAGTATGGCGTTTCATGCGCTTCAGACATGATTTGTTTCTTAAGGAATTCAAAGTTAGGAACATAAATCCTTCTTTTGAAGAGAATTAATCCATTCGCGGATGTCTTAAAGTCTTTATCTTCACCACCAAGAAGTTGCGTCTTTATCAGAAAGGAATCTTTCTTCTGATAACACTTAATAGAGTCTAGGAGATTGGACTGAAGAGTCAAAGCAGCCAATTTCCCTGATATTATTTCCAATTCAAAATCAGAAATTTCCTTTTGGAGTGACTTAGACAATCCTTCAATCGACATGAGCACACTGGAAGACTTCCTGCTTAATGCGTCTGCCACTTTGTTCGCTTTTCCAGGGTGGTAAAGGATTTCACAATCGTAATCCTTTACAAGTTCAAGCCATCTGCGCTGCCTCATATTGAGCTCCTTTTGGGTAAAGATGTATTTGAGACTTTGATGATCGGTAAAAATCTCACATCTATTACCATACAGGTAATGTCTCCAAATCTTCAAGGCAAAAACCACCGCTGCAAGCTCCAAATCGTGCGTTGGATAGCTCCGCTCGTGGTCTTTCAGTTGACGTGAAGCATAAGCAACCACCTTTCCTCCTTGCATAAGGACAGCTCCTAGTCCGGTCTTTGACGCATCGCTATAAATAACAAAATTTCCTGCTTCTACATCAGGAATTATTAGTACTGGTGCACTCGTAAGCTTCCTCTTGAGCTCTTGAAAGCTTTCTTCACATTTCTGTGTCCAATCAAACTTTCTCTCTTTCTTAGTAAGGGCTGTAAGTGGCGCCGAAATCTTGGAGAATCCTTCAACGAATCGTCGGTAGTATCCGGCCAAACCAAGAAAGCTTTGTATCTCCGTGACGTTTTTGGGTGCTGACCATGCACTGACGGCTTCTATCTTAGCAGGATCAACGGAAATTCCTTCCTTTGAAACTACATGGCCCAAGAAATGTACTTTTTCCAACCAAAATTCACATTTTGTGAATTTGGCATAGAGCTGATTCTGTCTTAAAGTCTCCAATACTACTCTGAGATGCTGCTCATGTTCCTCAATGGACCTTGAGTAAATCAAAATATCGTCAATAAAGACGATAACAAACTTATCTAAATATTCTTTAAACACCCGATTCATGAGGTCCATAAACGCAGCTGGGGCATTAGTCAATCCAAATGGCATGACTAAAAACTCATAATGCCCATACCGTGTTCTGAAAGCTGTCTTAGAAATATCTCCTTCCTTGATTCTAAGTTGATGATATCCCGATCGTAGGTCAATTTTCGAGAATACCAATGCTCCTCTGAGTTGATCAAAGAGATCGTCGATTCTCGGAAGAGGGTACTTGTTCTTAATCGTGATCTTGTTCAACTCGCGATAATCGATGCACATCCGCAATGATCCGTCCTTCTTCTTGACAAACAGCACTGGTGCTCCCCACGGGGAATGGCTTTGTCGAATAAATCCTTTGTCCTACAGTTCTTGTAACTGTACTTGGAGTTCCCTAAGCTCAGCTGGGGCCATACGGTTGGGTGCTTTCGATATGGGAGCTGCTCCTGGCAACAACTCTATTTCGAAAGAGATTTCCCG
Source organism: Ficus carica (assembly GCA_009761775.1). NCBI lineage: Eukaryota > Viridiplantae > Streptophyta > Magnoliopsida > Rosales > Moraceae > Ficus > Ficus carica. Next base: position 4,677,006 of record CM019750.1, read on the forward strand.
CTCCGGCGGAAGTCTGGTTAAATCCTTTGAAAAGACATCTACATATTCCCTAATAATGGGAATATCTTCAGGCTGTAGCTCCTTTTCTTGTTCTTTGTTCACCATGTTAGCTAAGTATCCTTGACATCCATTAGCTAACATTTTCCAAGCCTTCATTGCCGAAACTAGCCGAGTTGATGAGCTCTTAAACTGGCCGTGAAAGTTAAATTCCTCTTCATCGAAAGGACTAAACGTAACACAACGCTTTCGACAATCAATCTTAGCGTTGTACTTACCTAAGAAATCCATTACCAGGATAACATCGAAATCCTGAAGCTTAATTGCAATCAGGTCTACATACAATTCTCTACCACACATGACTACCGGAACATTTCGCATCCAGGAGTCAGACAACAAAATCTCTCCCGATAGAAGAGAGGTCCTAAAAAGTTGTCCTAGATTTTCTACACTTCTATCTAACTTCTGGGCATACTCCATTGATACAAATGAATGGGTGGCACCAGAATCAAATAAGGCAATAGCATCATGAGTGGCTAAAGAGATATGACCTGTCACCACGTTAGAGGTTCCAGCTTCAGCATCTCCTTTTGTGTAGGCATAAATCCTGGCTTGTGGTTCGGGAGCCTCCAATCTTCCTTGTATAATCGAAGGACCTTCAATCTTGGCTTGCACCGCATGCAACTGTCGGTTTGTATTTCTATTCGGGTACTGAGGGTTCTGGTTTTGGCTATTAGAAGTGCAATTCCTCGCATAATGGCCTTCTTTGCCACACAGGTAGCAGGCGTTTGATCCCATTCTACATACCCCCAAGTGCTTCCTTCCACATTGAGCACACACAGGGTAGTTATTATTATTATTACCCTCATTCCCACGGTTATTCTTCTTTTGAGGGTAATTCCTTTGTTGGCCCTGGCCCATAGCATTTCCCTTCCTTTTATTCCTCCCGAACTGTTTGGAATATTGGTTGGAATTACTAGTCTGGCCTTTCAAGTTCGTCACTTGATTCGGTCTAGGCTGCAACTGTTTCTCCATAACTTTTTCTTCTTTCTTAGCTTTAAAGATCTGAACCCTCGCTTCCTTATCCTGATTAATCCAGTATTCTGCTCTCATAGCTCGACTTATACAATCAGCTACGAGAGTAGGAGGGCTACTGCCAGTACTAACTTGCTTGGAGATGTCTGTTCGGAACATTTTCATCATTCTCCTTACTTTCTCCTTTTCATTTGGTACCAGTTCTGGACATAGGCGGCTAAGTTGTTCAAACTTATTGACTGCTTCCACCACCGACATAGACCCCTGCTTGAAACTGGTAAACTCATCTTGTTGAACTGCCAGTATTTCCCCATTATAGTACATCGTACTGAATTCGGCTACAAAATCTTGCCAATCCATGTTCGCCACATTCCTGCGCATCTGGACCGTCTTCCACCAGTGACGCGCATCCTTCTTTAAAGCAAAAGAGGCACAAAGAACCTTCTCATGTTCTGTGAGTCCCATAAAATCCAAAATTACTTGGATATCTATAAGCCAATTATCCGCTACCAACGGATCCGTAGTTCCCTCGAATTCAGGTGCCTTCATTCGCCTAAATCGCTCATATAACAGATCCTCCCTAATCAAAGGTGGATTCCTTTGCAGTCCCGCGGGCTCTAATGGGATTTCTTGATGAACCTCCGGTACTTGAGGTGCTACTGGAGGTACATGATTGTTTTGTGGTGGATTTTCATTGGCTTGGGGTATCTGGTTTAGTTGGGCTACTCGTTCCCTAAGCTGATTAGTTTCTTGCTGCTGTTCTTGTAATTGCCGTTGCAATGTGGCTACTAAATTTGCAAGATCAGGTTCTTGCGGGTTTGGGTTTGCTCGGGTACGCGGCCGAGACATCTTCTAATTCCTATCTAGTCACAAGAAAGATGTTGTTATATTCCAATCATCTCCTTGTTCATTCATATCACATCATATCTTATCATAAACTTTACTTATAATATCAGGTCATGATATTATTATCTCTCATCATAACATAAGCATATCATAGCATAATCATATCATATCATAACATATCATATTATATCATAACATACCCTAGATTGTATCATATGTTACATATATACATATTCACATAAGATGGAAGTGACCACCACTTAGCCATCACACAGAATTTCTATCTTATATCTAATTTCACTATTCTGATGATACATTGGAGAATACTTCCCAGTCTTCTTCATCAAACATAATCTCCTCCGGATCATCTTCTACGTCTACTTGTTCCTCTTCTTCCTCGTCCATAACAATTTCAGGAGGATCTTCTTGAAGCTCGAGATTTTCAAGATCCATGGCTTCAGCATCAATTCCCTCCTCTTGTAGGGGAATTTCTTGAAGTGGTACCGCTGGAATAGGATCCTCTTGCAATTCTGGACCCCATTGAAACTGGGGTTCTTCTATACCAACGTTATCAACTGGCTCCAGTTCTTGGTCATTTATCATAGCATCCGCCTGAATCACATGGGCTGTTAATTCAGCGTCCAAAATTTCATTGATCATATGATCCAACGTCATGTCCAACGCTGGAGGCTGCACAAGTTCCCTAATTTTAAAAGGTAAGCCCTCTCTGAGCAGTTGTAAGGCTCTCATCTCAGGGTTGCCCCAATCAGGAATATGGGGTAACATAGCCTCTTGGAACCTTCGGCAGTAATGGCCCATCGATTCGCCTGGATAGGCGTGCCAATCATAAACATAGTTCAGATATCGGGCAGTGTTCATGTCGCGATAAATGTCTGGGTCCCGATAATGCATACCAGCGTCTTCTTCCCGTATAGATCCAAATCGAGCAATGATAGCATTACGGAAATCTTCCCATAATCCTGCTTGAACTTCATTTTCTCCTTGAGTTCTCCACCAAAGTCTAGCATCTACTGCAAGACAACGGCTAGCTAACGCTACTTGTAGATGAGGTTGAATGTGACATATGCGGAATATAGCCTCAATGTCATGAAGCCAAGCCGCTAATGTCACGGTCCGTCTAGTTCCATCGAATGTTAACGGGGACATCATGAAGAACGCATAAGCCGCACCTCGGTCCTCATCCATTGTCTTTTAATCTAAATTATAAAATTTTCTACTAATTAATTATACAAGTACTAAATATATCCAACTTACAATGACAGTGGCGCAGACAAGCATACTGTGAAACCGGAAGGCAGGACCTGTTGCTCTGATACCAACTCTGACACGACCCGCCTATTGTGGGCCGTTATCGTACATACTATCTTACTACATATGAAAACTTGAGCTATTATTATTATTTTTTTTTATATACATACAATATAAAACTTGAACTGAAAACTTTTAACAATTACTTACATACATACTAGTACATATACTTAACTACATAACATAATAATGAAATCTTTACTCAATTACAACATATTTAGCGTAGCATAATTTAACAAAAAGAAACGTAGTAATGCCCGTCCCACAGTTTCACAGTTTGTTTTGCCATGCTCCACCGTCTTGTATCAAGTATTGCTATAAGTTTGCATACCTACAGCATAAACATGAACTATGAGCTTTCGCTCAGCAAGCACAACTATTTATCCGCAACATATCACATAATAACATAATGCATGAACCAATTATGCTTTCTTACTGTTTTCATAAGTTAGCATAATTTTTAGGGCCCTTACATAACATAAATGTACGTACCGTGGCGCGCTGCCATGGAGTGGTTGGGGCGGCCAGCCCTGTCCAACTCAAACCATGAACCAAACCCGACCTAACGCGGATCGATACGACATATTGTATCCTGCTTATCATAATGATATCTTAAATCTTGTTCTTTTCTTGTTTCGTTCTTGAAACCTTATTTCATGATCTTAACCAGTTTCTTAACTGAAACTGGGATTTCATATCTTACCGATTAACTTATCATAAATGAGCATACTTCGTGATGCCATAATATCAAACTATTCATCATGTGAACATACATGCTCTAACATACCTCATATATCTCATGACATAATTTAAAAGCATACAAGCTGTAACATTCATCCCATCATGGAGACATACATACATACATAAACATTCTTTATACACATAGCATCATGAACTTGGTATCATACAAGTCATAAGCATTTCATCATACTTATATCATCATACACTTAAAGGCATACAACAAACAATTTTGTTTATGCTGTAGGCGGAGTCGTACTAACCTTTACTGCGCCTTGATTTAAATTTCTTCACTCAAACAGGTCGTTTTCCTGTTTTCAAGAAAATCATAGGATAAGCATCATCCTATCATAACAACGTTTTGATTTTTGATGCTAACTCAATTTAAACCATAAATCCCAAAATTCAACTCCTTTTTGAATTTTAGTAAAACCCTAAAGTTCTCAAAACTGGGTTTTAAAACTATTACATCGTGTTTAGTACTTTTCTTACAAATCCGTTCAAAATTTGGAAAAGTTTTCTTCATGAAAGTTGTAGACCTTGAAGTCTCCTACAACTTTTGTTTTTAACTCAAAACTCAATTCTGTCTTTAACATGCTTGTTTCTGCCTTTGAAAATTCTTCAACCAAATACACTAATTATAATTTGGTCTCGGGTTTTTGCAAAAACAAAGATCTTAGGGGTCTTGTTTTCAAAAACTGTCCGCGTTGACCCCTTGGATTTTCCCTTCTCTACAACTTTGAAGTTTTAACTTTTTCCAGATTCGGCCTCTAAAGGCCTCAAAATTTGGTTACCAGAAAAACCATTCAGTTTTGATCCTTACTCATGCATACTTAAACCATAGTGCATAAAACTTAACAAACTAAGCTCATGCTCATATTCAATGTCCTAATAATCAAACCCTAATTGAAACTTAAATAAAAACTAGAGGGTTCAAGTATTTACCTCAAGTTCCACGGATTAAAACCTTAACTAGAGCTTTGAAACTTTCTACTCACTTCTTACACTAACCGAACTCTCCTCACACTCTTGTTCTCTTTCTTTCTTTTTTTTCTTTTTCCTTCTCTCTTGGCTCGGTTCCTATGGCAGAAAACTAGGGAATAAAGGCTGCTTGTGTGTGTGTTGGCTAACAAAAATAATGAGAGAACCTTCACCTATTTATAGGTGAAACACAACTCTTGGAATTGCTCAAAAGTCCCTAAAAAAATGCAATTTGTGCTTGATTCCTTGAGAGGTGGCCGGCCAAGATGCCAAGTAGCCAAGCTAGGATGCTTACTCATGATAGCTAGGAACCATGAGGTGTCATCCCCCTAGAGTGGCCGGCCTTGGTGAGCTTGTGCTTGCCCTTGCTAGTCAACAAGTAAGCCTAACAAGCTTACTAAGCAAGCCTATGGTGCATGAGGTGTCATGAGCTAGAAGAGTTCAAGAATTCCATCTCTTATAATTTAGCCATTGGTCCCTAAAACCACAAAAATTTTCCCTAAATCCCTATGTGTTTGCCGGCCCTCCATGCCCTAAATTGCCAAGCAAGCCTAGCTAGGATGCTTGCTTATCAAAGCTACAAGCTTGAGGTGGCAAACCCTTGTGATGGCCGGCCCTAGGGTGAGGTGTGCAAGCCTTGGCTTGCCAAGGGGGCTAGGCTAGGGAGTCTAGGGTGTTGGTTCATCAAGGCTAGGCCATGAGGTGTTGCTTCCTCAAGTGGCCGGTCATGGTGTGGCCTTGGCAAAGCATGAGCTTGCCATGTGAGCAAGGTTGGTCCATGTGTTGCTTCCTTGTGGTGGCCGGCCTTGGTGCATAGGTGTGCAAGCCTTGGCTTGCCAAGGAGCAAGGCTAGGAGGGTGGCTCACCCAAGCTAGAAGCATGAGGTGTCTCTCCCTCATGGTAGCCGGCCATAGTGTGCTAAGTGAGACAAGATTGCTAATTGAAACTTAACACAAAATTAACCAAGCAAATCTAAGTGCTTAGTTGCTAAACTTAGGGTATGATTTGTAAACTTTTAATGACACTTAATTTCTTCTAATTTGCATAATGTTCTACAAAAACTAGATCCCTTGCTCATAAGGCCCTGATGTGGCCGGTTCCAATGGTGACACATGGAACGTTTTGATTGGTTCTAGTTAGGGTTTATCTAGTTCAATCTTAACTTGTCTTCCTTGATTTCCAACCGATCTAACCGAACTAGAAATGGATCGTTAACTGAATTGACTTAAGAAACTGTACTTAAAAAGTACCCGGTTCAAAATTTACATAATTGCTGATAAGTCCACAATTTTTCCCAAAATTGCACTTTAGCCCCAAAAGGCAAAAATATTTACACTTTAGTCCCTATAGATTGGCCGACTAAATTAAGCCTTTTAATCTTCAATTTACTGCTAATTCCTTCTTACAAAGACTTCCTTGACTTTAAAAACTTCAAAATCATGAACTTTCTTAAATTTACAAATTGACCCCTAAACATAAAATATTTGCATTTTGGTCCCTGTAAGGTGACCAATCATGGCAATGACACTTGTTATCAGAGGTGTCATCATTAAAAGCTTTGCTTGGCTTATTTTCTGAATGCAGTCCATTTTCATACTAACGTAGATATTCATATACTGTTTTCAACTGATAACAGTATAATTTAACTGGACCCTCGTCCAAAACTTATCTAAACTGCGCATAGGATTTTCTTAAAATTATAAACTACCACATAGAGTCATAAATCATAACTTACCCCTTTGTAACCAAAGGGTCTTAAACTAACATTATCGAATCTTTTAACAAAAGATTCAACTTCTTTTCTCAGAAAACATATCATATAAAACACATAGACATACTTAGCATAGCTGTGATTCTTAACAAAAGAAATCATATGCTTAATGAAAATTTGGGTCATTACACATTGGATCTTCGTAGTTATTGATCCGTGTGATGACTCGGTCCTGTATTTTAATCCTTTAGGAAACGAACTGGGTGATGATTTTAAGAGTTAATTAAGTTGGTAGTATATTTTTATGTTCCAGTTTGTGATTTGACATTACATTATTCTTGTTCTAATTGTTTTGAACTTTGTTAAATTGTTAGGGCACTTAATGACTGGAAGATTATGGTGGGAAGAGGAGTAAGAAAGCGACGCAACTACGAAATGTTGATTGATTCTATTCGCTGTCCTATACAAGAAGGTTATATATAGAATGCGGTTATTTTGTGTTAGCCTTTATGAGAGAAAAAACCTTGAGTGTTGATGGACTAGCTTTACTTCAAACTAAGGATTTTTATACCGATACTGACATGAGTTCGGTAAGGCAAGACTGGGCTACTTTTTTCATGTGGTTTATACAATATAGTTAGAAAACAATATAAAAATTTTGTAATGTTTTTGTATTAATTGTTGTATATGGTGACACAAAATTAATTACAAATTAGCTATTATTTTATTCTTGAATGTGTAATAATGGATAACACATGGGATTTACCACTCGTGGGAAATGGAATGAATTGTGAATTTTGTTTTTCACGGTATTACCTACCATGACGGTTTTTATAAAAAACGGTCATGATAGGGTCATATACCACGAAGATTTTTCTTAAAAACCGTCATGGAATATACCTAATTACTCACCGTTTGGCGCTAGTTTTATCCATTTCACGACGGTTAAAAAACCGTCGTGGAATCTGAATAGATTCCATGACCCTGGAAACCATGACGTTTAGAAAACCGTCGTGGAAAAGGTATCACAACGGTTTTTAACCGTCGTGGTTTCCTCTTTTTGTTGTAGTGTATTCTCTTCCCCTTTTTCTCTCTCCACAGTCGTTTTCTAACTCTCATCTCCCGCCACACAGCCATGTCGCCTCTCTCTCTCTCCTCCCTCCCTCCCTCCTCTCCCTCTCTCCCCCCCTTTCCCTCCTTTCTCCAACCATGTATCCTACTTCTTTGGTAAATTAAATCTACAGATAACTTCACTTCACATAAACCGAGACTCCTCACTCCGGTCACTAAATCCTTAAATTCAACAATATAGATAATTTAATTATCTATCAAAATATAAGTACTAATTACACTATATATCAGATTTAATTAGTGTACTTTTTGGTACCAAGGTCACTGCGGTTCAGTGGTGATTTTTTTGTATTTCCATTTTAGTTATTTATTTCTCTAAGGCATGCATAACTAAAATCTCTCTTTGGATTGGGCTTAGATGTCTATACTTATTTCCTTTATTTATTTTTGTTTGTATGATAATACTGGAGGTTGGATTTCAAAACCTATTTTCATATGAAAAACTTAATATTTTAGAATGCCTACAGTTTTGAATAAAAACCTACTTCACCGTTTTCAATAATTTGAAAATGGTAGACTTTAGATTAAATTATAACCTAGCTTAATACTCTGATATGTTTTACTACAAGTGGCAAGAATTGGAATTTGTTATAAAGTATGGGTGAATTTCATAAAATTATGCATTTTTGTTCATTTAATTTCTTTAATCACAAATTTATTTTAATTAAACCCCTCCATGTCACCATACCCGATTTCGGGTCGTGACTTTTTGCCTCCACCGCTAGATCACGAAGTTTGGATCTGACGGTTGGGAACCGACGCCATGGGGTTTATAAATAGGGCCTTAATAAGCCTACTCATTTTTTCACCCAAAATTTCGAAACCCTGTGAAATGCTGCTGAATTTCTCTCTCATTCTTCATTTTATTGTTCTTGAGTGTTTGACTATTTTCTTTTGAGTGTTTAGGAGATTTTGGGTTCCACCTCTTTGGATTTGATCATTCTTTGGAGCATTTTTCAGAAATTTTTACCCTCAGCAAGCTTCCACTCCCTTTCCTCTTATTATTCTTCATTTTTCATGAGTTTTATACCCTTTTTTTTTTTAATGCTTTTTTGGGGTTTGTACCCTTTTTCATTAGTTTTCTTGCATTTTCTGGGCTTGTTATGCTGGTTCATTTCTGCAGTAAACCTGTTACAAATATACAATGAATAGAAAAAATTACAAAGCATACCTTTGTGTTTGTATTTGTTGTAAATTTGGTGGCAATGGGTTTTTGAACCTGTTTCTCAGATATACGTTGAGAGGTTAATTCACTCTCCTCGTATTGGGAATTTTTCCTAGAAATTTTTTTGGGTCTTTGGCCATTTTCTAGAAATAAATGTTGAGCGCAAATTTTACTTTCTCTGTTTAGGTTAAACATTAGGTCTTAGTTGGTGGCTTGTCGGTAGAGGTTTCAACTTCGAACCCTTCCTTCTCCTGCCAGGTAAAACATATATTCTCCTAACTTTAGATGTCGAGAGATCCCATAGTCTACCATTCACCCTGACGCTGAGGAGAGAGCCATTCTCGCAGATATTCCTTCAGATCATCCAAGAGATAGACAAGTATCTTGAAGGTGAGGGCAAGTTAGAAAACGCAAATGGGGAGCAACATAGCCGTCGACGATGTGGTTAGTGAAGCGACAATTGTTGAGACATCCAAAGAGGGACACATAGTCTTTTAATCAATTAGCTACAATTTGATCTTCGGTGAATCGGGCTTAAGTAGTAGAGGTTCCAGGTGTTCACCATAGTACTTTACATCGAAGATCTCGAAGAAAGATATGGAGAATGCCTTTGTTTGGGCTGGTATCAATGGGGACCACTTCTACTGCATCCTCCTGGGGATTGACTTCAATGCTCATGAGCCTCCATCTGGGTACATCGCGATCTATACACGATGTTTGACCTACAGCCAAACCATCCCCTTTCATTCTTTCATGAAAAAGGTTCTGTGTCCTTCACAACGTCTCTCCTGCTCAGCTTGTCCCTAGCTTTTAGATTATCTTTTCCGAGATGTGAATCCTCTGGTGTAAGCACTTCCAGAGGGACATTGTCAATGGACAAATTCCTCTACGTCCCTTCCGTGCGTAAGTCACCCGAGGGCGAGGGATGGCACTATCTCAGTGTCTATTCTAGGTCAAAGACGACCTCGGTTTCTACTCTTGTGGAGGGTATACTCAAATCCTCCCATGAGTGGAAACCAATGTACTTTTTCCTCAGCGATGAATTTGGTAGACACCCCGCCGATGGACCCGAACCAATTGGAGTTTGTTTAGTCCAATTTCAGAAAATTTAATAAGTGTTGTCTCGACTTCTACTAATTTGAAATTATTTCTACGTTTGATGACTAACCAGTGGCAATGTCTTTTTGTGAACAGTGCCTACTCCCCCACGACCCGCCCTCGACATAGACATGTTATATCTCAAATCCCCTTAGACAAAGCAGTTATTGTCCTAGATACCTAGGCTAATCCAGATTAAGACACATGTCTTTGGGCTTTAGCACATTCCGAGTCCTCAACCACTATTTAGCAGTTAGACTTCTGTTTCTCCCGGGGTAGTGGGATAGTAGCTCTTCTTCGAGATTCCAGAAGTCTCAACGTCGTTCAATGAAGCGGGAAGGAATAACCTCTCCTATTGTTTTTAGTATCCTTAAAGACCTCAACGTCGATTGGACATTATCTCTCCCTCTGACTTTCATGAGCTCACAATTAGACTAGACATATAGGGCACATCGGATACCTTCTCGTAGTAGAGCGCATCTCATGTCTCCCCAACTTTTACTGTGGAGGGGTCTTTCTCCTCGATCGGAGTGTAAGTTTTGTTGGCCTTTTGTGTTTCTACCAAATTTTTGTTGGATTTGATGGTTTCCGGTTAGTATCCTCTTGACAAAGGTGGTTACCGGTTAGTAACCAGTCGGTATCCTCCGTGGAGGTGGTTATGGAACCGTTACCATTTAGTAACCAATTGGTATCCTGTTCGAGAAGGTGGCTACATATCAGTATTTTCATTGGGTTTGGAGGATTGGCCCTTAAATTGCAAACTTAAGGATTAGTATTTTTTTACATCCCGTAAGAAAAGTCAAAGGTCAGTATAATCGATCTTTCCAAAATTACTCTCTAACTGGCAATAAAAATAATATGGTGGATTACCATAGGGTTACCTGTGATAATCTACCAAATGTCATTGGCATTAACACAAGCCACCAACCATCTCTGGTAGTTGGATGGTATTATGGTAGATTATTCTTGATAACATACATCATTATTTGTTTTTGGATTTGCTATACAAAATGGTCAGTCACCATTGGCTCTGGTAGTCATAGAATAATCTTGTAGATTACTTTTGGAAATCTACCGGAATATTTTTTATATTATACCAAATTATATATTTTATTCTAGCAGATTATTTATTATATTCTACCAAATTATAAATTCTATTGTATTATATCTTGTACTCTGTCTAAATATTTTTCATTTTCTACCAGATTATTTATCATAATTAACTAGAATATGAATCTCGGAAATCATTAAATTCTGAAAAAGACAAAAAAAAAAAAAAAAAAAAAAAAAAAATTCAACAAAAAGACACAAACACACTTAACAACTTTTTAATCAAAATGTAAAACAATTTTCTTGCTTAAAAAAAGCAACTTTTGATTATTTTTTAATAGAAAAACTTAATCCCTTAAATTGAAAGTCCTTAATTAAAAAAAAGAACCCAACCCAATCGTATCTTGCCTCCCACACAAACCTGCGTCACCATCTTACCAAAACTACCGATGGCGAGATCGTCGACAGCAAGCAATATTGATATCATATCTTCGGCAACACCGCAGAAGTTTATCTGCGTGGAAAGAGAGGGAGAGGCACCGCAGATTGACGCGTCAGTCGGACATCGTCGAGATCTAATCGCGAGGTTGTCAAGATATGTTGGTTATGTTGATACGGATTAAGGCAGCAAAATAAATTTGAAAAATTTTCACCATCCCATGATCTCATATATATTTTGTTAAAATTAATTAAGGACCTGCTTGGTATACAGTATTAGCACCAACCTCGAAACCCGACACCGATCATGGTCTCAAAACCCAACCCCGACACTGTAGCCCGATCCGACCCCAAACCCAATACCCCTTGTCCCGAAACTTGACCCGATCCCGGTTCAGAAATCCGAGACCGACCTCAGTCCGGAAACCCAATCCCGACCCCTGATCCGAAAACCAAACAAACAATGTATTTTGTAGTATAAGGTTATAATACAGAGCAAAACCAAATATTATATTGTGTAAGAAATGATACAATACAACATATGTTTTACAATAAAATGCAATACAATACGACATACCAAACATACCCTAATTGCAATACTTAATAACCTAATAACATTAATTATCACTCGGCTTTATCAGTCTTTCGTACAATGAACATCCTCGTAAGGTGGTGGACCCTCCAAAATTTCTCAATCTAAAACCATCTATGTTATACTAATATATCTAGAACAAGTAGGGTGTGGGAAATAGTAAGTTCTCAGTTTTATTAGTTTTCTCCTTTCAATCATTAGTTGCCAAGGCTTTCTTATCTCTGAAGAAAAGAGACCTATAAGGATCTACTTTTAGCACTAGATATATGATTGGCGGGGATGTAAAATTACATCCATGCTCCTCATTAATTAAGGACCACCGCGTGTGCACATCCCTATGGAAGGGATACGTGTGACACGTGGCACATGTTGTGCCATGTGTCGTCTTTCTACTGCTTCTACCAATGCAAGTTTTCTCAAATCAATTATCACCATGCGTACTATCATTAATTAAAAACTGATATTTGTTTATTCTAAATAATAAATAAATTTCATAAATCACATAATTAATCGTTAATATGATAAAATTAAATATTAAACATGCCCAACCTGCATAACTAGAAATAAATTAAGCATATGTTACAAACTTAAATATCACATAAACATGCAAATAGTAATGTATGATTTTTTACGAATCATACGATTATGCTCATTGGCAGTGTTGGTTCTTCCGAAAATTGCAAGAAAATAGAACTTGAAGATGACTGCGGATCAGGAAATTTCCGTTGACAATCGGAGCGAGTATGGGTTGGGTTTTTTTTTGTTTTTTTTTTTTTTGTTTTTTTTTTTCAACAGGTAGAACACAGCAAAACCAACAACTCACGAAAAGGTGATTGGAGTTGATCGGAATTGCACCAGAAAGTTTTGCCTTCAAAACTTCAACCTCTGATCTCCGGCGAACGACAACGAGTGAGACTACGACATGCCGGCAAAGGAGGTTTCCGGGGACAGCCTTTCTTGGCTCCTGGCACGTGGCGGTTGATTCGGGTCAAAGACTGATGGTCGGTGAAGATAGCTTCATAAGCTTGAGGAAAAGAGAGAGTATGGTCTAGCGATGACCACTCGCGTGTGGTAAGTGGTTGTGGTCTGAGACCACTTTTTTTTTCTTTTTTTTTTGAACTAAACTGTTGATGCCAAAAATCTCCGGCACAACATCTGATGTGATTGCTTGGTCTGATCAGTCTTGTACAGTCACTCTGCGGCGGGTCACCTGTAAAAGGGAAGCACCTCGAAGTGATGGGGACACCGGTGGGGTGTCTGCCACGGGTACATCGATACTTAAGTCAGTGAGGGTACTGCTGAGCAAGTGGAGAGGCAGAGTTTTGGTAAGAAAATTGTTCATACCTGAGTTAGTGGCTGATCCTCTATTTATAGACGTTCCCCGCGGGCTTGGGCATTCAGGTGACCCGATCGGGTTGACCTCCTAGTGTTCCCGGCGGGTAGACAAGCTTTAGGCGCACATGCGCTATAGGTCCAATTGGTTGGCGCCGCGTGTCCATGGTTTGGTGTTAGGGGACGCTAGGAGTGGGCTAGCGCTGACACTAGTGGGCGTAGCCCTAGTCTGAACAAACAGCAGAAGTCGGCGATGGGATAGGTGCAGCAGCAGGCTATGCGTCAGATGTCGGGTGGCGGATTGAGTGTTGTGACAGGACACCGCCGTCAGCACATGCGGGGCAGTGTGGTATGGACAGCATGGGACCTACCAGGTGACACTCGAGAGTTACGAGGAACGACCTGTCTGGGTCAACAACACCGACCCCGGCCACTACCTACCATGGGTACATGGCAGATATCGATGTGGTAAACTCAGGTCAGGTAACGAAGTTCCTCGGGAAGAATCTTGCCTTGTCGGATCGAGCTGGGTCAGCGGTATTCGACGAGCGCAAAAGGATCCAGTTTTACTACTTTCACGTGATCGGTTTCCCCTCGAGAAGAGGATTTTGTGGTCGGATCAGATTGCACCATCAACATAAACTAATATCCCTATTGGTGTAAACGCATTTTAATTGCTGAAATGGTTCTTTTTCCCTCCTCATTAATTATCATTGGATTAAAATTTATTTTGATCCTAGCCATCTATTTAGAAGTTATATATATATTTTTTTCTCTATAATACAATTTAATTCAACGTAGGAGTTTAGAAATTTACAATGTAATGAAGGTTCTACTTGATACAATCCCCACTGTAATTTTGATTTGCTCAAAAAGTTAAGGCACATTATCTCATTTGACATTATGGTGAGGTAATAAAATTAGATTAATTCAGCCAGTTCGTGCCACGTGGACCGCACTAACCCCCTCCCAGTCAACTCGTGTAATGTATGAAAGATTTTAGTGAATTGATTATAATATTCATGAAAATCTTCATGTACTAAAGTTTAGGTTATTTTTATAACATAAGATTATTAAATGAAAATATTTCAATATTTCATGATGATTAAATAATATGTCACATAATATAAAGTCACAACATTTTATAGAGTGATAAAATGGTATAAGATATGGTAAGAATAAGAATATGCTTCATGATGTGACAAATTAATTTTATGCCACATAATATTAAAAAAAAAAAAAAAGTAAAAGGAAAAGTGACCAATTGATATAAGTCATGGTATGATGTCAAATCACAACAACCCATCAACTGACTGATGGAGAATTATACTGCTTACTTTTTTTTTTTGATTAGTATCCAAACTTGGAGGATAAGTTTTATATCGGTCAAAACTTGATGGCCAAGTTTCTAGACTGATGGAGAATTATACTGCTTATTTTTTAATATCAAACTTGGAGGACAAATTTTATAGCAGTCAAAAGTTATATTGATCAACTTTTTCAGTATAAGAACTTGTTGAGCAAGTTTACTATCTAATTAATCGAAGGAAAAGGAATTTTTTGATCTAAAGGCTAGAAACTCATTAGTACAATAATCAAAGGATAGGATTAAACCAAACTTTTGTTTGTTTCCCTTCTGATGTACATAAATTCCCTTGTCAAAGAAGCTAGAAAGTTGAACAAAACTTATCATGAATAGTGACAATCTAATTCATGCATCCTAACTTTGACTATGATTTGAATCATGTTTAAGTTAGATTAAGATTGATTAAGTCCTCTAGAAATATCAAGACCATGATTAGTGGACTAATCAAACACCATTAACTTTGGTCTATAAATAGACCTCATTTACCACTAGATATTGTGGTGTATTAGACAAGTTTTCATGCTCTAAAATTGTGTTAAAAATCTGTACAAAAAAGTGGGAGAAAAACTGTTTTATACACAAAACAACACAAGCAGTTTTCTTTTAGAAAAACTGGACAGCTTTTCTGTCTTGATTTCAAGCTGCATTTTGAACACTTTAGAGGTAGATACGGACTTCGCAATCATCAGACAAAAGTTAGATATGAATGTCAAGAATATCTTTGTACAGGACATTGTTGTAAAATTTTGACTCCAAGATGATGTTTCGGGCTTTTTTCCGAAAACTGCTGAAACAGTTTTTCACTTACTGGGCCATGGATTTTGTGATAAATGGATCCCTTACGGGCCAAACCAGCCTCAAAGAAAACACGAAAGTTTTAGATCTTTCAAAAATAAATGTTTTTCCTGAAGAAAATTTTGTCATTTTCTCAACAGATTTTAAGTTATGATTTTTTGAATAAAACTGTCATGATATGTAAACGACCAAGAAGGTTTTAATGGTTTCAAAACTTTCAAAAGCATGGGATCCAATGTCCCGATGATTAAAAGAAACGTTCAAATGCTGTTTTCAAACTCGATATTATTTGATCGGTAGCAGCAAAGGTTTTTCAACATTTGTGTGTTAAATTATAGTAAACTAACGCTTTCAAAACCAGTAATCGAAATAGTTCAAGTTTTCACCAAAAATCAAATGAGGATTTAAAAATATTTCGCAAGCTTAAAAATCATGTTTTGGACCTATTGGGTCTCGGGAAAAATGTTTTTGAATTAAGTCCTTGAAAAATGCCACAAAAAAAAAAATAAATAAAAAAACGAAGTTTGACTTTTGGGCCTAATTCCACCTGGTAAGCCCAAAGGTGATTTTTAAGATTATTATATGATTTAAAAATACACCACAACTTGAAAATCAAATTACCATTAAGTAGGACCACGGAGATAATCAAGAGAAAATTTTAATTAACAGCCGTTAATTAAATTTTCAAATGAAAGCTTACATAAGAAATTTAAGTTCTAGTTATTTAACGAATTTAAACTTAGAATTCCTTTAATTAAGGAATATAAATAAAATGTTATCCTTATGGGGTGTACATTAATACTTATAATGGATATGTTCTTAGGTAATAATTTTTATCTGCAGTCTCAATAGCGGAAAACACTGTAAGTAAGGTGAGTACAAATCTCGCCTACAGTATGAAAAATTGTAAATATTATTTTCAAGTATGACATGTTTACATGTAAGCCATGATTTACATGATATGCCATGTTTATTTATATGTTGTGTTTTTACCTATATGTCATGATCATATATATGCCACACATTACGACTTTCGATTATGCCATGCTTTGCAATAATGTCTCATTTACAATAATATCATGATTTCAACTATGTCATACTTTACTATTATGCCATGTTTTATAATAGGGTCATGTTTTATAAACATGCCACGAGTTATTTTATGCCATTGATCTTTTTGTTATGCCATATCTATGTATCATATGCATTATGACTAATATGATCATAAGTTAAGAATCTTAGTCTTAGAACTAACCTTCGTTAAAGACTTCATTTAGAAGTATGATGTTAAGCATACTCATCAAGAATTTAGTAACAAGACTAAGACTAACTAAAAACAAGTAGAGTGTCGTACCAACCTTCCATAGATCATGGAGGATTATGTATGTTTCAAGATTCCCAGAATTATTAGGAACCTTGCAAACTCTAACTTTCTGTGGATTGTGCTCATCCGGTACATATACAAAGGACAGACATGTTAAGTAAGATAATAAGTCCGTAATGGAAGATAAGAGACTCATAATCGACAATAATTGGATCATTCATTAACAAACCCATGACGAATCATAAATGGTTCATGCATAAGTTATACGATGCTTATTATGATTTTACGAGATGAAGTTTGTACTTACTGAACGTAAGCCCATTAGTATATTTCATACTATAGGTAAGAAGCCTGCAGCTTAATTTGGTGGGTCATGTGGACGATGCTGCAAGTGAAGGGCGGTGTATGATACCACTATGCAGACTTATTTTGCAAACTCTTTTGAGCTATAAATATATACCTATATATTTAAATAATTTGTATTATGCTACGTATGTGATGTTTCAAGATTTCGGTTAAATGTAAGGGTTATATATGACTTTATAATTTGTTAAACAAGTAATGTGTATGCATGGTAAAGTTTGCCTATATGAATTAGTCTATTTATGTTGTGTTTAAAAAAAAATAATTCTAAAATTTTCAGTAAATTTAAGTATTTAAAAGTAATATTTAATTTAAGTAAGTATAATAATAGCCTACGTAGTCGGGTTGTTACACCTCGTGCCGTGTGTCTAGCCGCGTTAGAGATAGCGCCCGTCCTAGTTGTTGCTGCAGCAAAAAAAAAAAGAAAAGAAAAGAAAAAAAGAGAAAAAAAAAAAAAAAAAAAGGGGACTCTAGGGAGACTGAAGGTAGAGGAAAAACTAGAGAGTGAAGAAGAGGAGAGAAAATGAAGAAGAAAAAGAAATAGAAATAGAAAAATAGAAAAAAAAAAAAACCAAAAAACAGTAGTGTAGGATTTTTATGTTTAGGATTTAGTTTTTATTTTAGTTTTAGACTTTATTTTCAATAAATTTTAAGGGAGATGACATTTGAAGAACAAAAGGAGGAGATGGGAAATTGGGGGAAAAACTTGAAGATTTGTGTAAACAATTATTGGGATTTTCATTCAATTTCCTTATCTCTTTTATTTTTGGAGTTGGATGATGATTGAGACCTTGATTTGCTTAATTTTGTGTTTATTTTCATTTATGGGTATTGTGTAGTTTATTGGTTCTAGGGTTTGATGTAGTTCTACTTGAACTGTGTTTTGATGATTTAGTTAGTTGTGAATCCAATTTCATTTCAATTCATTTGTGTTCTCTATACTTAATGCATCTAGTTTACTTTTCTAAATAAATTAGTTGATTTTGATATGTGGAATTAGGCACTTGGGAAAGGGAATTTCATATGTTGGATTTGAGATACACAACCTAAGTAGTATTGAGTTCAGGAGGCCGGTAGTACTTGGGTAATTGCATTTGTGACTTGATCTTAATGAATGTTTTAGTTGATAGGAATATCAATTTTAGATGATAATGCGTATTATCTCATTTGATACTCAGGAGAGGTAATGAGGTTAAATTAGACCTATTGATTAATGAATTGGATAAAGTTGATTAACAATTGCTAAATCGGATAAGCATAGGAACAGTAGAGTGAAATCAAAACCCTAGAACATTATTTGTGTGTTTTTATTCATTCGCTTTTGTTTTGTCATTTTATTTTAGTTTATTTATTTTATTACATTTTTGTCATTTTTCAATCGATCGTTCAAATAATTCGGACATTAACAAATTTCGGTAATTAACTTAAAATTAAACACAATTCTCGTGGGATCTGTTGATGCCGAAAACGCTTCCGACAGCAACACCCAATGTGGTCAGGTGGTCTGATCACGTCCGGCCAGTTGCTCCGCCGCAGTCACCTGCAAAACGAACGCACCTCGGAATGTTGGGGACACCGGTGTGGTGTTTGTCACGGGCACTCCGATGCCTAAGTCAGTCCGAGAACTGATGAGCGATAGGAGAGGCAGAGCTTTGGCAAGGTAGAAGTGAGCTTACCTAGATTTGTGGGTTCCTCCTCTATTTATAGCGGCCTTACGCGGGCTCGGGTGCTCGGGACGACCCGGCCGGGTCGGCTACGGAATAACCCAAGTGGGTGACGTGGCTCTGAACTTGCACACGTGTCGGCCTACAATGACGCCACGCAACCGGCCTAGGGGGCGCTAGGGCGACTGCTGCCGGTGTCAGCAGGGACAACCCCTGCCAGGGCAGGTGGCGGCGGGTGGCGATGTGACGCGCTGCAGGAGTAGGCAGGCGGAGCCTGCCGTTGATGGGACTTGTGTCAGGAAGGGTGTGACAGGTGGGGCACGAGCTCCGAGGGCCCTTAGCCTCTGGAATGTACTAATGCGAGGGGGCTCGTCTGGTATTTTGATCGGCTAGCCGGCTCACACGGGTAGACGGGGCACTTCGGCAAGACGGCGAGGCCCGAGCGCCGATTAAGCCATCAGTGAACGGAGTATGGTCGACACTGCTCGGATCTGATATCAGGTGACTTGGGTAATGGTGGATCACGTATGTCGTGGTCAGAGCAGAAATTGGTATCAACAGGATCGACATCCTTACTTATTACTTTTTTATTTGTGCGACTCGTACACTTTTGAGATTTTACGTAACAAGTTTTTGACGCCGTTACTGGGGATTATTTTTTTTAATTTTTGTTAATATCGATACCAATTAACTATGGGATTAATTGGAACATTTTTTTTCTTTTTTTCTTGTTTTTAGTTTCTTTCTATGTTTTAACTTTTGTGTAATTTTTTCTTGTTAACTTGTTTGAGGTACTTGGAAGATGTCACATCGACAAGTCCTCTTGTGTTTTGCTTAACAAGAATTGGAACCATTTCTTCTTGCTTGGTGGAGATTTAGAGATTTGCTAACTAGGTTTACATTTCATGGTTTCTCTAAAGAATGTCAACTTGAAATCTTCCTTAGAGGCTTGTGTGCTATAACTAGACATTGGGTTGAAAGAGGAGATGGTACCACCTCTTTCTATCAACAATCCATTGATGAAGCCTAATGGTTGTTTGAAGACATGGCCGAGTTTAATCGTTGGAATTGGGATTGTTCAATGAACAACCAAGGATGGAGAACAATTAAACCATTATAGAGCCATGGTATGACACTCGACCTCAATATGCAGAGTCTTCTCTCGATCTTCAAGCGCTTGTTGCCCAATCTTTTGTAGGAGACAAAGCTCTGTATAGAGAAGTTGGAGAGGATGGAGGTATTTCGTCAACTACAAGCCAAATTGACTCAAACTCAAGCGGTGTTATCAAGGATGAATGCAACTCCAAATGACACAATTGAAGCCATGAAAAGGAAGGCATTAATGGTGGACTTCTATAAAGAATTGGAAGCATCTATTGAATTCCACCATGATGAACCGACACCAAATAAGGAGAAATGTGAGTTGTTTGAAGACGACTCTTTGAGAGGGGAAGAGACACATGATTTGTATATTGATGAAGAATCGCACGAAGAAGTCTATGAGTCTTGACCTCTTGAGATCTCCATTGTTATGCCACCACCGATCAAGTACGATCATATCTATGAAGATCCAATGTGGTCAGCACCTCCTCCAAATACACTAGCATCATTCCCTTATGCCCACCGAGCACATCCATCGAAGCTAAGTCTTGTTGGAGCCACGTGCCGATTCATTCCACATCTTGCCAAGCTTGAAGGCAATCACAACCAAGACCTGTGTATGGTGTTTTTTGACACCTACTACGAGCGGAAGCGACTCTTTGATGATCACTTCTCAATAGTCAAGCCAATGACTATAAATCAAGCTCTTCTAGGGAGGAAACCCAACACTAGTACAAAATGTGGATACCACGACGGTTTTTAACCGTCGTGGTAACATTTCGACGACGGTTTTCTAACCGTCGTGGAATCCAGAGTTTTAGATTCCACGACGGTTTTTTATCCGTCGTGAAATAAGCAAAAATAGGGCCTAAATATAGACATTTAAGAACATACCACGACGGTTTTACGTAAAAAACCGTCGTGATAGATGGACCTATCACGACGGTTTTTTTTGAAAAACCGTCGTGGTAGGGTTCGCCGAAAACAAAAAAAAAAATTGTGAATTCATTTCATTTCCCACGGGTGACAAATCCGGAAATTTTAACTCACAAAATCAATTTTTTTCTAGAAAATTCCCAAATCCGTGTTTTACCCAATCAATTTTAAAGCAATCTAAATCACAATGACTGTCAACAATCACCGAAATGACGGATTTTGGACAATTTTCTACGGAAAATTCCCAAATCAACAATCAACCAAATCAACATTTTGGAAGGAACATTGTGGATTTTTGACATTTGTATGGAAATTTCACAATCAACAAAATCAACATTTTGGAAGGAAAATTCCCAAATCCGTGCCTTACCCAAGCAAGATACATTTCAACTTACCGGATTGTCGAGCGTAGGTACGGGTGGAGTGGTAGAGAATGTAGGGGACGGTGGAATGGCGGCGAAAGGGAGAGGGAAAAAGGCTTGGAGTTAGAGAGAGAGGGAGGAATGGCGACTAGAGAGAGAAGGAAAAAGACTCGGAGTTAGAGAGAGAGAGAGGAATGACGGTGAGAATGTAGATAGGGAGCGGAGAGCGATAAATGGAGGGAGAATATGGGCGGCTTTGGGTTTGGAGTTAGAGTTTGTATTAGAGAGTGAAAAATGCTCGGAATGTAATGGAGTGGGAAAAAGAGTATTTTTTTGGGTTTTAATATACGCTCCAAAAAGTTAAACAATTTCAAAAATTTTTAAATTCCCGCATTTCAAAAATTTTTGATTTTTTTGACTTACCACGACGGTTTTTCTCAAAAACCGTCGTGATAGGTCAAAAAAAATCAAAAAAAATTTTATGACCTACCACCGACGGTTTTTTAAAAAAACCGTCGTGGTAGACCTACCACCACCGTTTTTTCAAAAAACCGTCGTGGTAAGTCAAAAAAAAAATTAAATTTTTTTTTTTAAATTTTTGAAAAAAAATTTTTTTTTGAAAAAATTCCCTCCTTCGTACCTACCACGACGGTTTTAATAACCGTCGTGGAAGCGCTCCGCTTCCACGACGGTTATTTAAAACCGTCGTGGAATCATGAAGCTTCCACAACGGTTTTTCAAAACCGTCGTGGAAGCCACCGCTTCCACGACGGTTTTGAATAACCGTCGTGGAAGCACCCTGATTCCACGACGGTTATTAAAAACCGTCGTGGAAGCGGTGGCTTCCACGACGGTTTTCGGAAATTCTTTTCCGCTCCGTGGTTTTACGTATTTTCCACGACGGTTTTTTTAAAAACGGTCGTGGAAATACCGTCGTGGAATCCACATTTTGTAATAGTGCAAGTTTCTAAACTTTTTGCTTGCGTTGTTTGATTTTCAGTAATTCTAAGTGTTATAATATTTTTACTTTCTTCTTTGTTTTTCTTCTCTAGGTACAAGCAGCGGAGCCGATGGGAGTTGGCAACAACTCAAAGGAGCAAGCCATCAAGCCCAAGCACCAATGAGAGGAGTTTCCTAAATCTCTCTCTTTAATTTTCTAAGGCTTACACATTGAGGACAATGTGCATTTCAAGTTTAGGTGGTAATTTTTTTTTTTTTGTTTTTTTGTTTTTGTTTTTTGTTTTTCTTGTATTCCTTTGCATATATATATATATAAACCGAAAAATTTGACAAGTTTTGTGCTTTTCTTTTGTGATTCTCATTGTTCCAATGATATGAACTTTAGTTGATATTGTTCATAGCTTTTGGAAAAGTATGGATATTGCTTGAGTTTGTATTTGATTCTTGAGTTAGTTTCATTTTGATTGTGATTATTCTATATTTGAGTATCTTGTCTTGATCTTTGAGTTGTGTGCATATTTGGAGAAGCTCTATGTTGATATGTGATTTTCATGATCTCACAAGTCTAGAATTTGTTTTATTCTCTCTTGAGGCAAAATCCAAGACTACACTTGATCGGGGAAATGATTTGGGTCATCTTTGGATTGTTTGAGCCTTTTGAGCCTACCTTGCAATATTTTATCCGTAGTACACCCCATTGAGCCTTATTTCCCTTTTCTTTGGCAGCCGCATTTTTAGCCGAGCCTTTTAATAAATTCCAGCTTTCCATCCCTCACTCCTTAAGCATATTGGTCATTCTATGAATTATCTTGAGCCATGCTAGAGTATGGGATGAAATGTGGAGTTGTGAAAAATTTGTTTGTGGTTAAAAAAAAAAAAAAAAGAGAAAATACACAAAAAAAAAAAAAGAAGAAGAAAGAGTGCTACACCCTTTGTTCATAAAGAAATAAATAAGTTCGGGGGTGCAGTGACTAAAAAAGAAATGAAAAATGAAAAAAAAAAAAAAGAGAAAATAAAGTGAATGACAAAAAGGAAGTTTGATAATAAGTTTTGGGGTATTACTTGGAGATTGTGAAAAGAGCTCTTAAAAAGGTCCCAGAATGACTAATGTGTTTAAGGTGTGATTTGAGCCACATTATTTCCTTATATCCTACCCTCACCATAGCCTCACATTACAAGCTTAATAAAGTCCTAATGATCCTTGATTTTGTGTTAGTCTATATTAGTGAAGAGAGAGAGATGAAAAGCTAACTTATGAGACTTGTAATCTTTATATGTTCATTTCATGTTAGCATAAATTTATTCAGAGTGCACAAAATAAATTGAGAAAGGCAATGCACATACACATGGATAATCCAATTTGAGATGAGACCTATTCTTGAATTATTTGCAATACTTGATCAATGTTTGTATAATTCCTTAAGCTATGTTCTTTTGCAATCTTTGAGAAAGTTTTTGAGAATCACCATGTTAGTGCAATTTACCTCTAGTTTATTTTTGTTTCTTTTCTTGTTTGTTTTGCTCGAGGGCAAGCAAAATCTAAAGCTTAGGGGTGTGATAACTCTATAAAATAGAGTTATTTTACCACTTTTCAGCATCTAAATTGGCTATGTTCTTGAGCATTTCAATCTATTTTAAGTTATTTTAGTTTAAATTTGATTAATTATAATTTAGATTAGTTTTTTTATTTTATACTATTTTATGTAGTTTTACTTAGGTTAATATTAATTTACTATATTGCTATTATTTACCCCTCTAAATTATTAATTTGCTCATTGTGTGTGTTAATTAGGTGATAATGGGCAAAATGGGAATTTTGGGCTCAAATGGGGGCAAAATGGTCATAAAAAGCCTAAACAAATGTATAAAAATTTGAATTTAACTTGCACTAGTCGGAAGCCACCATGTGTTCCACCAACCTAGAGCGTCGGATAGCCTGCAGATGCACCGCGCTGCGCAGACCACACTAACCCCCTACCAATTGCCTCACACCGCGTGTCGAGCTATGTCAGAGATGGGGCCCGCGCCAGCTGCTGTAGTAGCAAAGAAAAGAAAAGAAAAGAAATAAAAATAAAAATAAAAAAAGAGAAAAAAAGAGGCGAAAAAGGGAAGTCTAAGGAGGCCGAAGGTAGAGGTGAAACCAGAGATTGAAGAAGAGGAGAGAAAATGAAGAAGAAAAAGAAAAAAAAAAAAAAAAAAAAGCAGTGTAGGATTTTTAGGTTTAGGATTTATTTTTTATTTTTAGTTTTAGATTTTATTTTCAATAAATTTTAAGGGACATGGCGGCATTTGAATAACAAAGAGAGAAGATGGGAAATTTGGGGAAAAACTTGAAAATTTGTGGAAACAATCATTGAGATTTTCATTCATTTTCCTTATCTCTTTTGTTTCTACAGTTGGATGATACTTTAACCCTTGATTTACTTAATTTTGCGTTTATTTTTCATTTATGAGTATTTTGTAGTTTGTTAGTTCTAGGGTTTAATGTAACTCTACTTGAACTGTGTTTTGATGATTTAGTTAGTTGTGAATCCAATTTCATTTCAATTCATTTGTGTTCTCTATACTAATGCATCTCAAATAATTAGTTGATTTTGATATGTGGAATTTGACACTTGGGAAAGGGAATTTCATATGTCAGATTTGATATACACAACCTAAGTAGTATTGAGTTCGGGAGGCTGCTAGTACTTGGGTAATCGCATTTGTGACTTAATGTTGATGAATGTTTGTGAATTTTAGTTGATAGGAATATCAATTTTAGATGTTTTTGCATATTATCCCATTTGAAAGTCGGGAGAGGTAATGAGTTAGATTAGTGCCTTTGATTAATGAATTGTATTAAGTTGATTAGCAATTGTGAAATTGGATAAGCATAGGAATAGTTGAGTGAAATCAAATTCCTAGAACCTTGTTTGTGTCTTTTTATTCATTCGCTTTTGTTTTGTCATTTTAGTTTAGTTTATTTATTTTAATTGCATTTTATTATTTTTCAATTAGTCATTCAAATAATCCTATTATTAACGAATTTCGGTAATTAATTTAAAATTAAACGCAATTCTCATGAGATGGACAACCTTACTTATCACTTTATTAGTTGTGCAACTTGTACACTTGCGAGATTTTACGTAACAGCATTATTATCATGAAAGTTAAAAATCACAGATAATATACTATAATTACATAATTTTTACAGCTTATTTTTATTTAATTTATAATACGTACTGTAAACTGTTTGATCATTACACTTGGCATGATTATTATGTATACTAAATCACATATGTATGATTTATGTGATTACATAACTAATAGAAATTTCAAAAATTCCCAATAAATTACTTAGTACGAAAACTATTCGAGCCAATTTCATATAATATAACTTGAAGTTTACCATTCATAGCAATGTAATCCAAAAATTACGAGTGCATTTATAAATGTGCTCTTAATATATAGAAAATCCACGACTTTATTCCTAATTAAATTTAGGGATAAACATTGTGGATTTTCTAGACATAACATTAATTACCATTGTTAACTTTAATTTGGGTCACAATCAGAAACCAAAGTTGGACACAAACCGAAGCTGGACTCTAATAACACATACACACTTTTTATAAAAAATTAATAATAAACAATCAGTTTTGTTCATCAATATAGTTAATTGTCAGGAGTCAAAACTCTTCACCATGCGCATCTTAAATTGGAGCTACGTGTGGTAAATTGCTCCAACCTCTCCAGTTACATATTTGTCCATGAGTATTGTTAATTTTTTAATGAATATTTGAGCACATCAAAGATAAAATTTGGTCCATCCAGTAAACACACGATCTCATTGACTCAAGTTCCCCCAATTAACAGAACATGTGGATGCCATTGGTCTACCCAATAAAGCATATCTCCAAAACACCAAGATATTGATTTACTGAATGTTCTAACTAATTGGCATCTCAAGAAACACACTACATAGGATGCGAGTCAGCAATCACTCAGGATTAAAATCCACTTGTAAAAAAGTCTTTTGACAGGATACAAGTTCTTTAATGAGAACATCACTTGATAAAAAATATATTCCATCGTGGTCCTATTCATTATATTTTTCAATACATAGATTTATCTACTTTTTAACACATTTACGAGCGACAGAGATAAGTCAGTCCACCAATCTGAAGTAGACAGGTCAGCATCGCAACCTATGCATACTAAAGCGTCTAAATTTATTCTCTGGTTGATAAACAATTATTTATGCTTTTTAATTCTCAAAACAATATCTGCTTGTATATCAACCCAACATATATCATCGAGAATATTCCCACACTGTAATAGATCATAACGTACACTTTAACAAAATATATGAAAACAAATATAATTATTAAGTAAAATGCCAAATATATTTTGTAATAATGCCTAAATGTCAGAACACGATTGCTTAACTACAAGCACCCTATTCTAACAATATCGCCAGTGCTGTTGATCGTCGATGTTGTAGGTCTCCGTGGCTATCGAGCCTCGTCGCAGATCATGACTGCCATTGCAGAGAAAGAGGCAGAGAGGAGAGAGAAAGATAGAGGCAAAGAGAAGAAAGAGAGAGGAGAAAAGGGAAGTCGGAGGCCGAAGGGAGAGAAGAGAGAGAAGTGCCGAGAGAACAGGGATAGAGAGATGACAGAGAGAGCCCTCGAAGAAGATCTAGAAAGACGGAGGTTGAGAGAGAGGAGGCAAAAAAGAGAGGCGTGCTGGAAGAAATAAGAGAGGGGCAGCTGATAATATAAAGGGGTATTTTAGTATTTTAGGAAAAAGTCAAAGATATTCAAAGGAACCAAGTACAGGGAATAACATAGTACATGATAATTTTTTTAAGGGTTAATTTCAAAACTATCAGTTGTATATTTTTTATTACTAAAAATAGCACCAAATTTTTTCCCCTTAATAAATAGCACTGCTACGTCATCAAGTTCTCTAATTTGTGGGGTCCAGAAGCATTTAATATAGTCCAAATTACGAGTTTATCATCATCTCCCACCCGCCTGAATATCCCTCTCCCTCGCAAGCCTTAAAAAAAATTTTCAAACCAGCTTCTACAGTGTTTTAGAGAGAGAAACTGAACTCTAGAGAGAGAGAGAGAATTGTCACCGGCCGAAGCCACACCATAACCGCTCGGAAATCGTCCGAAACCACCACGAAATCCCTCTTTAAAACCGCTTGTAAGTCTGTCAATGTCAGAAAATCAGCTAAAACTACCCATGTCGAAACCCACGAAAATGTCTGAGAAAAACATAACTCCCGAAAAGAGGTCTGTCCAAGTAACGGCTTCGGCATATAAAAGACCATCGGCCGAGAAAAGTTCTAAAAAACCGGCACCAGAGATCGAGAGAATGGTGTCCGATGAAGGGTTGAAGAGAAAGCAGGGGGAAATCGAAGTAAGGAATCAAAGAAGGTGAAAAGTGCCGTAGAAGAGAAGATATTGGAAGCTGAAGAGGTAAAAAAGTTGATTTCCGTTTTTATGTTTAAAAAGTTTACATTTTCAATATTTTTCAGTAAGAATGTGCATTGTACTTGAGGACGTTTGCAGTTTTTATTGATTATGTAAAAAAAAGTTTGCATTTTTATATGTGTTTTTGATAAGATTTCACCTTTTTAATTGATTTGTTGAAAAAAATTTACTTAAAATACATAAAGTTTGTATTTTTATCTGATTTTGTAACATAAACCATCCGTTTGTAAAATTTAGTGCTTTGGTTTATATAAATATTTGGGTTTTGATTGATGTTTGTTTAATTATAGGTGATATCGGTGGCTGGTTATTTATTTTGTGATCATCTTGTAATTTTTATGATGACTCTCTGGTCATAATAATAATTACTCAGTTTTATGTTATTTCCGGATGGTTATTTTCATGTTGACTTGTTGGTCATTTTATGTTGACTTGGTGGTCATCAATTAATTAATTTTCATATTTATGTGATTTTATGCCAGGTAATTTGTATGATTACTTCACGATCATAAATATAATTACTCTTTTATGTTACCATTAACATTACCGCAGGTTCAATATATTTGACGCGTACCGGATAGTGAAATTACCTGGGCGAAAATAAATACTTTCATTAACATTACGGAGACATGTAATAAATTGAGAGAGCGATTGTCTCCCCGACAGTACGAGGCCGTCATCCATCAGCCATGCATTCAACAGTTTTTGAATTTAAATACTCTTGGTTGGGCTGGGCAGGTCTTCCACAACATTGTAATGCAAATGACGGATCACTCAGGAATGGGTGATGCTCTATGGTTTGAGGTTGGTGAAGGCCTGAGCAGATTTTCAATCAAAGAGTTCTGCCTAATAACCGGCATGAAATGTGTAGGGTCTACTCATCTCGCACCGTTGGTCGATAACCGATTAATGACAAGATATTTTTTGATTTTGAGAGGTGTGTCGAGAGAACATTTGAAGCTGCAGCTGTCGAATGCAAACTTTGACAACGATGACGACGCTGTCAAGCTTAGCCTACTATACATGATATTTTGAATTCCTTTATCAAATTCAAACTCCGTTAAGATAGACCCAAAGTTTTTTACCCTGGTCGATAACTTGGATGATTTCAATGATTTTCCTTGGGGCGTGCTCTCATGGGAGGTAACCCGAGCTGCAATCTGTAATACAGTTGAAAACAGGCTGTCTTCAAAGAGAAGACCGTTAAAAAAGTCTGACAGAGTTCATTACAATATTGCGAGCTTTTCGCATGCCTTACTCGTTTGGGCTTGTGAGAGCCTCCCATCGATAGCAGCCAATTTCACCACCAAGTACGATGAGGCCATTTCGCGTATGCTGTCGTGGACCACCACAGACAATGTAAAGTTTGATGATGTTATGTCTGCTTTTACGGCGGTTGGCGAAAAACAGGTAATTTATATACTTTTTTCATTATTTATATAAGTAGTGTCAATTACAATTGTTGGTCATCAACATAATGATCGGGTGATAATTTTTACATTGATCATGCCATTGTTAGCGTACCATATTGACCATACCTTTGTTTGTGTAAAATACCAGTGTCGGTCATTTACATAATGACATGGTGGTCATTCCTGTAATGATCATACCTATTGTCTAATATGCGTCTTGGTCATCTACGTAATGACCGGGTGGTCATTTTTGTATTGACCATACCTTTGTGTGCTTCAATATCAGTGTCGGTTATCTACATAATGACCGGGTGGTCATTCCTGTAATGACCATACCCATACTACAGTTACTACAAGTGTCGGTCATCTACATAATGATGAGTCTGTTTCAATGTGAATGTTGGATGCATGATTTTTTCTCTTAACCATTTCAGCCCAGGTGGGCAAGACTGTAATTATTAAAACATAATTACCATGTCGTAAATATATAAGTTATTATGCCAGTCATTAACATATAACCGGATAAGGGAAATTACCTTTGTATGACTCTACATCATCGCTCCTCAGGCTGGTTAGTGCAGCTTCCTTCCCTCGCCATGCTCTAAGATAATTGAAAGACACTCCAAATTCATCCTGCATGTCTCGGATTATTTCTCGAGGTCTATATGAGGTGTTAGTCGGATCCAAGTATTTTGTCTTAACACACTCCCCAATCATCCAGCTCTTGGCTTGACGATGATGCCGTTGAACGATTTCAATTGAACAAGTATGGACGTCGTCGTACCTCTTCACAACAAACAATTCACTACATTTCATCCTAGTCGCACGCAATTGCCATAGACATCTCTCATTATCTATACATATCACGTGTAATAGAGTAGAGTTTGACTTTTTTACCTTGAATTGGTAGTGTTTACTCATGGCATCGTGATGAAGATGATATTACAGTAACTTTTTGTTCTCAAATATACAATTTCTGCTCATTGTGACAAGTGTAAAATCAGCAACAACTATTAAGCCAGATAAACTGTCACTACTAAGTACATTAACAGATTGAGTTCTAGTAGTATTGACAATAGAATGGGCTCTAATGCTTGCTGCGATACTCTTCTCGTTTGAATGACGAGCAGCATCCGCAACGTTCAATTCCCCGGCATTACAATCATCATGGTCCATGCATAAGTCATTGTTCAATAATTGATGTTGCTTTTCAATTCCATCTTCAGTGTGCAAATCCAAACCTAATGCAGGAGAAGGGATATGAGGAGGACGAGAAGGAAGGATGATTAGATTACTGTCATTTACAGGTTGCATGGCTTCATCACTCTGTCTACCCTCCTTAGAAGGTTGAACGTCTATGTGGTTGTTTTCCCCTACCTCCGATGGCATCGTTTCGGCCGCAGAGTCATCCAATACATTGATGCTAATTGAAAATTTGCTAAGCACATGAACATCCTTTTTCTTCAAATGTATGTAGAATTTAACGTCAGCATCATACTGTATCCTCACAGGAGGCATTCCAGGTTCAACAACGTATCTCATGACTATAATCTTGTCTAGGCCCCTAATTCCAATAACACTTCTAACCAACTCAATAAGACCAACATATGTTGCGGTAACGGGCACCAATATTCTCTTCATTTCGCCACCAACATATCTCAATGTGTCGTCCCATTGACCATTATACTTGACGAAAACACAAACCTCATCCATTCCTGAATGAAACAGTAACAAGTTAGTCAATATTATATTTACGTTACAAAGGAAGGGAAAATGATGACATATATAGAGAGGTGACTTATATCTCAAAACTGGTCACAATGAAAATGACCGGATGGTCATTATGAAAATGACCAGTTTTGTTCAAATCTCAAATGATAGGCGAAACAAAAGTTAGGAAAATCCATGTAATTTTCCCATTATACAAAACGTATGACAACTCAAATTTCTGTTTTAAAACCCTTGTTGTTTCATCAATTTCTATAGATTTTCCATTCGCACATAGGTCATAATAAAATTGACCTTTTGGTCATTGTGGAAATGACCATTTTCGTTCAACTCTCAAATGTGATCAAAACTTCAATTTGTCATTTAAAACCCGGGTTGTTACTCCTGTTAGTGATTATGACAATGACCATTTGGGTTAGACTATCAAATGAAATGCAAATAATTTTTTTTTTTTCGTTATGGTCAAAATCACGGCTTCCATTTGGTAAAAATATTATTGACTGACTTGGTCATCAGTATGATAACCAAACGGTCATTATGTTGTTTACCATTATTAGTTCAGGAATTTTTTGGTAACGAGAAATATTACAATAAAAGACCACAAAACACAAGAAATCTATCTTACTACCCACAGGTGCTACAGGAGACCAATAACTTACCCTTAAAAGATTAACAGATAATCATTTTTTAGAATATAATTCAAAACGCACACCCATTTAAAGCATATAGTAACAAATAAAACCAAATAACAAGTAGCATTACCTCAGATTTGCTGATTGGAAGTGGGAAGAGCTATACTCAAATGGACTAGGAGCAGATATGGCAGCCTCGACTCAACTGTGACGAGGATAGAAAGGGTGAGTTTAATAGAGTGAACAAAGATGGGGAGAGATTTGTTGGACTTAGAGTGAGCTTAGATCTGTGGGTAATGGTACAGAGACAGTTCGTGAGGCTTCAGTGAGAGAAAAACGAGGAAAGAAAAAATTAAAATTTAGAACTACTATGACTTATATATTGTGGGCGGGCGGGCCTGAGGGGGGGGGGGGGGAAGGGGCAGGAAAGTGGGAAAAACATCAGTTTAGGGTTGGCTGAGGGCATATATGTCTTTATACATCCACCTAAAAAGGGATTGATGACGTGGTAGTGCTATTTATGAAGGGAAAAAAATCAGTGCTATTTTTAATAATAAAAAGTGTACAGCTGCTAGTTTTGAAATTACACCTTTTTTTAAATTTATAAATGAAGTTTTGGGGCTGTGAATTAGGAAATAATAATACTTCTTAGTGACATTTAAGGATAAAGAAAAGGAGAGATTTAATGTTTTAACCCAATATTTACACAGATTCAACGTTAATATATTATTTCTCTCACATTTATGGAAATCATCATAACCTTAGGCTTTTGCAGTCTTCCCTCTCTTTTTTAGGGACAGGAGTTCGGCGGTGCCTTTGTGCTGACCTCAGAATTCCCGGCCCGTGTGAAGGAGATCTCATCACCATAAGAAAGATCTGGGTTACAGCATAGCTATTCAAAATCATTTTCGAATAGATACGGCGTGTTGAAAATGAGTGCTTGTTGGGTGCTTGGTCTTTCAGCGGCAAGTTTCTTCTCATTGGCTTTGTTTGGCTTGGTCTTGGCAGGTTTAGTGGCATAGTTGTTGATGATGATTGTATTTGTGGCGATGAGATTTTTCTAGTTTTTTTTAGGATTTTAATTTTAATAATGACATCTTTGTCTTCGCCTTATAAGTTTAATGTTTTTCTGTTTTCTTGTATGTTATGGTTTGTTACAACGGTCGTGGTTTTCCCACCTTCCGAATTGATTTGTTACACGCCAGATCTCAATCTGTGTGGTGTATTAGTTTCATTATGGTTTGTTACAATGGTGGTGGTTTTCCCACCTTCCGAATTGATTTGTTACAACGGTGGTGGTTTTCCCACCTTCCGAATTGATTTGTTACACGCCATATCTCAGTCTGTGTGGTGTTTTAGTTTCGTTAAATATGAATCTAGATGGATTTAGTAGTGGCCTATGTGCTATAGTTGGCAGCCTCTCAATCGATCCAGAGTTTGCATCAATTGTAGAGGAATTATCGAAAATAGCCTTATCACTACTACAAAAAGGGGATTCCATGACGGTTAAAAACCGTCGTGGTATAAATTCCACGACCGTTTTTGAACCGTCATGGAATCCATAGTCGTGGTATCTTTTGAGATTCCACGACGGTTTTTTAACCGTCGTGTAATATGAAAAAATAGAAGAATAAGGCTGATTTTAAGACCATACCACGACGGTCCCAAATAAAAACCGTCGTGGTATCCCGGGATACCACGACGGTCCCACAACGGGACCGTGGTGGTAGCCCGGGGGCTACCACGACGGTCCCACCACGGGACCGTGGTGGTAGCCCGGGGCTACCACGACGGTCCCACCACGGGACCGTCGTGGTATCCCTGGGTGCGGAATTTTTTTTAATAAAATTGTTTTTGGCAAATTCATTTCATTTCCCACGGGTGGTAAATCCTCTAGGTTAATACGTTAGTACACATACAACATAATTTACAAAAATATTATGTAATTAAAAAAATAAAATTGTACAACAACAACTAATATAACGATAGTAAAAATTCTCTATATTGTTTCTAGTCAATAATGTATAAACCGCATGACAAAATTAGCCCACTCGTTCCTAACCAAACTCATGTCAGCATCAGTATAAAAATCCTTCGTTTGAAGCACGGCTAGTTCATCAACAGTAAAGGTTATTTCTCGCATGTAAGCTAACACAAAATAACCGCATTCTACATAACCTTCCTGTATTGGACATCGAACGGTATCAATCAACGTTTGCCAGTTGCGTCGCTGTCTGATTCCGCTACCCACCAACAGTTTCCAATCATTAAGTGCCCTATCAAGATGACAAATTTCAAAGCAATTACAAGAACAATTATTTTATGTCTAATCATAGATATGAACATATAAAAGAATACTTACGTCGTAATTAGGTCTTTAAAATCATCACCCGGTTCGTTTCCTAGAGGATTAAAGTACATGACCGAGTCATCCCACGGATCAATTACTGCCAATATCCAATGTTGGCCGCTATTATATGGCATAAGAAACCGCTTTCCCTTTGGTGCGTTTCTTAAGATCCGTAAAATACATTCGGCCCTCTCTCGAACGTAGGTGGCCCGATCTACATTCTGCTGAACTGGTGAGACAAGGACTGGTGAAATAAACTCGAACCGTTGATCGATACCTGTTCTTGCACAACACTCGACTAAGTATCTGCAAAATAATTAGGCACACTTGTTACGGAAAAACAACATATATAAGATTAAGAAGATAACAAAATTAAATTATTTAAGGATAAATGTATTACCTGATGTAAATCATTATGCTGTTTGCACTAATTTCTTTAAATGAAATGAAATGATATACATCTTCAAACCCAATATATATGGGCATCTCATCGCCCATGACGAAGTGTTGTTGTGGGCAGACTATTTGTGTACCGTCCCGCATGGAACTTTGTGCGTAAAATGCCAAAGGTCTCAATTCGAAGGAAATATCATTAAGGTCAAACGAAGGCATTTCTTCTTGCGCCGGTTGTTGTTCTACCTCCGGTTGTGACTGTAATTTCTTCCTCCCTGCTCTCTTTTTCGTACGTTTGCTTCCCTCAGCTTCTCTTTCAGGAGCACGACTGGGACCTTTACTTGCCTGGCTCAAACTTGTTTGCAGGACGACTAAACTTTTCGGCCAAGCAACAAACCCACCGACAGCTTCTTCTACAGATGTGGCTTCGTTGGTAGGAATAGGTAGGAGTGCACGATTTATTTTTGGGAGCGTAATTGTCACTCGTACATTCTCCTCACCTAAAGGAATCCCATGGACTGTGTCGGTTGGAACACAGTCCGCGTATGCCCTGCCGATTGCAACAAGAACGACTCCTCCATTAACTAAATCAGGAATAAAGAGATGACATTCCTTACTTGCGTTCAGCATGGGATTCGGATCCGAAGGCCCAGCTTCTTTTTCATTCAAAGGGCAACTAGCTTTGAAGCTGTTATGTTGATCTACGGTAGGTGCGGTCATCTCCTCGGCCATAGTCTCTCGGTTTATACCGTGATTCGCACAAAGTTCCTGTACTGTTTTTTCCAATGCGGCAATCTTTAGTTTCATATCCGAGACTTCATCTTTTTCCCTTGACGGATGCACAAGGTTGAAGTATTGCGACTGCTTGACAAACTTAGATTGACCCCGAATCCGACCCGAATGCTCGGCATTGCCTAATGCCTTAGTCAATATGTCCTCTGTCCCCACAGATTCAAAACTTCCTTGTGTCTCTTGTTGAGTAAACTCCTCCTGTAACAATTAGATAAAACGTTATGTACTTGCAAACATAAAAAAGTTTACGGAAGGATTATATTATAAATGGATTCGAAAACTTACTATATTCTCGGCAATAGGTTTAAATTCTTCCTTCTTCAATCCTCCATCGGTTTTGACGCGCATTTCCAACCAACTTTCATACCGTTCTGCATATTTTCCCGTCTTCTCGAACTGCAACCCAATAATTAGCGTTAGTAAATATAAAATAATAAATTGGAAGAACAACATACCCTTTACACATTTTGTCCAAGTAAATAGCCTACATGAGCTTGGTCACGTTTCCTATAGCCGTCTCGACCCCCTGTTGATCCGTATTTGCTCTTCTTTCTTATCTCACTTCCTTGTTCGGACAGTCGTTTGAATTCCGGGGTACGTCGGTACTGAATGAATTTCTCCCAATCATCCTGGGTGATGGTGGGGTAATTGTGAACAATTTTTTGCGGTCGTTGCCATACATTTTCGTCATCAATATGATCTCTGACAAAAGCTTGGTAGAGATCGTATCGAAAACCTTTAGCTGACTCCCCACAAGACTTTAATACACATCTTTTGTAGGATTCGTCAACAGTGAATGAAGTTACAACTTCCATCCACACTATTTCTTTACTTGGAGCTAAATCTGCACTTCTAAAGTCGGATATCCAAATGGGTATGTGCTCTCGAGCAAGCACTCCAATCCAACTCTGTAATTCATCACCTGCCTTCCCTAAAGGTTGCCCTTTACCGTCAAACGAAACTTCAATTCGTTGCCCCTTTGCCCTCACCTTGTGGACTCTTGTCATTAGAGTTGCTCTTCGTCTACCATCTTCATCCCGACAATGCCAAATGCTAAAATATAAGTTTCCAAATCAACCCATTTTTCCGTAAATTCCCCAATTTCGTGCCTTACCCAAGGAATTTAGTTCAATATAAAACTAAATAAAACGCAACAAGGCAATTTAACCAACATGGCATATGCGGAAATTTAACTAAACACAATAAAAAAAGTATCCGGAAAATTGCCATGCATTTGCCGTTCGTAACACAAAATTTTTAATTCAACATAAAAATAAATCGAACTAAATTTGGGATTTGTTCACACATGTAAAATGGATAACATATATATAAGTCACATAATCACAAAATTTTCCGGGAAATTGGACGGGAAAATCCCAAATCAATCTATAAGTAACGAAATTATAAATTTTTTTCGGAAATTTTCCGATTACCTTCGCCTTACCCAATCATTGTAAAACAAGCAATTAAGGAAAATTGTCAAACATGTCAAAATCAAATGAAATAGACAATTTGTCGAACATGTCCTATGCAAGAAAATAGCATGCAAAATCAAAGAATATATTAAAGGATAATTGCACCCAATATCATAATAACAATCAACCAAATTAATTTCCGAAAACCGTGCGGTGAAAAAGTAATTTGGGCTTACCAAGAACTCTAGTGGGCGACGGCGAAGAGAGAGAGGGAATCCGTGAGGCCGGGCGACCCAAGGAGAGAGAGAAGCCGTG
Source organism: Ficus carica (assembly GCA_009761775.1). NCBI lineage: Eukaryota > Viridiplantae > Streptophyta > Magnoliopsida > Rosales > Moraceae > Ficus > Ficus carica. The sequence goes on from CM019750.1 coordinate 4,713,845, forward strand.
GGTGATGGTGGGCGACGGCGAGGAGAGAGAGAGAGAATCCGTGTGGGCAACCAAAGGAGAGAGAGAAGCCGTGGATGGCTTGGGCGAGGCGAGGAGAGAGAGAGAGAAGCCGTGGATGGCTTGGGCGACGGCAAGGAGAGAGAGAGAGAGGCCGTGGGCGCGACCGAAGGAAAGAGAGAGAGGAAAGTTTGCTTGGCCTCGGCAAGGAGAGAGAGAGAAGAAACTAAGAGAAAGAATGGAGATTTCCAAAAGTTAGATATAGCATTAATGAAGATTGGAAAGCCAACCAAAGCAAAATAAGGGGGGAGTTTGCCGAAAAAATGATGAGGGAAATAGAGATGTGAGAGTGTAAAAAATTTAAACATTGACCAAAAAAATCCGCGCGTACGGTTTTCGGGAAAAATTTAAATTTCTCGGAAACCACGACGGTTTTCTTTGAAACCGTCGTGGTTTCATTGAACGGAAACCACGACGGTTTTTAAAAAACCGTCGTGGTTTCCGGTTGAAACCACGACGGTTTTCGTTGAAACCGTCGTGGTTTCAATAAAAAAAATTTTTAAAAAAAAACTTCTCCGGAAAAATTTTTTTAAATTTTTTTTTTTTTTAAATTAACATGAAACCACGACGGTTTCTATGGGAAACCGTCATGGTTTCATTAAAATTCTTATTTAAAAAACAAAAAAAATAATTTTTAGTTTTTACAATAAAAAATAATTTTTTAAAAAAAGTTTTTTAATATGATACCACGACGGTTTTCGTATAAAACCGTCGTGGTATGTGAGAAACCACGACGGTTTTTGTGGAAAACCGTCGTGGTTACGTCAAAAATAATATATTAGATAAACTTTTGTCCACCTATAATCCTACAGGCGGGCACACCTGTGTGTTGTGCGCCAGCCCACATCTATAACTCCTGTTCTTCTATTAATTCACACATGTATAGTGGGCAGATATATAAATATTTAATATATTGTACATGTGCACAATTAACATTTTTGTATTTAACAACTTTTACATGAATTATATACAACGAAAAAGAAACTGTCAAGTTTTTTTTTTTTTTTTCTTTTTGGTCTTCTCAACTCGTGCCCACTCGACATCTAAACGAAGCAAGTGTGAGGTATCATCGTCCAAATCATCAATCTCCTCGACCGGTGGCAATCCGCTTGTGAAAGATGGAATGTCGGTGCAATCTTCAACATCTTCTTGTTCATCCTCGTGCTTTTTTTGCTTCATTTGCACAACTAAAGATAAATCTAAATTGTCAGGATCCGTTGTGTAAAAGACCTGTACCGCTTGCGATGCCATAATGAAAGGATCATTTTTGTAGCCCAAACGCCTAAAGTCCACAACCGTCACGCTGTCCCTATCAATCTTAACAAAATTATTGTCAGCCCAATTGCATTTAAAAAGTGCTATCCGCAAGCCGCAATAATCTAGTTCCCAAATATCGTCAATGAACCCAAAGTAGTTCATGCTACCGTATACCGGGTTCTTGTCCTTTGCGGATGAAATATGCATAGACTCGGCACGGAGGCTGACACCACTATTTTGGACGGTATGCTTCTCATCTCTCTCGCGAGTGTAGAAGGAGTAGCCATTGACAAAGTACGATGTATATCGTGTGACTATCGATGACGGTCCTCTTGCTAGCTTCATTAACTCTTGGGAAAGGCCGGCCTTCATATGCAAATGTTTTCTTAGCCACTCCCGAAATGTCCGGTTGTGCTCATCTTGAATCCACTTCTCAGATCTGGTTTTCCTTGAATTCGCAACTCTTAATTCCGTCATGTGAACTTCAATGAAAGGCTCCACTTCCTTAGCATTGTGCAAAACGTACAGACAAGCCTTTTCCCATTCATCTCGATTTACTGGTGAATGAACGCCCACGGATAGTCCTTTCGACGTAACTTGCGCGCTCGTTGGCAACCCTATTGGGTCCGCGTTAGACAAATACTCGGAGCAAAATTCAACTGACTCCTCGGCTATGTAGTTTTCCACTATACATCCCTCCGGCCTATTTCGGTTCTTCACATAACCCTTCAAAACCTTCATGTACCTTTCGAAAGGATACATCCACCTCAAATGGACCGGTCCACATAGTTCAACTTCCCGAACTAAGTGCACCGTTAGGTGGATCATGATATCAAAAAAGGCTGGTGGGAAATACTTCTCAAGCATGCACAATGTCATCACCAATTCCGATTGCAGCAGATCAAGCATCAGTGGATCAATTACCTTCGAGCATATTGAATTGAAAAATGAGCATAATTTCGTAATTGCATATCGCACATCTTTTGTTAAAACTCCCCGCAATGCAAGAGGTAATAATTGTTGCATCAAGATATGACAATCATGTGTTTTCATTCCAATGAGCCTCAAATCCTTCATCGACACCAACCTTTTGAAGTTGGAAGAGTACCCACTTGGCACTTTCACGGACGCAAGCCATTCACAAAGCTTTCTCTTCTCTTGTCTCGATAATGTGTGCTTTGCCGGAGGTAAGTATGTGCCGTTCGATCTTTTCTCAGGGAGCAAATTTGGCCTAATCTTCATCTCTGCAAGATCCAACCGTGCTTTTTCACCGTCTTTAGTTTTGTTTGGAATGTCAAGCAATGTGCCCACTATCGATTCACAAACATTTTTCTCAATATGCATAACATCTAAGCAATGACGAATGTAAAGTGACTTCCAATATGGAAGTTCGTAAAAGATTGACTTCTTCTTCCAAGGTCCATCGACATCTGCAGCCTTACGTTTTCTCTTCCCCAAAACTACATTCACCCCTTTAACCATCTCATAAACGGCTTCGCCTGACAAAATCCGAGGAGCTGATCTTTCTTCGGTATTACCATCAAAGGCCTTCTTTTGTTTGCGGTATCGATGATTTGTTGGCAAGAATCTCCTGTGACCAAGGTTTACGGTTTTCTTACCATTCTTCAACCGGATGGAAGATGTTTCCTTCATACAAACTGGACAACCGATTGAACTCTTCACAGGATAACCAGATAGGTTGCCAAGTGCAGGAAAGTCGTTAATTGATCAAATCAACATTGCACGAAGATTGAACGTATCTTGACGGTGAGAATCTTTAACTTGTAAACCGTCTTCCCACAAGCTTTTGAGGTCATCGATTAATGGTGCCAAGTACACGTCAATGTCATTCCCCGGTTGTTGCGGCCCTGAGATCAATAACGTCAACATCAAAAACTTCCGCTTCATGCACAATTCTGGCGGGAGATTGTAGTTGACAAGTATGACTGGCCAGGTACTATGCCGACTACTCATGTTACTGTGTGGGTTCATTCCGTCCGTCGACAAACCGAGACGTAAATTCCTTGGTTCTGCACTGAAATCTGGATGATTGTCGTCAAAGGTCTTCCATTGTGGTGCGTCGGCCGGATGCCTAAGTTTGTCATCATCAACACGTTTATCATGGTGCCATGTCAAATTTTTAGCATGCTCGGCATTGCGGAATAAACGACGCAAACGTGGAGCCGGTGGAATGTACCATAACACCTTAACCGGCACTCCTTTTCTACCATTCGATGGCATCTTACCCTTCTTCCACCTTGACTCGTTACAAACCGGACATTCATGTAAATTTTCATATTCTTTCCGGTAAAGGACGCAATCATTTGGACAAGCATGTATCTTTTCATATTCCATTCCCAAAGTGCTCAACGTCTTCTTCGCCTCGTACATACTAGGTGGCAATTTGTTATCCTCCGGTAGAACATCGTTTAGAAATTCTAAAAGTGTCGTGAAACTAGAATTCGTCCACCCTCCCGACGCTTTCATATTCCATAATTTAACCAATGCTCCTAATTTCGTATATTTTGTACACCCGACATACAAGGGCGTTTCGGCATCATTAATCATTGCCTCAAATAACTCCGGACGGTGCACAAAGTTCTCTTCCAAATCATTTACCATATTGAACATATTATCACCAACGTCTTCCTCAACAATAGACTCTTTACCTTTAGTGCTCGTCGATGTAGAGTTAATATCGAAAAAAGCTTCGCCATGTAAATACCAAGTTTGGTAAGAACAAATAATCCCATAAGCGCGCAAATGCCCTCTAACATCATCAATGGAATGAGATCTATGATTACCACAAACTTGACATGGGCATGGAATCTTATCATCTTCTATGTGAGCTTTGGCAAATGACAAAAATTCTTCAACACCAGCTTCATATGCTATAGACAATCTATCAAACCACATCCATTTCCTATCCATGATTTGCAACTCCTAAATAGAAAAATTAAAATTAAATAATTTATTAGAAGGTCGACTAATCTATTTAATGTAACATGCATATATATAATTTTCATTATTAATTAACAACGGCCCATTAATCGATTTTTCAACATCTGAAAATCGAATTAAGAACATAACAAAAATTATTAAAATACAAAACCATCTAAATCCATAATTAATTAAGGTATAAATACCGGAGGGAAACATACATTACTTTTGATCACTTAATTAATTTATTACTACCCATTGCACAATTTAACTTTAAATCGATCCCAAAACATATATATAAAACAAAAAACACCTTAATTTATAAAATAATATCTACAAATCATCAATAATACAACAATAACAAGTCAATCAATAATTAGTTATCACTTACAGATAAATTATAATGATGGATATATAGATGATGGCGGTGACGTCCACACGGTGTACTGCCTGTATTCGGAGCGATCTGACTTTAATATCCGGATGATTTCTAGCTGTTGTGAAATATTTTAACGGCAACAATAGACTCTCGATGTTTTATCTATTTTTTTCGTGAATTTTCCACGACGGTTTCTAAAAAACGGTCGTGGAAGATCGGAAATCCACGACCGGGTTTGTGTAAACCGTCGTGGAAGCGCCGTGCTTCCACGACGGTCTTCACAAACCGTCGTGGAAGCGGCCGTGCTTCCACGACGGTTTACACAAACCGTCGTGGAAGCACGGCCGCTTCCACGACGGTCTTTTAAAACCGTCGTGGAATCTTGCCTTTCCACGACGGTTTTCGTAAAAAAATTTCCGCTCCGTGTTTTTGCGAATTTTACACGACGGTTTTTAAGAAAACGGTCGTTGATGTACCGTCGTGGAATCCCATATTTGTAGTAGTTATGCATGCTATATGATGGCATGTCGAGGTACTATCCCATTTTCGAACCTCAGACATTCATTTTTCCTGTTGTGTGTCATTAGAATGTATCGTTGGTACTAGTTTTTGTTGAGGGTTTTATTTTTATAGTACGGGGTCAATCACATATGTTTGTAAGTTCATTTCTGAATTGAATGAAATTTTCCATTATATATAAAAAAAAAAAAAAAAAAAGAAACATAGGCGAAAAATTCGCAAATAATCTTACAAAAAAACCCTTATAAATTTAGTAATTGTTTTGGGAGTAAGAGAGAAATATCAAATAAAGATGATTGCAGTTCAAAAATTTTAATATTTAATTTGGTTATTTGGTGGCTAATGACTAATATATATATATTTTTTTTGAAGGACGTGGCTAATGACTGGATTTTTCTTTTTTTAAAGCGTCACTGGAATTAAGACACAATTTAAGAGAGAATATATTTGTTGTACGAACACATTTGCATGAACTCTCATCAAATGTATACTTCCATGACATAGCTGTACAAGTACAGTCGTAATATCAGTTTGGTGGCTAATACATGTATCATAATATGATTATTTGGTTTAATAATCTTAAATATATATATTTTTTTCAACTTAAAGTCGAATTAGAGGTGAAGTGGACACTAGAAAATTCCAATTATAAGCAGACTTGGACACTTCTGTTCTCAACATGAAATTCTAGAACACCAATCGAATTGTTAGTAAACTCGGACTCTACTATTCTCTACCTATATATATATATTGCTACAGATTCTCTACCTATGTATGTAGAAGTGCATACACCTGTAATTACCTTCCAAAAATAGATACAATTTTCCGAAGAGAGAAACCCCAAGCATGAATGATCAAGTACAGCTATATCCTTAATTAATTTAAGAGTTCTTCGTTTCTTCCCACTTTTTCTCCTTTCTAAATATAATATATAGGTTTTTTTACATTGGTATACTCTAAACTTATCGTAAAATTGTAGTTTACACCCTTAATTTTTAATTTTGATAATTTACACCATGAACTTAAAAATATATATAGTAAATCATGACAATAATATTAATCTTTTAAAGGAAATTAATAAGCGATTTGTATATGGGTTGTTAATTCATGACATAAATAATTTTTTTTATCTTTGTTAATTAACAATCTATATGCGAGTGAAATATCAATTTTCATTAAAAAATCAATATTGTTTATCAATGGGATGCAAATTGCTACAGATTCATAAGTTTATGGTACAAATTGTCAACATTAAAAATACAGGACGTGAATTGTAATTATATAATAAGTTAAGAGTGTATCAATACTGAAAAGCCTAATATATAGATAGCTTATGGTCCATGACCTAAATTTTCTCCTCCTATTACAAATGGACGTTGTTTCAACTTTTCGTTGATGGGATTAATTTCACATATTTATAACTTGGTATGATACGACTAAAAGCTAAAAACAATCCTACAAACTTTTTCAATTTGACTGACGTTTTGAGAAAATATATGCTTATTGATGCCTTTAGTATTTTTCACATCTATGATTGGGTCAAAGACAAAAAGGAAAATTGACATGTAAATTAAGAGAAAGAGGATTAAATCAGCGGCTAATTATATAATGAAAAATTAAGTAATTAAAGAAGAATAAATTTCAGAGCACCAGGAATGTTTTCCATTAACAAATAAGTTAAGCGAATAATTTAAAGTTTAAAAATTATTTTGTGACAACCTTTCTATGAAATTATCAAAACCACTACCTTAAAAGCAACATACGCGAAAAATTCACAAATTATCTTACAAGACAACGCTTATAAATTTATTTATTTTTTTATTTTTTTTGGGAGAAAGCGAGAAATATCAGATAGAGATTCTTGCAGTTCAAAAAGTTTAACATTTAAATTTGATTATTTGGTGGCTAATGACTAATATATTTTTTTGGAAGGACGTGGCTAATGCTGAAATTTAGTTTTTTTTTTAAGAGCCACTGGAATTAAGACACAATTTAAGATAAATTATAGATTTGTTGTACGAACTCATATGCATGAATTCTCATCAAATATATACTTACATGACATAGCTGTATAAGTACAGTTGTAACATAAGTTTGGTGGCTAATACTGTCTCATAATATGATTATTTGGTTTAATAATAAAAAAATTGGTTTCTTTAATTGGAAGTCGAATTAGAGGTGAACTAGGACACCAGAAAATTTCAATTATATGTAGACTTAGACACGTCTGTTCTCAGAACACCAATTCGATTTATTGGTAAACTCGGACTGTACAGTACCTATATATAATGCAAAGACCTCTATCTTCCAAAAATAGATTCAATCTTCCGAAGAGAGAAACCCCAAGCATGGATGGTCAAGGTAAAGCTATATCGTTAATTAATTTAAGAATTCTTCCTTTTTACCCTCCCTCTTTCTCCTTTCTACGTTTAACATATAGGGACGTTTTTTCAGCGTTTTGTTAACGGGATTAATTTCCCATATGTACTCCTTAGTATGGCAAGAATAAAAGCTAAAAACAATTAAATCCTTCAAAATTTTTCAATTTGGCTGACGTTTTAGAAAACATATATGCTTATTGATGCCTTTGCATTAATTAAAAAAAATTGATAATTAAACATGATAGTATTTTGTACATCTAGGATTGGGACAAAAACAAAAAGGAAAAGTGACATGTAAATTAGGAGAAAGAGGATTAAATCAGCGCTAAATATGATAATGGAAAATTAAGTAAAGAAAGAAGAATAAATTTCAGAGCACCAGGAATGTTTTCCAATATTAAAAATATATCAAGGAAATAATTTAAAGTTAAAAAATTATTTTGTGACAACCTTTACTTGAAAATTTGCATTGGATATACAATATGGAAATTGAAATGAGTTTGAGTGAATATTCTAAATAATTCCACTACAAAATATAGAGTTCGTATCCCTTTATCCCAATTTAAAAAAAAATGCACATGAAAAATAATGTGGCTATTTAAACGAATTAGAGTGATTATTCGATATAATTCTATACATTAAAGGTCGTGTAATTTCTAATCTTCTTCCGAAATTTAAGAATATAGTATTGTTTTGCACTTACATATATGTGACTTTTCTTCCCTTCTGCATGGATTCGATCTAGGGAGTATTCAAGATTTGAAGGAGATGAGCCACACTGCATTGGTTGTTGAATCCATGATTAACGAAGTACTAACAGAGTGGAATGAAGAGTTTGATGAGAAAGAGATAATTCCAGATTTCTATGGGGTTCAAGGTCAAGGATTGAACGACTACGGTTATAATCCGCCTCTATCGGAATATCGTTGGGGAGTTGGCAACAATATATGGACATTGCGAGACCAAGAACCGGCTGCACAAGCCTTGCGGTCCGCCACCGGGATCGACATGGATCAAGGTATAAGTTATCTTCTTAATTTCAGATTTCTTTTTCATCTTTCTACGTATAACATGCAAAGCTTAACCTTTTTTTTTTTTTTTTTTTTTTTCTCCCTCTCTTCTTGTATATACCGAAGTTTTTTAACTTGGCGTTAATGAGATTTCGCATGTATATTCCCTAATATGATAAGAGTAAAAGCTAAAAACAATCCTATAAGTTAGTAAGTCCTCCTTATTATGCACTCATGAACAAACTTTTTATATTATTTTCTGACGTATCTTAGAAAATATAGGGTATATATGATTATTAAAAGCTTTGCATTAGGAAACATATGATTAATTAATGTGATAGTATTTTGCACATCTATGATTGGGGTCCAAAACAAACAGGAAAATGGACATGAAAATCAAGAGAAAGAGAATTAAGTTATCTATGATTAACTAGATAATGTAAAATTAAAGTAAAGAAGGATAAATCTAAGAGCACACCAGGTAGAAAATTTTCAATTAAAAATAGATAAAGGAAATAATTATTTTGCAGTTTAACAGGAAAATTTACATACAAAATCAAAACATAGCAATTCAAATGAATTTGAGTATTTTTCTATAATTATATGCGTTAAAGCTCATGTAGTTTTTTAATCTTCTTCCGATTTTTAAAATTTAGTACTGATTTGTTCTTTCTATCTAACTTTCATTCTCTTCTGAATAAATTAGGTCAAGGGAGTACTCAAGATTTAAAGGAGATGATCCACACTGCTTTGCTTATTCAATCCATGATTAACGAAGTACTATCTGAGTCGGATGAAAACTACTATGATGAGAAAGAGATAATTAGTCCAGATTTCTATGAGGTTCAAGGTCAAGGAATGAACAACTACAGTTATAATCCGCCTCTATCGGAATATCGTTGGGGAGTTGGCAACAACATATGGACATTGCAAGACCACGAACCGGCTGCACAAGCCTTGAGGTCCTCAACCATGATCAACACTCCTTACCGGAGAACGACTCATGAAAAACGTCAAGTTGATGATCAGCAGCCGAACGTTGCTGATCAAAAGCCGAACTGCAAACGAGGAGCTATAACCTTAAGCGACATGTTGGTTTTGCTGATCCTAGCATACTTGTTGATTAGATTGGTAGGGGTTGGCAATGTTTTGTCCTTAGTTTTCTTTTTTCTTAGGCGGTTCCCTGGATGTTTTTATAAACTATTTAGGTTTATTTTTCTTCCTAGTACTCTTTAAATTTCTACGAGTTCTATTTAGAAAGGATTTTAGGTCGCATGTTTGGAAGAATCTCTTTATCTCTATATATAACAAATTTCAATTGCATATTTCTGCCACAACACTCATTTTTATCGTCATTTTTTCCTTTTTCTATTTGTTTCCTTGAAATTTTATTTTGTATTTTTGTCTAATTGAAATGCTTGTTCTTTACTTAATTTCTATTTTTTTCAAATATTTTTTATCCTAAAGTATTTCTTACCCTATACTCCTCTATAATAGTATCATATCAAAAGTTATTCTCATAATTGCTTTTTTTTTTCTCTCCTCCCTAATTACGCCCACTAAAAATAATATTAATCTATAATGCATTATAAACTTAAAGGTTTTTTTTTTTTTTTTTTCTTTTCTTTCGTGCACTCCCAAATATTCTCACTCACTCTCTCCCTATATATATATATATATATATATGTATATGTATATATATATCTACTACTACTTTCTCATAAAAACCTTTTCTCTACTTCTATGTTTACTATTAAAATTTCTCATTCATACTTTTCCCGTCTCTGTTTCTTTCAAATAGTCCATTTGCACAACATGTCATATTTTCTCATGTGTACAATTTCTACTTAAACAACTTTTTTCTACAACCCCTCGTTTATTCCCTAATAGAATCTTCTCTTTTTCTTTTTTAAATGTATTTTCTTTCTACTCAATTTAGTAAACTCATTCGTGAGTAAATAATTAAAAAAAGAAACCAAACTTTTAACAAAATCTTACATTTACTCATTAAAAAAAAATCAACAAATTAAATATCCCTGTCATATTGCGTTGTTGAAGTAGTAACAGTTCCTTTTCTAGTTCCCATATTTTTAACAAGATGTGTATGAGCATGCATATGTCTTAAAATAGAAAAATAAAAATAAAAATAAAAAGATGTAGACAAGTAAAAAGAAATAGGTAAGATTTATTGTCAAATACATGGTACCTTTGACTAGTTAATTAGATACAATATCAAAGCTGTTTAAGGCTTTTTTATTTTTTATTTTTTACCCCCCTGCATGTTGAGAACTTTACATAGCAAGAGACTGAAATTGTAGTGTCTGAGAAACAAAACACAAGCAAGTCGAGTAAACACTATAACACTTCATAATATGGTAGTCAACTACATATATTTACATTTGAGCAAGAAAACCATAATAATAGAAAAGTAGTCAATTATATATTGGTAAGAGAGACATGTACTAGCATGTGGTATATCTCCTTTACTCCATGCATGAGGTAAAAATTATGAACCGTTTGATTAAAATCTATAGACCTGCATAACTGATCCTCACGCTGGTAAAGGCGTGCCTTTGCACAGGTAAGTAAATGTGGGGACTCTCATATTAACACTCCTTCAAACTACATTGCATTTTATCGTGTATCTGTGTATAACTGAGGCCCTATTTGGGCGAAAACAAAGATTGTGAAAACGAATATCACGAAAAAAACTCCGAAGGCTTCTACATTATAGAGTAACTCCCAATCAGTTACCTTCACCGTGTCAATCTTTATGTTTCCCGCACCTAATTTGGGTTAATTTACAATTTAATCGGCGCTGCTTCTTATCACCTTTGCCTCCATCATACACCACGTCGTTTGCTCAAGTTCGCCGGCCATGTCCAGCGGCACTTCTGGCAACTTCTTCTTCCAGCCATGTTACTTCTTTCTTTCTTTCGTTCGCTCTTTCTTTAATTTTCTTTTCTTTTATTTTTTTCTGAATTGAACATTCATTATAAATGACAAGAAGAAACTTTTTTTTTTTTTTTTTTCCTCCCGCATACCCATCTTTCATAACTGTCTAAAAAGCCCATAGCCTTTCTTAATTCCATGAAGTCCCTCTTTGTCTTCATGCGCACCCTCAAGGCAATGGCGGCCTCGCTGGTGCCTTCACCTATGTCTACTTGCTCTTGCTCGACGCCGTCTAGATTAAGCTCCAAAAGAAGCGCATGTAGGACGCTACCGCAACGGCTTCACCAAGACCTTCTGACTAAAGAAGCCCTAGAGTTATCCAGGGCCACGGGCGCTTATGAAGTAATTTGATTGAAAAGAGAGGGAAAAAAGATTGGAGGAGATTAGATTAAAAAAAAATGACAGCCTTCTACCCAACTCACTATTCATTACGGAGAAACAATAGCTTGTAAATTGACAATAATCCTACTGATTCGCTTCCTTTTTTTTTTTTTTTTTTTTTGGCTCCTAATTTATAGGCTCCACTTTTAATCTACCCGCACACAGCCCTTGAACTTTACCCTATAAATGGAGTAAAGGAAGTTAAGGAAGTTTAACCATTGTAGAATTCTCCAAAAATAAAAGCCAAAGAATAATCCAAGAAGGTGTAGCATTCTTTGGAGACTTTTGCTCCCTTCTCTTTTGCAGAATCCGGCTCTGAAACTTGGATGCCCTAAGCTGAAGGAGTTATATGTCGTAATTTAGACTCCTCTTTGTGTCTGGTTTTTTCGGGCTTGCGGTTTTTTCTAGACTCGCTTGGGGATCGGGCCTCGAGTTGGTGGTGGATCATGGCCCGATGGCCTCGGTTTTGGAAGCCGAGTTGATGGCTATTTTGACTGCAATTCGGCTTGTTCATGGTCGTGGGTGGCAACACGTTAGAATCAAGAGTGCTCTCTTAGTCCAATTAGGGCTTGGAGAGATCTGAGCCTCCGCATTTGGCTCTTTTCAAGTTTGTTTTTCTGGCATTTTATCTTTAGCAAACATGTGTAATGTTTTGAGCTTTCACTTTGTTTTTTGTTTGGCTAAAGTGTTAGAATAAGAAACCGAAAACTTCAATGGAGAAAACCTAATTTATCCTAGATCCACCATGTCAAATCATCAAGAAAACAAAGCGGAAGCATAACTTGATCCATGGTAAGAAGACGATTGCGAATTATAGATCTTCCAATTCAATACGATTTTCCTTTAGAAAAGAATCTATGTCTTCTTACTGATGATGAGATGTTAGAGAGAATAGAAATGAATATATCGTATAAATTGGGGACCATAACCGTATAATATAACTGCAGTAATTATACTGTTCATATTTCTATTTTGACCCATCATAAAATTAGAAATATAAAATTAGGTCACTACACATAACAAACTCATCCTATATTCAATGCCTAATGCCCAACAAATTAACATTAATTAGATCACTTAAAATGGGCTGAGCTTTAAGATAGCATATAATACACATTTAATTACATATATATGTAGGCCCACATGTTTAATTATTTTCCAACAATCTCCCACTTGGGCCACATATGTTTCCTTACAAAATGTGCATAACTTTATGAGCTCAAAATTTTTGCTATCATGAACAAAGACATCTCTGAACAATCTCGTCTATTAATTATACCAATATAAGATCAAAGCGATCTTCGTTACATGTAAAGTAACTAAATCCATCAATGATCACGTATATCGATATAACCAAATGACATAGATCAAGTATGGATGTGTAGTAAGGAAATTACATGCAATGTAAACTAAACATGTCTATTTCCAACCGGTCTAACTTTATTCTTTAATGAGATCAAGTTAAAACAAATCAGAGTGAAAATAAATTGAATTTATTTCTGCAGAAAATATCCATAAACACAAAAAAGTATCCAAATGAAATGAAATAACATCTAAACACAAAATCCCACTAAACTAGCATGTCATCAAATGATACGACACCCATATGAGCAGTGTGCTCATGAAAGACCTTGGGTTAAAGCCTTTTGGTAAGCGGAACTGCAATCATAGAGTTTGTACCAATATGCTCTATAGACACCTGACTACTCTGAAATCTTTCTTTAACAACTAGAAATTTTATATCTATATGCTTTGACTTCAATGAGCTCCTGTTGTTATTATACTACTGACTTATTGTCACAAAACAACTTTAATGGTCTTTCAACACCTTCCAAAATTCACAGCCCAGTGACAAAATTCCGCAGCCATATTCCATGGTTGGATGCCTTATAACATGCTATAAACTCCGCTGCTATGGTAGAAGAAGCTATGAGTGTTTGCTTGGCACTCTTCCAAGAAATAGCTCCTCCAGCCAGTAGGTAGATATAGCATGATGTGGATCTTTGACTGTCTTGGCATTCAGCAAAATATGAATCAGAATATCCAATGATCTCCTATATGTGAGCATGTAATCATTTGTTCTCTACAAATACCACATAACCCATTTGGGTGCTTTCCAATGATCCATCTTAGGGTTAATCAAATATCTGCCTAGCATCCTAACAATGTATGTTATATTTGGATGTGTACAAACCTGAGCATTCATTAGACTCCCAACAGCTGACGCATAGGGAATCTTCTGCATTTCTTTAACTTCAAGGTCATTTTTAGGGCACTGATTGAGACTGAACTTGTCTCCCTTAGCAACAGGGGTGTCTTCTGGTTTACAATCCTGCATGCCAAATCTCTTAAGTACGTTTTCGATATAGCCCTTTTGTGATAACCCAAGTATACCCCGAGAGCGATCTCGATGTATTTATATGCCTAATACAAAAGAGGCGTCACCAAGATCTTTCATTTCAAATTTCTTTGATAGAAATCTCTTGGTTTCGCGCAACAAGCCTATATCGTGGCTAGTAAGCAGTATGTCATCGACATATAGTACCAGGAAGATATTCTTACTCCCACTGAACTTTTGGTAGACGCAATCATCAACTGCATTCATCTCAAAACCAAACGAGACTATTACTTGATGAAATTTTTAATACCATTGACGGGAAGCTTGCTTAAGTCCATAGATAGATTTCTTTAACTTGCAAACCATCTTCTTTGGGTCTCCTGACACAAAATTTCCCGTTGCACGATATAAATTGTTTCATTAGTGTCATCATTGAGAAACGCCGTCTTTACATCCATCTGATATAACTCGAGATCAAAATGTGCCACAAGTGCCATGATAGTTCTAAAAGAG